>OY740774.1:66846100-67336287 GCA_963513935.1 Aphrophora alni | reverse complement strand
TTGATCGAATAACGGACGCTTAGCGTCCAAAATGGCTGCCGGCGTTATAACATATTGTACTGAGATTTTGTAAAGACTATTTACCATCTGTGCTCAAGTTTGTGGAATGAAGCGAGTTTGTGGATAGATTGTTTGGAGTTTGAGTTTAGATTACAAAAAGGAGGAAGGCGTGTTATTACTTCCAAGAGTTCAAATTATTGTTTTGAATTTAATTAAATAAAAGTAGTATTGAGTCATGTGATGGGTTAAAAACGTGTTTTTAATTTTTTCGTGAAAATATGAGTTGTAAATTACCCTGAGCATAAAAAATGTTTTTTGTAATTACGTCTGTCAGTCGTTTGTACTCTGGAGCACAAACAAGTCGGCAGATTTTGATCAAATTCGGTATGTGACCATATTTTAACCGAATTTTGACATTTATTTTTTCGATCTTTAACATCGATATAAGATTAAATCAAAACATTTCGATTTTTTGAAAAATTGGCTCTACCATTAAATTAAAATGTTGCTTAAATTTACCCTTTAAGGATTTAAATAAATTGTACTGATCTGCCAGAAAATGACAGTTGGACAGATATCAGTAAAGAGAAATTAACCCTGGACGTCGTTGTGAATGTTCAAATACGACAAAATCAGACAAAGCGATTTCGATCAATTTTTGCGATGCATATAATGTTCAGTTTTATAACTGAAATCAATGTCCCAAGTCACAAGTTCGTCGTTAATTTGTAAAATAGCCAATTGAAACCTGAACAGGATTTTTAGCATTTAGCTACTAATCATTGTATAAGTTTTTTAAATAGAAAAATCTACGTTCAGCTGTCTAATTTCAAGAATAAGTCCTACAACTTCCTACAATTTTGTTTAAATTATTCAATGCAATGTTTTTTCTTGTTATAAAAGACAAAAACATCATCACCTTAAAACAAGTAAAAAAAAACAAAACATAATAATAAAGAGCCTTAGCTCTCGAATACTGATAACGTTAGAGTCTAATAAGATATCTGATAGATGATATGGAAGAGAGGGATCTAACCCACGACTATATAAATATTGTTATTCACAAAGGCCTATGTACAGTTTCATGGTCCGCCAGGTCTCAGATACGTAAAATAGGGAAGCGAGTAAAGCCTATTAAATATATAAACATTTACCAGACCAGTTAAGGTCTTGTCGATATCACGAAAGTATTGACATGTAGTCTACAATTACGAGGTAGAAATATTGTGTAACAGCTGTTTTAAACAAACAGTAGCTGAGTAAGGTTCCTTGTACTACCAATACAATTCAATACTTCCTTCAAGGCCCAAGAAACTTTTAGACGTTACATTTTTGTGATGTTTCTATTATAATGTATTATGGGTCTGGGCAAGTACTATATTGCCGCCGTACAACGTGTTAGGTTTTACCAAAACAGATTTTTTCAACATTATGAATCTATGGACTTGTCTTCTAAATAATGGTTACAACTGAAATCACAGGTCTCTATGATAATTTGGACTATATTTTGATTTAAAACGTTAATCAAACTATTAAATAGACATTCTGTCTAGAAATCATATTGTAGCCTAATTTATTTACTGTTAATATTTATTTCTGCAAACATGTTTTACCTTCAGATGTATAATTACTTATATTTGTCTCTACATTTGTTCCTCTTCCTGTAATTTTGTGGGTCTTCATTTGGATAACAAACCGTTACGTACTAAATATTACGTGTTATATTTACTGTATATTTTAATTTCTTAAACTTTTTCGTTAAAATACTAATCAAAAATATTTTCAAAATGTATATATTTTTTTTTTAATTTTGATCAACATTCATACTTTACAAGGCCAGGTTTTAGTATCCTCGTTTTGCAGACTGGAAGTTCTGGAATCAATTTCATGTGGGAACATTGAAAACACGAGGCACTGCGTAAAGTGTATAGCTAACAATGATAAAGAATTCTAATTATCAATGACAGAATTACAGCAAAGCATCTCGATATGCTGCCCACACATCACTCAGCTGAAAACCACCTTGCAGTTCTAAGTTATTTACGGTTGTTTTCCCACAGGTTTATCTATGGGACCAATTAAACCTTCAAAACCGAGCAAAAAATATACGGAACTAATCTGAGCCCAGTTTCTCAATCAAAGGCACTTCACCGATACAGCTCGCTTACCAAGGCTCCCGCTTTTCTTTAAATTATACTAATCTTATCTTTATTTTTCGTTCATGTTACAGCTAAAATATGATATTGTCTAACAAATTGGAATAAATGTCCCTCTTGAATTGTTTTCGAGTTATTATTGTTAAATTTATTAGGCCATTTATTATTTTTTACTGCTTCAATGTTTTACGTCTGGCAATTACATATCTCAAGAAATCAAAAATATAACTACTAATAAAATAACGAAGATGCGTGAATTTTATATTAATAATTGCTTTAAAATAATTTTGTTAAATCCAGTTATAAAGTATATTGTGTTGAAGAAC
This sequence comes from Aphrophora alni, assembly GCA_963513935.1. Classification (NCBI taxonomy): domain Eukaryota; kingdom Metazoa; phylum Arthropoda; class Insecta; order Hemiptera; family Aphrophoridae; genus Aphrophora; species Aphrophora alni. Next base: position 67,333,805 of record OY740774.1, on the reverse strand, counting down.
AGTTGTTTTTGTTTTGTTTTGTTGTTGTATAAAAGCGAAAACACTTTCGGTTATCATCGCCTATAAGAAAAAAAAGGAAGAAATGAACATACAATAAACATATTTAGCCCTCCAATACTCTAATAGCGTCAGGGTCGGAAAAGAACAAGAGTTGGGCAAGAGAGACTAAATAGGAAATATGAAAGAGAGGGATCTAACACAAAGCTATATGGAAAAAGTGTAGATCCAGGTAGGTCCGTAGGGATTGCCACGGCCGTACTCACTAAAATGAGCAGCTGAGGGTTGTGTTAGTTGAACGTTTACTATCAATAAATTAAAGAAACAAGAACCCGCGTAGTTTTAACGGATAGTTTATAAAATCCACATAAACCAAACTTAGATAAACGTGGGAAAGATAGTGGGAGAATGGCAAAAAGTCTCTTAGAGTTTGGCAACTTATTAATGACTGATAATGACTATTTATTTGGTGGAGCAATCTTCACCTTGAAATAACTTTGACACATTGAAATGATCTTTCTCGTTGGGTAAAATTATCACTATTTTACACGTATATATTATTAATGTGTGTGTGTGTGTGCGCGCGCGCACACCTCAATTAAAATTATCTGACATTAAAAAAACAAACTTGCATTTTAACAGAACCTAAATTTTGAAAAATGATTTTCTACAAAAGTTTCAAAAATTCTAAATCTGTTAAATTACACCAAAAAATAGCTTACCCTATCAAATGGTGATCAATAGCATGTTTCAATACAGGCTAAATTTAAGGTAATAACAAATAAATTCTTTTTTTGTTCATTTTCAATATAATACTTATCATTTTATGTAGTGCAAATATAATATAAATTAAAAGGTTCATCATTCTGAATCGATTTGTTCCGACTTGTGTTTTAAATAAATTACATGTTTTGAAAAATTTTAATTCACACGTGTTCTATATTATTGGATTTTTCTTTTATTCTTTCAACGTTTCACCACAATATACTAATTATACATGTTTCAATATATTGTTTTAATCAATTAAGCAGTTGTATTATCTAGTTATTTATAAAAAATGTATAAATTAACTTCAAAATACGTTAATTTTACAGAGAGGACAAATTTTATTAAAAAAAAAAAAAAAAACAAGTTGATAAGCGCCATCAAGGTACTTACCCACCCTGATCATACGATGTAATACAAGCAGATCATCTAAAAAAAAAATATCCAATACCTGGTTTTTTTAGAGTTGTAGAAATATTTTAATTAATTGGAAGATCCAGGGGTATTTGGAATTCGTAGTGTCCATTCGCTTTGCTTGTGTTCGTATCTCGACCCTACATTTCGTCAAAACTGTATATATGAAGGAGCTCCGAACGTGCACTTGGCCATGCCGGATCTCAAAATTATAACAATATCACATATCCTTTAGAGGTCAGGTTTCGGAAAAATATTTTTGAAAATAACTTCGCGTTTTGTTATCTTGTGGTTCGGTGCCACACATGCAAATTGGTATCCCTTATATCCCTATATATTGGTATCCTTACCTTAATTTTATTGGTGCTATCAATCAGACTTACCTACAAGCGACAACGCCGATGGACGGTTGACATGCCGAAAATAACTTTTTCTGTTCTTTAAGACCTTGAATCGTGAAGATCGATAAAAAAAGAAATCGATTTTTTTTCTACTGCCAAACTTATCCTATACTTCGTACAAATACAGGAGACAAATAAAAACAAACAAGAAACAATGGATCAGATTATTGGAATTATTAAATCAACAATACCAATAAGAAAGATAAAAATTTCGTGTCACACCAAAGATCGATTGATTTTAATATGATATTATTTCTGAAGTTAAGGTCGAATAAATAGATTCCAATGCAAACATGAAATAAATAGCCAATGGCGTCGTCAAATAATGCAACATTTCTCTCAGACAGACTGCTCCCAGCTAACTTTATCAATATTCAACAGATCGTGAGAATACACAGCTGTTCGTTGAAGCTGTATCGACTGGAAACAATCGAAAACTTGAACTAAACAATCGATAGTTAACTTTACCCGTTTACCTTATTATTTATAATTGGACAAATTTACAAAACAGCTGATGTTTATCCAGTCGGATGCGTGTTTAATGAGTGTACAATTTCATGTAGAACTAGTAAGTTTCTTGCGTCATGGAAGTTTTGATTTGATGTTCAAGATATGAAGTTTAAGCAGAACCATTTGAGATAAATTAACAAATAACTCCCAAACATTCTCACACAGTCATACACAATAGCAAATACAATCAGGTTTAAAAGATTATGGGGATACTATATGAATGATCACAATAAATGTTTAAATTGACTTTGACAATTTTGATAAAATTTTAGTGAAATAAAAATTTTAAAAAAAGGCCCAAAAAAAACGTAATGGCAGCCACCTTAAAAAATATCAGTTTGGGTGTTATAAGTTACAAGTGACAAAATAACAGTCATAAGATTAATTTCATTGGTATTAATACAAACATCAAACATATGTTTACTGTAAGTGGATAAATAAAGTTCAAACAATATAAGATTTTAAACTTTAATTGTAACAACTAAAATATTATTATTTATTTATTTCAATAATTATTCAAGTTTATTTTTTCCTAAGACTAGCTACTTTGCTTCAATATTATGGTTTCAAATAAATCCAAACAATTTATAGATGTCATTACTACATTATTTGGAAGTAAAGACTAAAAGTTGGAATGTGCTGTAAAAAATAATTGTTCCAATCAAATTCTTTTTGAAAATCTACTTCTTCGCCAGTCACAGTCTTACTGTCAGTAGGGTTTGGGTTTGTAGCCACTGATGATGATTAATTTGTCATTGAAACGTCGTCTTTTATTTTGTATTATACAAATAAGTGTTTTTGTGTGTGGAAAAATGTGTTTTTATTCATTTGATTTCCACAATTGTAGGTCATTACAGTTCTTATTTAGGTTACAAGTTTTAGCTATTTCCCTACATAGTACTAGGAATACTGGCTATGTTGTCACTTTTCAAATATGTCATGTTTCGTTTCACTTGGTAACGAGAGTTGACCCGTATCCTCGAAACGTCTTGAATACACAAGTAGTAACAAATCTCCGAGTAAACTATATCAATAATACATTACCTGTTGTTTAAGAAAAACTTGACATCGATATTTTTGGCTCATTACTTCCTGTATGAGAGAACGTAATGAATTCAATTAAATGGTAAAACATAATAAATGTAAACTTTACAATATAGTATTATTAAAGTCGATGTATTTGTTATTTGTAGATAATATTCCCATCGGGTAAATCTTATGAGTTCATTGGCTTACAATCAATTCATTCCATTGAGCAATTACATCATAAAATACAAGCCTACTCCTTATGTTATTTGAAAAAAATGATAACTAATGAATCTATTGTAAAATATGTTTAGACAAACAAGGTGGGATATTACAAGTGGTTAAGTCAAGTAATTGAAGATTGATACTTATTTTATGTAATGCGAAAATTTAAAAATGGAAAAAGAGATCAAAGGAGATTTGGTTGCTTAATAAATGATATTACACTTGTTCACAAAGAGAAAATTTAGCATTAATAGGTTCTATTAAATTTAAAAAACAAACTATGTAAGCTTGAATGATTTTCATATTACGTATATATAATGGCAGAAGCGGTTTCTATCGTCTACATAACTACATTTGTAATTCCGTGTTATTGTGGTTGGGAATAAATACCTTCCTACACATTAATACGTTTTAATCAGTTTTTGAAACATAATAATATGCAAAACTACAATCATTAACTCTGATCTTAAGTGAAATAAATTTTTTTACATATTATAAAATATAGCTTCCAACATTTCTCTAAAACTTCTAAATTATTTTAAGACTAAATGTCAACAATTAATTACTTATACTTTAGATTTTGTGTTTCTATAGTTTCCTAACACCATTACTCAAAATGTAATATTATCAAAATATTTCAGTCTACAAAACGCATAACACACAATAACAAAATACATAAATACTGAATCGCAAATTGCATCATGATTTCATCCATCGATGAATATTTGGAAAAGTATAATGTGAAAATCTGTTTACGAAATAAACATGAAAAATTAGAAATTTTAGTGAGACAAATTTATAATGCTTGTACAAGCCAAATTTTGACTAAAGCGAAATAAACAAGCAATATGGTTTCTCTTTTAACGAGCTTATTAACAAATATTATTCATTTATTTAAATAAATACAAAAACACACAGGATGCAAAACATTAAAACAAAAAGATTGAAATCCGAAATGCATTGTTCCTGAAAAGATGTTCAGAAATATCAAAAAGGATGTTTTGGTATAAACAGTTTTATAACCGGTGTTCTGAGAATTGAAAGAATATTTTTATTTTACACCAAAATTACTTCAGTTAGCAACAACAGCAACTCTCAATGCCTATAATTTTTAATATATTCTCATTGAAATTGAACTGACTTCCTCCAACTATCATTACTGCAGATATAAACTCTATCCTTATTTCGACTGAAGTACTAAAAAACATCTAATCATGTCGAACGCAAGATACGACCAGTTGTGGAAGAAAGCTGAGGAAGAGTTATATCAAGTTCTCCAGGATGACAAAGCTATTATTGCGGAGAATGTTATCGAAGACAGAGAGGACGCGCACAAACGTGTGGCGATAAACTATATCAGGTAATTCGTAATAGGTGTTTCGGAACAGGTGGCAATATGGGTCCCATATCACTTCTACTATAAAAGAGACTATACATTTGTCATACATTCCTACAGTTTTGTTTGTTACAAATTTCGTCACAGATAATAGGGATATACAGGGGGAAATGTAAATGTTGTAAATAATGTGATAAAATCAAACAATAAAATGTATAAACTTTCTCAATTTATATTTTAAAGTATTTAAACTAAATTTAACAATATTTTCATATTGTATTTAACAGTTTTTCAGAAAAGCAATATTAACAGTTGCTCTGAAAATGCGTACTTACAGTGAACTGTCACAGTATAGTTGTTTAAATTTGTTTAAATCTACAAAATGTTAATTAGTAGCTTCTGAAACTCATAAACGTGAAATATAGCATAATACAGAGTGTTCAGAAAATTTCATGTCAAACTTCACGTGATTGACATGAGTCAAAATAAAGAAAAAGTTCCAATAAACGAATGTCAGGAAACGCTTAGTTTTTCATATGTCGGCCATTTTATGTTGTTTTTTTTTTGAAAAATAATTACAGTTTTTAAAATTATTAAAATTTCGAGTCAAAATTTCATATACTTATTTTTTATTCAATGGTTTACCAATATAAACTAGGAGAAACCAAACTTTATCCCATAATTTTTCAAATGGCAGCCGTTTACATTTTTTGTAATGTTATTAATTTTCGAGATATTCAATATTAAAATCTCAAACAGTCACTATTTCAACAATTTTTGAAGTATGAAATTAGTGCATACCAAATTTCTACTTGAAATCTTAGTAATTTCAAAAACTATAATAATAATTTTCTAAACGATATGGGCGACAGATGGAAAACTATGTGTTTCGAGATATATGTTTATAGGAGGTTTTTTTCTTCTTTATTTTAACATGGGTAATAAACACCACTTAAAGTTTGTCATGACATATTCTGAACACTTTGTACAGAATTAGGTTGACTAATAATAAACCTATTTATTCGTTACAATCGACGTGTTAGTAAATTCAAGAAATAAAATAAAATATTCCATGTCTTCACTTTAGAGTAAGCAAAATTAATAAAGAACTAATGTGGTTGCTAGTTTGAATCATTGGAATGAATTTATACTGACATTTTAAATTGAAATTAAAAACGACAATTTTTGATTTCTGATCTGGCAAATTCAAAATAAAATAGATTGGAATAGTGTTGAGTATTTTTACTTTTCGAATAAAGGCATTAAATTTGATACAATAATTTTTTTTTGATAAAAATCAAACTAAATTATTTTAAAGTAATTACTGTATTAATTTATATTCGCAAAGTAATCAAATTTTACAATTTTCCGTGTAGGTGAATCGACACACTGTACATACATGAGAAAATTCATGCCTCTACGTTAAACGATTAACTACCCGTTAAATTATATAAACTTTTATCCTTAGTTATAAAAATTCCCATACTTTGTTTATAAATAAATTGAGTTTAGGTGAAATTGTTCGTTAATAATGGTCCCGAAAAGATAAAAAATAATTTTATACACAAAATATTAAAATATCAGCACATCCAAGAAGGAAACATAAAACTATTTGTGATAAGGAGGTCAAATTTCCAGTTATAGATGGTGTTCTACCACTATTTTTACAGTTTTAAATCCATCATATTTTGTACTATTTTTAATTTTAAAACCAAGAAAGTTATATCCCGTTCAACAAAATTTTGGATTCATCAATTAATCTCCTATCGAATGTGCATTTGTAAATATATATTTTTTAAATTCCTTCACAACCCCATTTTTGAACTGAGTTTTAAATACTATTTTAATTCTTTGGAAGTGCAAAATATACGTCCTTCATGAATTAGGAAACAATCAAACATTTCACTTTTATTTTTAACGGATCTAAATTTTGCCACAGACATACAGACGGGAAAAACATTTCAGAAAGATATACAGAAACAAGAAGACATAACGCGAATTAAATTGTGTGTAATGTTTGTTTCAAAAGTTTTATAGAAATCATTGAACACATGCAGTAATCTCTTTATTTCTGACAAAAGCAAGTATAAAAGATTGTTTACTTTAAAAATAGTTTTTGAACAGAGATTATATAATCACTTTTTTCAATTAATTATTGAATTCAACTTTTCAAATTAATAGTAAAAAATAGTATTCCAAAGAAAAACAGCAAGTAGTTTGCAATATTCAGAAAACATGGGTTACGAGTACTAAACATTTTGTTATTGACGAAGGGAAGCGAGATCTTGTTTGAACTCGACAATGTGACATTTTGTCTGTATGTTTGTTACGCATTACAATGAAACGAATCATTATGAAATTAGGATGAAGCTTCTGAGCTACAACGATGACTAAATGATAAAGTTGTATTAACTTTATTTTTTGTTTTAAAATCGCTCCCACTCATAGCAGTTTCAGCACGAGTCTAAACTTAGACATAATAAGCAGTCGTTCAAAAAATAAATATAACGGTTTTCTACAACTTTATTTTACAGTAAGGTGGAAATTAAAAAAAAAAAAAAAAAAAAAAAAACCTTTTACAAATGTTACCTTTTTTATGTTTCATTTATACGAATTAATTTTCGACTTTTATAGAGTTATTGATATATTAAATACAATGTTATTTAGATTAAAGTTTAATTATTTTTTGTTCAGTCTATTTTTTGTAAATCGCTTATCCCAGGTCTGCCCGTGCACCATAGTGTATCAGATATTAAGAGAATAATCTAATTAATAATACATTACTGAATAATTTCAACTAGTTACTAAATATTTACTAGTTAAGAAGTGAGCGGAAGTTGTTCGGTGCCCATTCTCAACTCCTCTATTTTAAATATAGAAATAACACGTCCAAATTGGAGACTGGCCCTCCGGTAAAACCCAGAACGCCATATCTCCAACTAATTAATTAATCAGCTATGGTGAAAATTGGAATTTTAGTATTTAAACCCAAAATAAATTCTACACTACTGCTAACACAACGACTGATTTCGTGTTCAAACTAATCAATTCTTTCGCTGTTAGTGTGGTCTGCTTGACATAGCTATCAACAAATTCCGCTCAGCTGTTTTATACGGTAAGACAAAACGGACCACGCTCTAGTATGCTGTGCTTAACGTCCGGACCAGAGTAAAATGACAGCGTCACAATGGAAACTAGACTAAAATATAAGCATTACATATATTTTACGTTTGGTCAACAAATACAGAGGCCCAACAGTGGTGAGATGAAGTTGCGGCAGTCACTATCCCAGGGTTTATTTACATCGAGTAATACAGCACAATATTTACTACCACTGCGATCTCAATGTTTGATAAAATACAAGGAGAAAGCAATTAACTATTATTTATCTTTGTGAGAAATGTTTTGTTCAAAACTACAGTGATAAAATATTATTATTCGTTACTTCTTGGATTATGAATATTGTTAATAGTCACTTAGCACACTAAACGTTAGCCACATTGTGTTTACAACAATGATTTACCGATTATATTAAAACGTCCATTCCACCTTTCTTACATTTGAGTTTTTATGTACGAAGTAACTTTAGATGTTAAACAATTTATTTTGGAAGAACTAGTTATAATATGTTAAGTTATGTACAGGTATATCTTGTGTGCCAATAAGTTAAATGTGTGCTACGATCAGATTATCCATCCAGACAAAAGGAAAACTGTAAAATCTTTGTTGGAAGCTACTTTGGCAAGACTTTTAGAAGTAAAACAAGAGTTGGTCGGCATTTTCATCTCAGATTACAGGTGTGTTAAACTAACTTTAAAACCCTAAGGGGCTTACTTATAGTGAGTACGAGTGTAGCAATCCAAAGGAATCCTAGCTGGATCTACAGTTTTTGTGGTTCAGTCTTGGGTTAGATCCCTCTCTTTCATCTTTCATATCAGGTCTCTCTTGACAAACGTTTGTTATTTTCTACCCTAAAATACTATTATAATTTTGGAAAGTTATAGTTGGTCTATATTTTATCTTCTTCTTTTTTTAATGCGATGATAACAGAGATAAAAAATAAGGGGGTACAATCTTTTAAGGTTAAAGTTGTTAAAAGGTTTTACATATAATTCATATACAATCGGACTTTTTTATTTGATCATTTTTATTAATTTAAATGAAAATTTTATTTTTTAAGTTCTTTTTAACAACTTATACATTTTCTTTTTTGATGATGTTTTTAGTTTTAAAGTGTAAATCTTTTTTTTATTTCATGCAATCAGTTTAATTTCTTTAAATGTAATTACAAATATCTCTAAATTCACATTGTTTTCAATTATATGACATTAAATTAACAATAAAATATTTATGTTTCAAATAATCATTTATATTGTTTTATAATTAAATTTTGCAGTTATTTGGATAACATCCTTTTGGAAATGAAACTAACTCGCTACGATTTAGACATCCAAATACCACGGTTCTATCGGAGGGACAGAGCTGAGGAATTAAACAAGATGTTCAAAGATATAGATCATATTTTAGAAGAATTCGCTAAACCCAAACCTGAAGTAACTGAAAATGAAGCTACAGAAGAAGGGGTTGAAAATGTAGAAAAAATAAACGAAGAAAACTTAGAAAATGAAAAACGAGAAGAGGAAGAAGAGAAGAAAAAAAAATTTAAAAGACCAAGTGCGTTTAAAAAAGTAGAGCTGACAGAAGAACAAAAGGAATTTATTGCTATCATCGGTATGATTCAGAGACATGAACGAGCGCGTGTGGCTAGGCTCGAAGTTCAGGCATTGAAAGAACGTACACAATTAAAACTGGATATCGCCTGGGGGAGGTACGTTCCGCCTCCAGTTGACAAAGTTGAGAAAGCTCTCCGAACTATTGTCAGATTCTGGAAAGGATATCAGGTCCGTCATAAACGTTGGTGTCATGAACGAAATGTAAGGGAACTGATAGGAGAGCTTAGACCAAGTTGGAAGTCACATGAAAGTAAAGATATTGAAGAGTTGATTGACGATAAGCGACGTCTGAAACAAAAAGAAGCGGCAGTTATTGCTGAAGAATCTAGAGATTTAATGGAGATCTCTATAAAGAGGAAGGAGGAAGATATTCTGGATGATATAGGTGATGAGTTAAGGTGGTATATTGAAAACTGGTATCGAGTTGTTGGAGAGTTGCCAGAGTTTCCCGAACCTGACAAGATCTTGCCTCCTGAAAACCTGTTGGGAATTCCTAAAGGTTAGTTTTGCAACTCTTGATTTAACTTACTGAATTGTTTTAAACAGAATAATAGCCCTTTAAGACGCTAAGTACATTCGTACATGGGTTTGTATTTTGAAAAGACTAAATTTGTTCAACACAATTCAAAGTGTTTTTATATGTTTCTTTGGCAATTTTAACTATTATAATTATTAATCTTCCATATATGAAACCAATTTGCTGGTATTTCTTCGAAGAGATTTTTATTTTTTCCAGTTGTTTGTAGTCTGTAGTGGCAAATCTTGAGGGACTTTTGGTAACTTTCACTTTAAAAATGTAACACATATTTTGACATGGAAAATTTATTAGATGCTACACACTTATAATACAAATTAATAAGATAATAATCATTTAGTAACTTTATAATTGAAATACATTCTCAGGAGTACCCAAGGACTTTGCTGAGCGCAATTTCACTCTAGTGCCTTCTTCATATCCTGGAATTCCATTCCATGTCTTGGGTGGGTCGGCTTTAATTGTTGGTGGGTTTTGGATTGATCCTGAACTTTACAAGCTAGCGTTTACAGCGGCGAAACTTGAACGTCTCAAGAACCCCAAAGGTCAAGCTAAACCAAAACTAACCAAAGAGCAAATTAAAGAAAAGAAAGAAGCTGTAAGTATGTCGAAATTAGGTAATAGGGATATTTCTTTTTATTGAAAGGATACTTCACAAATATTTCTAAAATATACATTACACCTCTGATAATAAATAACATATATAATTGCACAAAATATGATTACAATTAAGAAAATATAAACTATTATTAAAGGTACATAATATAATAGTATTTGTGAGATGAGATGATTGTATATTGTTGTTTAAGTATTATATATTATGTTTATTCTTGAACCTAAAAAGAAAACCCTAAATTATTTTATTTTATAACGACTTTATTTATTCAATAACAATATAATAATAATATGTACGTTTCTGAATGTAGCTAATAGCAGCCGTGAAAATAAATAAATAAATCAATTTAACAACGAAATCAAATGAAATATATAGAGTTTCTTATTGTTTTAATTCAACTAACATTATGTTTTCATTATATGTTGAAGAATTTTAATACCTAGAATTTACCATCATAAAACCGTTTACTTGTTTACAGGGATATTTTTACTTGTCCATTTTCCTAGGTCTTTACTAACATTTTATTACTTTTTTTTTTGTCCTTCTCAACTAAATATACACTGCTGTGAAACTTTAGTATCACTAGACGGAAAACGCAGGTGTTAAATTACTAATCCATTAAGCTTTTTAACGTTTTCCAATTTCGATTTTGTTATTATTTCCTTACTCTTTAATATCCTTAATCCTTAATTAATGGGTTTTTTCTAATTCTTATAAAAAAGGAAAAAGAAAAACAGCTAGCTGAAAAGGAAGCCAAGAAAAAGGAAATGGAAGAAAAGTTAAAAATGGGATATGTTCCAAAAGAAACTAAAATCCTTAAACCTATGGAAGCTAGTCTGGAAGTGTCCAGGGTAACGTGGGAAGGGGTCGATGACGTGTCATCAAATCCTCAACAGAAACATAGAAGTGATCTTATCCTTCCGGATCTCACCATGGAGCAGCATTTTAAACTCCGAGAAGTTATTGACGAACTGATGAGGGTGGAACTGCAAGACCTCCAAGATGCTTTAGATAAGGATAGAAAGAGTTTAGTATAGTTTGGTTTACAATGGCGCCAATTTTGAAAAAAAAAATCTATATATTTAAATAAGTACTTAAAATTGCTTTGTTTGTGCCGCTAACACGACCTCGGCTTAAATCTAACTTTTAAAGACAGTCGAAGTTTATTTTTTGTTTTTTTGCCTATTATTCCTCATACGTAATATCTTATTACTCGCAATAATTAACACGATTTTCTCTCGTAAAACTTAATATTTTACTAAAATTTGAACGTAACTGTTACAGCCAGTTTTTAGACACTACTATTTTATAACGGCCACATAGACGATTTTTGTTGTTGTTTTTTACCTATAACTTACGAACGAGAATTTTTGGAGCGATTGACACCAATACTTTTTGATTGGAACCTTGGAGACTATACTTGAGTAAAATTATGTTCACACAATTGATTAAAATCAGTCTATGATTTTGGGTTGTAAAGCGTTGTAAACACTACATACAGGCAGACATAAATCCAAAAAAACACTTCTTTAGACTCAGAAGATCTCAAAACAGGTTTCCATATTGATTTTTTTCGAACTTTGTTTATGTGTGAATGTAATAATATGAACAATCCCTCGTTATCAATCAACTTTAAAACCAGAATAGTTGAGAGTATTGTTGAAGAGTCAGACAGTGAGGCAATTTAGTGTTATTGATTGTAATAGTAAGCTATGGGGAATAAATTCTATAATGTGTAATAGTTATGTAATAAATTCGATATAAAATAGATATAACGGTCCTTTAATTAAATGTATAGTTTAATTAAAGTTTGTGCTGTTTGTATCTAATTAGGTTTTATTTTCAAACCATTATTAAAATTCTTCCAACGGAAAACTAAGGAATTCTAATTCCAAACTAAATTTATTTATTTACTTCTCAAGACTTTAAAGAACGACTTGTTGAGTTATAGTATTTTTTTAATTACTTCGATATATTCATTTTTTTCTTACCCAAGCTAATATTATACAGTTATACAAAGTACTCTAAGACTCAAAATCGTGCACTATTTTAATCAAATTTGGTATGTAGGCATATTTTGGCCATATCTCTGGACTTTTTTAAAATATATTGGACTACATAAAATTTGTTATCTGCTAGGACAAAGTTATAAAATTAAAAGTTTCTCAAAATCGGCTGGAACGATTTTGATCAAATTTAACTCATGTGTAGCCTATAAAAACCCAAACAAAATGTATTGGTTGTCATCTCTTCAAAGTACTGGGTCTTGAGTTATAGCTAAATATACAAAAATCTGCCATTAGTGAAATGTAAAGACCTAAACCTGTTCAAAATCGCAGGTTCGACAATATTACGGATCAGGATTAATTATCCAAAAACAAATTAAACTTTGTCCGCAGTCATTAAAAGATCGATTTCAATTAAATACGACGTATTTGATAGAACAAAACTTGAACACAAATAGTACGTTTATTGTATAGCTCGTGCATCATTGAACGAGGGCGATGTTATTGTTGAAACGCTTTTGAATAAATAAACGTACGATTTGTTAGAATTTGCGTTCAAGTTTTGTTTTAATCAGGTATACCATCTCACCAGTAAAGCTAAATATTTAGTTAAAAAACAATTTATTCTGATGCACAAGCAAAGCTGATTTAGCTTATTTAAAATATAAATATTTTGTTCAATGAAATTTTTGGTGATAATTAGTTTTAGTTCTTTTGGGGACACGTACGTTAGAAATTGTGCAATGTTTACTAAATATTATCCAAACCGATGACGGGAAATTCTATTTTTAAAACTTTTCTGATATTTGTGTGTGTGTGTGGGGGGGGTGTATGTGTGTGTGTGTTTGTGTTTGTGTTTGTGTGTGTGTGTTTTGTGTGGGTTTTTTAATGTCAGTAACAATCTTTGAAACGCAGGAACTTCTGCTTTATAGCAGAAGTTTGTTATGAAAATTCAGAAGCTAAATTTTACATAAAAAGTATGAAATAATGTATACGTGAATACAATAACATAAGCTATAAAATCGATAATATTGTCTGTAGGTTTTTTAAACATCAAACTTTTTTCTTCTTTTTTTTTCAAGTCGGTGTTTCCTAGTAGTATTTCTGCTTCATATTTCTACAGCCTAGGGCAAACTATATATTCATTATTATTATTACATACATTGAACTGTGTACCTCCAGAACTGTGATATTGACTAAATGACTACTTTAGTCTACAGGTCTCTAAATTCCCTTTTTTGTTTGAATACCATTTTCGGAGCTCATATCAGATATGTGCACATAATGATATCACACTTATATCAGTTGGCCAACGCACAACTCACTGTTGCAACAATAAATTGGTTTGAATGGTTTAAATAATTTTTAAAACTGTTGCCCAGTATTATACGTTTTATGTTGTTGTTTTTAAACTTTACTTTTTGGACAAGTCCATACATAGTGTTGTAGTTTTTGTGTTCGACTTGACAATGGAGACATCGGAGCTCCGAATCCGAAAGTTCAACAAAAAGGCATTTAGAGAGCTGTAGATGGACAAAGTACTAATCTTGTATTTTTCTCCCTTATATACATAATCAAACTAAGGGGTTAATTTTATAACTCTTTCTTCGTCATGCTAAACACAAATAAAAATCTAATTTTAGAGAAAAAGAAAAAGGGGAAAGGTAAAAAAAAGAAAGGAAAGAAAGGGAAAAAGGGGAAAAAAGGACCAAAAGACCCAACCAAGGACAGAACGACAGAATCTTTATTTCAAGAATTGGTGGAACAAGGAATAATAAGGAAGTACTCACAAGAGAAGATAGATTCCTTCTTTGGGGATTACTCTTGGAACAATCATGAATTCCAACGACACCCGTTCTATACAGATCCAATGCCTTGTTTAGGAGATGTTAGACAGGTTAGCAAACATTTGTTTTATTACTTGACAAACATAATTAATTTATCGTAAGTTGAGGATTATATTTATTTATATATAGATATATACTCACTCACTAACTTATAGTAAGTTAGGGTACCTTCACTTGGTATACATTTTTCGTTGTGTCTAGTCTTCGATTGCATCCCTTTCTTACATGTCTGTCTCTTTTGACAAACTCTTGTTCTCTTCCGATTCTGACACTATTCGAGGGCAAAGATTAACTACTTTATCTTTTTTTCTCTTTTATTAAGGTCATGATGGCGACGAGATTTTTTGACCGACTTTAAATCACAAACAAAAATATATAGATTCTGTGTATATATTATATAAGATATTATATAAGGTATCCCGAAAGTCTAAGCCCATATATTTTTGATCTATTTAACATAAAAATGAGATTTGGGAAACTTCATTGGACTAAAGAAGTTAACTATTGGCCAATAGAGTATTTGTGTAATTCAAATATTTGAAATAGTAACCCAGAGATCGTTACGTTACCCGTATCAAAAATGGCAACCGAGTGAATTTCAAAATAGAGCTAGGTTATTTTAACTTGAAGGCCGGAGCTACATTGAAGTATAATGTCTTTGCCAACATCGCGTTGAAGTTGAAAATAATGTTATCCCCACATAACGATTTATGAAGGATGTCTATTGAATTATGTGAAAATATGTTCTGTTGTACATCGTTGAAAAGCTCATTTAAAATGGAAAATATTACTGTAGACACAACTTAACAGTTGTGTAGGTCCAGTTTTCAGTTCTAAACTACCACCATTTTGAAAAATGGTAACTACACAAAATAGGGTTTGAAGTTCTGTTTTCTATGTTAAATGAGATTTCCAAATGGACCAAAAAAAAACACATTTGTTTTGAAATTTCATATATCCCCCACCCCCATGTAAATATTTTGTCATTGTTTAACAACATTCCCAAAAAGATATGTTTGATATGTGTTCAAAGACGGTTTATAATTTATCTCCCTTTCAATTTTGAGTACAAAATATGAATAAAAATAAGTTGTAAATTATTTGGTGAATAGGCCAGAGTAATTTCATAAACGAAATGTGTTTCTTTACTAATCTTCAAGTTTATTGATTTAAGGACTGCTTTTCTACACCGGTTTTAAGGATGCAGTCTTGATCGTTAAAAAATAAGTTTATTTAGGCATGAGATCAGCAACAGAAATTAATATTTAGGCTTAAAATGTCGTAAAAAGTGTCCATATTAAAAACTAGTATAATTCCTAGCCTAATATAACGTAACATAACCTATGGGACAAATTTTAGGTGGCAGAAATTTGAAATTGGTTTCGAATTTTTTTTTTCATTTTAGTAAATTAAGTTACAACACGCTAAATTGGATATAAAGTAATTGCATATTTTATTCTGAATAATCGTAACGCAATACCAGTTTAGAATAAAAACAGCAAAGTAAGCTTTTTAAAATTTTTTAAATAAACAACTAAATTTTGCACAATTCCTTTAAAAAATGAGAATTAGCATAATAACCAGGCCGCGACATATTAAGAGATCATTTTCATATCCATAACTACAATTTTCACTAAAGTTACATCATCAATGCATACTTTGAGAATCTAGGGTGTTTCAAATGAACTTGAGGAGTTCCAGGAATTTTCTTTCTAAGTTAGAAAGATGAATGTAGCCTATACAAATTAATGTATTTTGTTTAATTTTAATCCCCCTCCCCAATACATTTGGCTGAATTGCTTAATTACATATTTATAGCAAAAAAATTTAATGAATTTGTTTGTTTTTCATCGCAGCTTTATGAAGTTATTGATCGTTCGCTTCTTTCAATAGACTTTTTCACGCCAATTACCCGTCATCAAACTTTTTAGGGTTATATTTACCTCCCTATATCGGAACATTAGTTCTTTTACATTTAAAATGTTGATATGGGCTTAACTTAACGTAAATACTTCACCTAATACACGTTGTAGTAAATACATTTATAATACAATATATTTAAAATAGTTTTTTTTTAATATTGAGCCTCCTCAACAAACCGCCATGTTTGGTTTGTGGGTCATTGCTTAAAGAAAGAAGTTATTTTACTATTATGTTAAATTTTATTATTTTGTTGAAACATCAATAATTACCAAATTTCCTTCCTGAAAGGTTATCAAAGAATACTGCATAATTCCTCTTGGTTCAGCAGCTGTCCACCGAACAGGGCCACTAATACGATCAGTTATGTTATTTGGACATCGGGAATGTGGTCATCAATTTCTTGTTAACGCTGTGTGTACTGAGGCAGGAGCCGTACTCTTTGACCTAACGCCGTCCAACATTGTTGGCAAGTACCCTGGAGCCAAAGGGAGAAAAATGTTGGTTCACCTCGTCTCTAAGGTGATTTATTTGTTTGGTTAAAATACACTAATTCTACCTAATTCTACTAAAGAAAAGGAGGAGTTGTAACTTCCGATTTTAAAGACCGACGAGTCAGGTCACTTTAGTTCTTATAATAAAAACCTTGATGTATACCATTAGATAGCTGAGTTTTAATTAGAAAACATAAATATGACATCTAATTGAAATGTGCGATTTGGAAACAATAAACTTATTTTGGAAAACAATTTAAAACTAATATTCATAATACATTAAACATTTTTAAACGTCTTCATACATTTGTGTACAAATAAAATAGACTCAAGATTGCGTTCTAAAACAGATATAAAACAGCAGAAAGACGTAGCGTTTCATGTCAATTTGAAAAGAAAATAGTTTTATCCCCTAAATATACCACTTCTGACAACTTTACTTTTAATTTTAGACACAACGGCAAATTTGTACGTAAGCTACACTGTAAGTTACAATTTTTATAAAACAGAAAACGATTACGACAGTAGGTTTTTTCAAAAATTTCAACATATGTAGAGTTGTCCCTCCTATTCGCTTAAAACTATTATTAGGATATACTGTATTAACAATTTAAAATATGTGTTTTTACAAATCAACAAATTTCCTCGTATTATATCAATTTAAGAAAGAAGCTTTCAAGAACTCTATGGATTACTGTCGTCCTTGTATTACTCCCCATAATTACAATGGCTACTCTGGTTTTGAAATCATTGTGTTCAAAACTTTATTGGTATAATTTACCGGACCTTCTCCAATATCCGTATTATTTGAACAAATTTATGAACGACGTTTCGATAATATGCATCAAGTGATAAACTGTCAATATCTACTACCAATTTCTAATTGTAACGTTACGTTTTTGCTTAGCTTAGGGACCATATTTTGGAATACGATACTGCTTTAGGTTCATACACATTACGTGGTCTAGATCGCTCCCCCATGCCTGCACATACACCACAGATTACCTAGCTTAGAAGGGATTAACAATACAATAACAAATTAAAACTAATTACTCACACAACACAACGACTAATTAACAAGAGAATTAAAATCTGGGTTTTGTTTATTCTCAAATCGTCTTGTTTACGAAAATTACGCGTCCAAATTTGGGGATAGGACCTCCGATAAAACCTCAATCACCATGGTTCAAATTAATTAACCAAACATGGTGCAATTTAGGAAAAGGTCTTATGACCAAGAATAATACGACAAGCACTAACACCACGACTGGTTGTGTGTCGAACGGATCAATTTTTCCGGTTGTAGCGTTGTGTACTCAACATAGCTTCGAAGCAAGTTCCGTTCAGATGTTTCCTAATATAAGCCAAAACGGACCATGCTCAAGTAAGTCCCACTTTACTATCCGACCCGAGCATAGTGACAACGTCACATAAACTAAAACATAAAATACGAAAAGAGCCAACGTAGTCTAGTTATAATATTTACAAACTAAAATTAAAACCACCACCATAAGAAAGAAACCCCTGACTGAAGGTAATGTTTAATGGTTTATCTCATGAACTGGTGCGTAAATCAATTGTATAATTATTTTATTGTACAATTTATAATTCATAATAAAATGCATTTTGATTAAAGATTGAACAGAACTTAAATAAGAAATTGCGAATGAGATTTACAACTTAAGCTCTTTTTAACATCTTTTTCTACAAAGTGAAATATGGTTTTACAGGTTAATACGTACGTTGTATTGTGATGAGAACGATTTACAGTGTAGCTAGCCTCTCATAACCAGATTGTATGTAGAAAAGAATTCACAAAGAATAGGAAATCTTTGTCACAGTTTCTGCAGCGTATCCTCTACAATTTGAAACAATTTTTATAATTTGGATTCAGTAGAAGGGTTGGTGCTTCTCCTTACGTATTAATGCACATTCCAAACTACGTCGGGGATCATAATGGGCAATTTATTTCCTCAACTCTAATTATATAAAAGCTGGTATTACGTGTTATGGGGCAGATTAGATGCGTCCAGGCAGGTAGTAAGGGCCGAGATATGTGTCATTGATAGCAGTTATTATGCCATTATGAAGGGTGCTCAATATACCTGGGTTAGCTCAGGTTTGATACACACATAGATAGAAATTTAGGTCAGCTGCAAACATTTTTGAAACTATGGACGTGCTTTATTTGTATAAAATGTTTTCATGACATTTAATAAGCCGAGATATACGTTAGAAATACTATACAAATTGTTATTCATGATTTTTAAGTTGTGAAATTTACACTTTTTTCAGGTATTCCAAAATAAAAAAGATTAATAACCGTCACTTTAAAACAGTTACATTAAGTAGTGTATATATATTAGATAAATTAAATATACAATAAAAATCTATGCTGCGAATTAGAACTAGATATTTTAGTTCTTTCACTGCGTATATAAATTTTATGGTGAAAACTTTACATGGGTAAATTGCAGAAAAATAAGCTAATTGTAGAGGGAAATTTTGTATTTATTTATCCTTTAAACATTTTCAAAAGTTCGGCTGGCTTGTTATGTAACTTTAAAATGTACAGAGTGTTTAATCTTAGGAAATTATAACAATCACCAAAAACGAAAGAAATTTCAGCACTTCTATCATAAAGGCACATACATTTTTAAAAAACGTTTTTTTTCTTTTCTATTTTTATTATTAACTTTTTTCTACATTTAATTGTTTCCACTTTTAAAACTAATGTTTTTAAATACGTTTACAAATAATGTAAGTAATCTTGTATTGCAATCCGTAACTCAGATATCCCAATTGCAATAAAAATTACAGACAGAGGTGTTATATTTTGTTGTTACACACATGGGTCCCAGAATTTTGTCGTTTGTCAAAACACTATACAGTACTTTTTTTGCCTATTTTGTCAATACAAATTTTCTTAAAACTTTGTTTTTCCTTTCTTACAATAAAAAGACAACAAACTAATTCAGAGGGATGTAACTTTTTCAAATCTACCTAAGAAATATGACAATTGGAAATGTATTTCCTAAAAGCCCACTTTCTACAACCACATGGACTTCAATATACTACCAATATTTGTGGTAAAACAATTACAGAATTTAAAAATCTCACCCAAATATATTATAATGGCCTTCTAAAAAATGTAAACATTATTTTTATGTGTAAAATACATAGAATTTTATGTGTCTCACATTCGTCATAAAATATCGAACGATTTGATTAAAAGTGAACCTACAAGGGGGAAAATAACGTGGACCCTAAATAAAAATTTTATTTCTACTACTTTTACAAACATGAACTCTAATAAATTTATAAATGACGTAATATACCGACTGTTTTACAAAATTTAAAAAAATATATTTACCGTCAGCAGTTGAATCTGTATCTTTAAAATAATAATATGTGTTTTATTACTTTAAATTTGTTACATATATAAAAAAAAAATTTTTCAAATAATGCTCAAAAAGTTTTTAGAATGTTTTATGTTTATATATAACCAAAACTTCAATAGTTTCAAATTTTATAAAAAACTTTCACCCCTCCCAAATTTATTGTCAATTTAATATGCGAATAACTGTTTACGTTACCCCCTAAAATTCCAATAAATTAAGAGTAAAAAATTCTTAGCTGTTTATGTATATTTGTGGGCTAATATCACAAAGGACGTTGTGGGCTACACATATAAATAGGAATTTTCGTGCTCATACGTATGGACCTACAATATGATGCTGTACTTTAAAATGGCCTCTGCTTTAAGGCTAAAACGCTATATCTCTATTAGTAATACTTTTAAAACTTATATTTTATGATGAAACTTTTGGAGGGATGGGGATCAAATAAAATAACCTGTCACATAGTTCTAAAACTCTGGATTTGGGAAAAATAATAAGAAAGTTTTTTAAACATGTATTGAGACTTTCAAATTAAACATATTGTTATTATTTTATAAATATTAATGTAATTTATTTTTGTAATAAACGTATATAATATGTAGTATATAAAATTGTAAAATAGTTTTACTTGTAAAAACTTAAAATATGACAGTTGAACATAACAATAATATTATAAAGGTACTATTTAATAAAACATAATCAACTCACCACTTTCCTATACTATTGTTATAAGTAGTGTTCAATATGTATGTGCTAATCGTAAATGATTTATTCAGATGTCACGAATTCTTCAACCCTCAGTGGTATTTGTAGGAGGAACTGAAAAAATGTTTTATCGAAAAGTTCCCAAACCGGAGAGAGCCAATAATCCGAAATTTTTAAAGAAGAGTTTCCCTAAAATGGTAAAAGAAGTCAAAGTTGAGGATCAAGTACTTTTTCTGGGAACATGTGAAGAACCATGGCTCGCTGCAGGAGGTCCTCTGGTAATTTTTATATATTAAGGAACAAAATGAGAGTTTGTGCGTCTAGTTTATTTCCAAAATTTTAATTAAAGAAATTCCAGCCTTTCCGATCTTAAGAAAATTACGATTATAAGAATATGAAATGTTCACCGACCCTATGAATAGGAATAAAAATCGGTCAGTTAATTTTAAAACAGCTAATGGTTTTCAAATTTCAACCTACAGTTTTTAGGGATAATTCTTTACCCGTAAGTTGAATTATAATAATCATTTTTTTAAACCAAAACATAACTTTAATAAAATTGTGTGTAGGCTATGTTTCAGTCAAATATAACAAGTAAACTAGGTTTGTTCAATCATTAAATATGATTGAAAAAGGTGGGAAAATTTCAAAATGGCGAAGTTAAAAATCTTATCTAGAGTTTTCAGTTGCCTATATAACATACAATACGTGGCTTTGCATACCTCATTTGGTACAACTTGTGATTTCAATACATAAATTATTGTAAATAGAGGGCGATTTTGAAACTATGATGAACGAAACAATTTCTACAACGACTTGTTTGAATATTTTGTATCTTTCCAAAAAAAAATTGATTTTGTGCAACTTCAATTTCTGCATCCAATTTAACACGAACAGGTTTTCTACAATGAAACGAAAAGAGTAGGAAAACATCAAAATTGCCAAAAAATACCCTCACATTTTTTTAAAACTTCAATAATAATTCTGTAAGCCGAGATTTTACTTCAATTTCAATAAAAGTTATCACGTTTTCCTATCTGTTGAATGCTTTGGTATTCTAAATAAAATGTGGGAAAATTTAAATTGCGACAATATGAAACAATTTTTCTGAAGTTCCTTTTTAACTAGTTCTAAGCGAGTCTATGACAGCTCATTTTATTTAGCTGGGCAATATTCAGTAAGGTGAAATTCCGTAAATGAGTAATTAATGCCCAAAGTCACGTGTGTTCATTGGTGTGAGGTGCCCATGATTGCGGTTTCTAGCCTCAATTATCTCCGTAACTTTTTCGTTCGGGTGTGGTGATCCTGTCGTCATTAATTAGTCTGACGGAAATAAAGTATAAACACTAAGTGTACAAAATATTCCACTAACTGTTTCATACACTCATCCCCAAAACTGAAAATAATATTCGCCGTCATCTCACCTCATAAATGTCTTCATTCTACTTCTATTTTGACAAATGTATTTAGATTTATTAATGGGAGTGTAAGTTGGTGCTAAAGTTAATTATATATTTAAATCGAGCCTTTCATTGGTTTTGGCATAACCTCATCCTAAACGTACGTAATCGTATTTGATTCAAATCGGATTTAATTCAGTCAGGATTCTTCTTATTATTTTCATATATTTAAGAACCGTAATTTTTTGATTGCAATTTGGCAGACCTGATCTAGAACATTAATATTCTCACTTCACTTAAATTTTAACTAGACACCTAACAGCTAATTTAATAACAGCTCTTAAGTGATTATTTTTTCTACCGATAACTCCTGAACCGGCGTTTTTTGTTTATTTTGTAATTTAGCGACTAATACGTTTTCTTTTGGTCCTTAGACGCTACAGTTTAGCTAATTTTAATAAAAATCATTACAGTAGATTTTTAAGTAACTGTAATTTTGACATTTATAAAAAATTGAAAAAAAGTTTCGTTATACATGCAAAATTGATCAATAGCGTTTGGGCTGCTAAGAACAGGACAGTCTGACCACTAAATTGATATTTTATAGAAACATTCTACAATATTTAGTTTCACCTATCAGATATCTTTCTCTATACTCTTATAAGTAAGAAAGTAATTTAAAAAAAAAGAAGAATAAAATATAATGCAATTTTCACACCGTAAAGACGTTAGTGATACGAATCATTTAAAAAATTAGTTAGCAAATATTGCTGTTTAACTAACGTTGAACATTTATCTAAAATTATTTCATAAACAGTTTCCTCTTTCTAAATTGTGTGTACACATCTTTACTGTTTTATCAAACTGAAAATATAGGATTCATTTTGTGAGAAGCAAAAACTGAAATTCGTATACTTATGCATGTTTCTCGTGTCCTTGAAATTGGCTAGAGGTAATGTTTTTCATTATTTTGTAATTAATTTAGAGTTTATTAATTTTGTCTTGTTAATTTCTACTCATCCACAACAGGCAAAGGCGTACAACAAGATAGTGTTTATTCCACGTCCAGATTACGGTTCATCGTCCAGATACTGGTTTGAGAAACTAATGACGTATCACGGGGTCAGTAGAGACTTTCCTTATTCGTCTTTGGTAGGATGTGCTCCAGGATATTCCTTTCCGACCATTGATCGTATCATCAGCAACGTGATGACACCCAGGAGGATCATTGCTCTTAAATACAATCCGTTGAATCCTCATGAATTTCTGAAAGAAGTGTTGAAAGAAACACCTGTCACCAATGAACTCTACGCGAAGATGATAACCTGGTATAATAAATTCTATCCTTTGGCTAAACAAAGAGCTGAAAAGATGTTGGCTGAGGCAGAAGTTAGACAGAAATTATCTTCAATGGAATCAAAACAGAAACAAAGAAATAAAAAATAAATTAACTTGTTTGAAATGTCTTTTCTCGATGTATATATTTACTCTGTTAGATTCGAATTTACTTACCAACAGTGTTAACAATAATAATATATTGAAAACGAAACTCTTACTTTACTTTTTTTGAGATTTGTTAATTTGGTAAATCAAGTAAAAAAAAGAATCTTGTTTCTGACCATTATAAAAATCAACTGTCAAGCTCTTTTTGAAAAAGACAATCTCAATTTTCATTTTTTAATATTCATAATGTTTGAATATAGAATCTGAATTGTTATGAGGTTTGAACCATCGCATATTTGGACCTTGGATCTTAGAATCTATAATGTATTTAGTATAAATAATTACTCAATATTTACGATATTTCTTTATGTTCAAGAGTTTTAATAAGTGGGCGTCTGGCAAATTTAATATATTACTAAACATTTTAAGACAGTTACAAGTGTTTATTATTATAAATGTTTAAAATGTGTTTAAATGTTTAAACGTTTTCAGTAGTTGTCTTATAATTTGGTAACAGTACATCCGAAATTTCTTTAAAGTAATAATGAAAATAACAAATTATTGTATTTAATGAATATAATTATTTGAATATGTTTAAATTTGTGTTTGTGTTTATGTATTATATAAGTGTGAGGATCTGAATTATCTTAATGTATTAAATTTTTATATACTGGTATATAAGTATGAGGTTGTGAATAAGTGAAAACATCTAACATTTTAATTTTTATATTTCTAAGGGTGAATAAAATGTTTTCCGTACTAATAAGTCACAGCTTAAATGCTGTTACACAACAATCATGTTGATAGACTATAATTTCTCCATTTAAACTTATTTTGGCCCCTGACCATCACAACTGTATAATAAGGTCTAATATTTGCTAGACGTTCATCAATTAATTAGCGTATGATAAGTATTTGATAGATATATAGTATTATATTATTATTGTTATATAAAATTTAAATGTTCATTAAATTTACCAGGAATTAGACAATATCACAATATATTAAATAATTAATTATCTTTAAGATGAAATTGGATAGTATATCCTGCTGGGCAATAATACTGTCTAAATAAGCATGTGTCCATAGTTAATGGTTCCAGCTGACACTTGGAATCTGTTCAAAGTGCACTCTCCCCATTATTCACTATGCATTGCTCAAAGTTAATGTGAATGTGATATAATATCATTATTATTTAATCCAGTGCGTCTAATACGTTAATATATTTTAATAATGAGGGGGAAAAAAAAGAAAAAAAGTAAGTAGAACAAAATATAGAGTGAATGAACTCGAGTTAATGAAAATATTGTATTGAATAAAACAACACAACAAACAAAATGAGCAGAAAAATGTTTAAAGACTATGTTCAAAGTGCTCCCCATTGTTCACCATGCATTTACTCAATGAGGAAAGTAAAGTTATTGCGAATGAGATCAAACAATGCTCCATCGTGATGTATTTAAAGAATGAAAAACAAAAGAAAGAAATTTTAAGTAGGTCAAATATATACAGAGAACGAACTCGATTGCGTTCTAAATACTAGGTGTTTATAAAGTCTGAACACGTGAGGAAAACAATAAGAATGTTATAATGTTTTATTTATGTTATAATGTCTTATGTATGCCTAATGAAATTTAAGAATTTTCGTTATTAAATTACACATAATACACAAAATTAGTGAAAATTGTTTTAATGAATGTGGTGAAAGTCTTATCCAGTGTTTACCACAATATGGAAAGCAAAGTTATTGTGAATGCGATCAAACAATACTTCATTATGTCTAATCTGTACTCAGACCTCAGTGATCCTTTGCTTAAGATGATCTGTGTCTTATTTTCACCACATATACATTTGATTATAGCATGCCAAAAAAAAAAAATGAGTATATTCAAATGAGGGGAACGAGAAACCACTCGTCCACGACTTCCAATCCAATTTGAAAAATTTAAATCTAACCAGTTCCTTACTGACAATGCATATTGAAGCAGGTCACCATTTTGTTGAAACCATTCGGGACTTCCTTTAAGTAAGAAGTCAATTTCAGGGATTAACGAATCATCTGACGTAGTCAAATATGAATCACCAGTCACACTCCCTTCTAAGAAAAGTCGCCCAAAAATATGTGTATACCACATTCCGCATCATACCATCAGTTCAGCTACCCTCTGATCTAATAAGAGCAAAATCTGTGTGGATTGTGTATTGCACGTTTTGTGTATTTACTTCTCCATTTATGTAAAACCGAGTTTCGTCGCTAAATACGACACGATTTTGTATAAACTTGGAATTGGTATCCAATTGTTTCCATGCACTGATCAGGATCATCTTCATTAAGGTTATGCAGCAAATGCATCTTATAAGGACGAAACTATGTAAACATTGGATGAGGTACTCCTACTTCCATTGAATTGTATCGTGTTGACTTATCTGGGCTTATAATTGTATTTTAAAGCACAGTTCCTTGACTTCATCAGATACTGAAGGACGACAAGAATAAGGTTGATCAACCACTCTGCCAGTTAACCTAAATTTTCTGACAATATTTGCACTGAACTAAAAGTCACTGTATCATGACCAGCCTCGCGTCCACTCAGAAAAAACGAAGCCACACGTTCATTTGTATAACTTAAAGTAAACTTAAGTAATCCAAAATATGCGAAACAAGGTTAAATTTTACAACAATATGAACAACCATATGCAGAAACTAAAATGATTCCATTATTAACAGTTGATAATCCTTATTTGTTCATACTTTATAAGAACCTTGTAGAGGAGCTTTAAAAGAACCTGCCTGGAACCGATAATGAAGATAATTTTTCAAAATAATTGATAAGGTATTTTAATGTTCAGAACAAATTTTGATGTATAAATTTATTATGGTAACTGATCAGACCAAACTGCTGTCTGGAAAGATATGATGATTATGGATGTTGAGAAAAGAATGTAGTCTAACTGGCTAAACAATGAATAACTTTGGGATAAGCTACGAGATGTATTCTGCTCGTTTGAAAAGAAACAGGTTTTCATTAACCGTACATTCGAGGGTTGACATGAAAATCAAATTCAGTTAAACTCTTCCAGGGAGCTTCTTTGTGGATAGTATTAGTTTCAAAATAAAGACGTTTCTATCTGTCCAATCAGAAGGACGCAGTTCAATACGTTTTTCAGTCATCTCTTATAAAGGACGCAGTAAATTTGTCTGTAAAGACATCTAATTTTTTATTAAGATAATAAATACAGAGTAGTATATTATCAGGTTGTATTATTATTTTACATTAACTTCTAATAAAGTTCAAAATAATTTCTACTTCATTTTTACTTTATCACATATACCAAGTGTCCTAAAAGCCCCCCCCCTATTATTTTTTTTATTAATGGAAATAGACAGATTTGCTTTGGGGAAAGTTTAGATAACCAAAGGAGGAGTTTTTTTAAGTATCAAAATTTTCAACCCTTAACCCCAAAATGGGGTAGTTTGGTGGTAAGTCAAGAATTTTAAATAGCAACCCCTATTGAGTGATACTTCATTTTAAGGGCCTTTTAAAAATAAGAATAATGTCCCAAACTAGAGGTCTCTAAGTTCACAACATATCGACAACATACCTACCCAACATATCGACCAATCGAATTGTAAATCTTACGTTAATAATTACACCGGAAATGTTACGAAATGTACAACATGAGTCCAGAATCTATTTGAGTCCAGAACCTATTTCTGCCAAGAGTAAA
This sequence comes from Aphrophora alni, assembly GCA_963513935.1. Classification (NCBI taxonomy): domain Eukaryota; kingdom Metazoa; phylum Arthropoda; class Insecta; order Hemiptera; family Aphrophoridae; genus Aphrophora; species Aphrophora alni. The sequence continues at coordinate 67,306,302 of OY740774.1, read as the reverse complement.
TGGTAGCCATTTCGAGAAATTAATCTGAGCTAAAAAACAAAGTAAGGCTCTTACTATCATTTTACCAACATAGAGCAGTATGTAATGTAATAAAAACAACCTGAGTTTGTAGGTTAACATTCACAATTCGATTGGTCGCTATGTTTGATAGGATGAACTTAGAGACCTCTAGTTTGGGCCATTATTCTTCTTTTTAAAAGGCCATTAAAATGAGGTATCACTCAATAGGGGTTGCTATTTAAAATTCTTGACTTACCCCCAAACTACCCCATTTTGGGGGTAAGGGTTGAAAATGTGGATACTTCAAAAAACTCCTCCTTCGGTTATCTAAACTTTCCCCAAAGCAAATCTGTCTATTTGCTATAATTAAAAAAATAATAATAGGGGGGTGGGACTTTTAGGACACTTGGTACGTAGTATAAAGTGTTATGTAATGAATTAAAAATCGATGTTCAGTTTTTTTGAGGATATATTCATTTTGTGGTCTCCTGAGTCTTAAATAGTAGCTTTTGGAATGTTGTCTGTCCGTCTTCTCTGTATGTGCAGTGCGTCTTCTCAAATTTGGTATGCGGGCATACATTCCCCATATATATAGGGTAATTTTTATCATTGTATTTGATTACTCGAAATTTGGTGGTAGCACAAGGATAAGGAATAAACAAAATTACGAATTTCTCAGAATAAATTCAAATGATTTTGTTCAAAGTTTGCTCAAGTGTAGCCTCTAGGCTACCTAAGAAAACGGATTCTTAGCCAACTCTCTAAAAATACTAGTTCTTGAGTGATCCGTATAATATTTAAAAAAAAGTTTTTATTAAAGGTTTAATTTCTTAAAATCGATTTTCTTCAAATTTTAGTATCATTAGTGACCCGAATCCGTATGCAATATTGCAAGTAAAGAATTATTTCATTCGGGAATAATTGTCAAAATAAGCACTTCGATCATCATCATCAAATACAATATTCGCTGTGGACGTCTTTATGGCATAAGCGAAGAAAGCTTTAATATATATATATATATATATATATATATATATATATATAATTACTTATATTATAAGTAAGTATCTTGATTTTTTTATCAATTTTTGATTGACAAACCAAACTGACATTTTAGGTGACGTTAGTTGTGGTTCATTTTTATTTATTTTTATGGATGTGTGTTAAGAACGTTTATGCAATGCTTTTGCGGCGTTTATTTGTCCGTATTTAAATGTCAATAATTTACAGTGGGTTTATATTGACAATTGTACATTAATATATCGAGTCCAATACAAAGCCGACTACTAGACAGTCAAAATTTGATGATTGACTTTACTGTAACTACTGAACAATGACATTCAACTGACAAGTCAATGAACACCGTCATAGATATGATAGGAGCGGTGGACTATAGTACATAATGGGATAAAGTTGCCATAGGCTACAGCTATTTATGGGCTCTAGTGGCGTAGAGTAAGGAAATATGACGGATATAATGATTGTAGAGTGAGTGAATTTAACTGTCGGAGTGAACTTTTAAATCAATGGTAGTTTAATCGATATGATCAGGGTTAGGTTCTATTGTTCTGTTTTTTTTTGTAACAAATAACAAATCTTATGTTTTTTATATGAGCTGCTTGAATTATGTTTCTAGTATGAGTGAGTTGTCAATCCCACTACAGGAATTGACACCAGTCTTATCGGCCGTGTCCCCACGCTAGAATAAAATTTATTGAACACTAAAGTTGTCAGTACTGTACATCTATAGAGCTATCCATTGAGAAGTGTCATTTTAAATCAATAACAAGATATATCTTTTAAAATTTTAGTTTTATGTAAATCTAATGTAATAATAAATGTGGGGGAAAATATTTGGTAAATGGCCTCCTGGGTTTCTGTTAACCCCCCCCCCCATATAATTACGGCGTTATTAGGCTAACAACTGCTTCAATATTCTCTTTAAGCACTTGAACTGTTTGTGTCTTATTGAAGTAGACTTCTCCTTTAGAAAGTCCTAAAGGAATTGTTTTTGTTTATCGCGTTTACATTTTTTTTTTATTGTTTTAATAATTTTGTTGTTTTATTTAAAATAAATTCGTTTCATTTTATTTCAATACGCCATGAATGAACCCACGACTTTGCGCATAGATTCGTGGCTGCAATAGTTCCATCAGCTGGTCTTTGTAATCATGAAGACCAAAATCCTTATTCAAAATGTGAAGTAGGCCAATCTTAGAAGTGATTAATTGGTGTGAAGGATTTAGAATAGACAAACCTAGATTTTCAGAGTCACTTTGAGCCACACAATTAATGTTTTCAGATAAACCGGCATGACGCTGAGGGACTTGTCATCAATACATCAGTAACCTGCCGCAGTTCGCTAAAACTTACTGTACCAGAGGATGCTTAATTATAATCGAAAACACCGAGAGCTTTACGAACTGTCTCCGCGAAATCTTCGTAATTTTTGTAATGATTAATTTTCTAATTTCTGTGCATTGTTAGAGAGTACATGATTCCATTTTCAGTTTGTATTATTTTGAAATCAAATTTCATTATTTCAACCTAATACACTGTTAATAAATAATATCCTGTAAGTGTGATAGTTAAAATAATCATCGAAATTAAAAATCATATCTCTTAAATGATAACTTTTGAGATGTTATCTCTATTTATTTAAATACGAGAGGAAGCTAGAAAAAGAATATAATAAATACAATAATGAAGTAATAGTTTTACATTATAATAATCAATTTAACTGTTTATTTTACATGACGTCATTTTCGTCTTTAACTAGGATTTCTAAAGCACCGTTGAATTGTAGTGTATTACGTGAAAAAAATTGTTTTTTTTTATTATTCTGCTATAGTTCAAGATTTCACTCACGACTGCTGAATAGTTTCATTTTATGTTTTCTTGTTACCAACATAACAAATACTGCAACTCCAGTCTTGCCAACATGTGGATGGTAATTAAATATGAAATTAAAATATTGATAGATCGCCTCCTGTCAGGGCTCAACTTTGCATAATAATGCACATGGAATTGGTCACGACCGTCTTTATTCTAGATTCAAAAAATGCCAAGATAACTAGTTACCTTCACGGACTTTTATCCCCTCCAGGGACTTTTCTTCTGAAGAAGTGATGTTAAGGTCCGTGTGTCCGTCGCAAGTCTTGCTACTTTAAGCTGATTGGCTCTCGGCAATCACGATTCTCAGCTGTTGCCCAATCGTCTATTCCACCCACTCTATTCAAATCTTTGTGTGTTCCAATTTTGCAATTATTTCAACTCTTATTGGTTAGTTTTAATCACGGTTAAGTCACGCGCGAAAGTATACTCGCTACAAATTTAAAATGGTCAAACTCTTGGAAAACGTAGTCGACAATGGGTTCATGTAAATTAAAATTATACAAACTGAACTTTAAGGATGGATTTATTTTTGAATGTCGAATTAAATTATCATTATGTTACATTAGAGTTAATATCTAATCCAAACAAATAGTTTCGTTATTGATCGGTTACAAGTCTTTTACTCTCATCGGCCTCAAAAGTTATGAGGTTGAAGAAACAACAAAAGTAAAGGTACAGTATAATAAACAACGAAATTAAATGCCTATTATATCTTAATATAAAATTTGGTTTCGCCCCATGTTGAACACATAATATTTTCTTACAACCTCAAACTTTCACACTCCAACATTTCCGCATCATTTAGTTTTATACTCATTTTTATCATTACAAAAACCTTTTTCAATTTCAACTTTTAGATTCACAATTTTAATGTATATTGGTGACATTCTGTTATTTCCAAAAAATATTGACTTCATTTTGTTAATTATCATTGTACAATTTGATTGAAAATGTAGCATGAAGATAGACAGAAAAAGTACATGTTGAAAAGTGCATTGTCTAGTTAGGTGAATTAAAGTACAGTATATGGTATGATCTAGTATGAAGTTCAGTACAGTACCGTCTGCTATTAGGTACTATGAATGAAAGTACAGTACAGTGTCTGGCATGAGGTAGTATGATAGAATTTACAGTATAGTCTCTGTTATTAAGTAATATGAATGAAAGTACAGTACAGTGTCTGGAATGAGGTAGTATGGTGGAATTTACAGTACAGTATCTGTTATTAAGTAATATGGATGAAAGTACAGTACAGTGTCTGGCATGAGGTAGTATGATGGAATTTACAGTATAATCTCTGTTATTAAGTAATATGAATGAAAGTACAGTACAGTGTCTGGAATGAGGTAGTATAATGGAATTTACAGTACAGTCTCTGTTATTAAGTAATATGAATGAAAAATGAAAGTACAGTACAGTGTCTGGCATGAGGTAGTATGATGGAGTTAGAGTACAGTCTCTGTTATTAAGTAATATGAATGAAATTACAGTACAGTGTCTGGAATGAGGTAGTATGATGGAATTTACAGTACAGTCTCTGTTATTAAGTAATATGAATGAAAGTACAGTACAGTGTCTGGAATGAGGTAGTATGATGGAATTTACAGTACAGTCTCTGTTATTAAGTAATATGAATGAAATTACAGTACAGTGTCTGGAATGAGGTAGTATATTGGAATTTACAGTACAGTCTCTGTTATTAAGTAATATGAATGAAATTACAGTACAGTGTCTGGAATGAGGTAGTATATTGGAATTTACAGTACAGTCTCTGTTATTAAGTAATATGAATGAAAATACAGTACAGTCTCTGGAACGAGGTAGTATGATGGAATTTACAGTACAGTGTCTGTTATTAAGTACTGTAATATGAATGAAAGTACAGTACAGTGTCTGGCATGAGGTAGTATGATGGAGTTAGAGTACAGTTTCTGTTATTAAGTAATATGAATGAAAGTACAGTGTCTGGCATAAAGTAGTATGATGGAAGTTACGGTACAGTTACAGTACCTGTTATTAAGTAATATGAATGAAAGTACAGTACAGTGTCTGGCATAAAATAGTATGATGGAAGTTACGGTACAGTTGCAGTACCTGTTATTAAGTAATAAGAATGAAAGTACAGTACAGTGTCAGGGTTGAGGCAGAATGATGGAAGTTATAGTACAGTCACTGTTATTAAGTAATATGAATGAAAGTACTTTTTTGAGGTAGTATGAAGAAAAGTACAGCACATGTCTGTTATTAGGTACTACCAGGGAAATTACAGTACAGTGTCTGGAATGAAGTGATATGAGAGAAATCACAGCATATTGTTTGGTGCGGATTGCATGAGGATTGCGTGAGATTACAGTGTCTGATATGAGATAGTATGAGAGAAATTAAAGTACAGTGTCTGGTTTGAAGTATTATGAGGACAGTTACCAGGTATAAAGGAGTATGAATGAAATTACAGTACATTGTCTTATATAAGGTAGAAAACTTTTCAGTAAGACAGTATTCTATACTTCCCCTCATACTAAATCCTATCAGACAATATTCTATACTTCCCCTCGTACTACTTCCTATCAGATACTATTCTATACTTACCCTCATACCACTTCCTATCAGACACTATACTATACTTCCCCTCATACTACTTCTTATCAGACACTATTCTATACTTCCCCTTATACCACTTCCTCTCAGACACTTCTCTATACTTTTCCTCATACTAATTCCTATCAGACACTATTCTATACTTCCCCAGATACGACTTCCTATCAGACACTTATCTATACTTCCCCTCATACTACTTCCTATCAGACACTTATCTATAATTCCCCTCATACTACTTCCTATCAGACACTTATCTATAATTCCCCTCATACTACTTCCTATCAGACACTTATCTATACTTCCCCTCATACTACTTCCTATCAGACACTTATCTATACTTCCCCTCATACTACTTCCTATCAGACACTATCTATAATTCCCCTCATACTACTTCCTATCAGACACTATTCTATACTTCCCCTCATACTACTTCCTATCAGACACTTATCTATAATTCCCCTCATACTACTTCCTATCAGACACTTATGTATACTTACCCTCATACTACTTCCTATCAGATAATTATCTATACTTTTCCTCATACTACTTCCTATCAGACACTATTCTATACTTCCCCAGATACGACTTCCTATCAGACACTTATCTATACTTCCCCTCATACTACTTCCTATCAGACACTATCTATAACTCCCCTCCTACTACTTCCTATCAGACACTTATCTATACTTCCCCTCATACTACTTCCTATCAGACACTTATCTATACTTCCCCTCATACTACTTCCTATCAGACACTATCTATAATTCCCCTCCTACTACTTCCTATCAGACACTTATCTATAATTCCCCTCATACTACTTCCTATCAGACACTTATGTATACTTACCCTCATACTACTTCCTATCAGGCACTATTCTATACTTCCCCACATACTACTTCCTATCAGACCCTATTCTATACTTCCCCTCTTACTTCCTCATACCAAACACAGTATTGTAATATCCCTCATACTACCTAGTGCCTGACATCATTACAATTTCCCTCGTACCAGTATCTCGAGGAAATATCATACAGGATCTACACCTTTTTTTACGTTGTTTTGGGTTAGATCCCACTCGTTTATCTTTCCTATCAGGTCTCTTTTATTCTCTTCCTACATTGACGCTATTAAACTATTGAATGATAGGGGTCTTTATTTTACGCTCGTCTCTTCTTTCTTTATAAAGCGATATGGCCGAGAAATGTTTCGCCTTTAACAACATGAAAACATCATACAAGTATGAGGGGAAGGTATAGAATAGTGTCAGTCGTTTAGGGTCAAATTTTATTAAATTGAAAAAATATAAACCCATATCCGTATGTAATTCGTATGTAATAGAAAACTAGATTTCGATAAGAATTGTCTATAAATGAAATTTAGCTATAACTGTCTTTAAAACAAAATGTTATACATAAATGGTTTCCCCTGTATTTGTTACCTCGTGTAAGAATGTTTGTGCAATGTCTCGAGCACGTGGACAAGATACCTAACATCCTCCTCGCATATCGTTCGGTTTCCAATTAACCGCAAGCCCTCGCCTCATCTCACCAACAGACGTACGCACATTTCATTCAAGACAAGACAAAAAGAGTTTCTTAATATATTCAATATGGATTTATAAAAAGGTTCAAAACTCATTTTGTTTTGAGAAAGTGCCGCTCGGTCTCCAGACAGTTTCGTTTACATTCTAACTAATGAGGGCCCTTATTTTATTCCGTACGTCTAATCCGAAGAGAAATATTGTACTAGGGACTTGAGGGGGGGGGGGTAAGTTATTAATATGTAACCGTCGTTGTGCTATAATTGGAGATTCGATAAGTTCAAGTTCTATACTTTAAAAGTTAGACTCTCTGAGTGACTTACAGAACTTATATTTTGTAGTTTTAGGAGAGAAACTAAAACAAGAAGAAACACAAATATCCTATTTTTTTAACATTGGCTCTAAGTTTTCAATATAATTTTATTAAATATAGACTCTAAAAAGCCATGTGAGGTTACCAACTGACAGCGGGCATGGTTTATTTTGGTATTTTTCAAATGAATTAAAAACCACAATTTTCTATTTCTTACGGCATGTTGCATTGTTTTGAGAAAAAAATAAAATTTATTGAAATCACTAGAGTGGATTTTTAAGTTATTCACAATTTATCTATGCTTTATTTTAAGCCCGAACCGGTATTTTTGTTAGGATAGCGCCCAATATAATTTGTTAACGTTCTTACATGTTACATTTTAGCACCAGTTAATCAAAATCGCTGCAACCGATTTAAAGAAAATCCGAATTTTAAGTTTTTTGTTTTCTAATAGCTACATTCAACTTTTTAGCTACCGAAAAAACTAAAAAATACCTCAAGATATGGTCCAAACATAACCAAATACCTAAGTTGCAAAGTTGGTCTACTAGTTTGGCTGTAGGGCACTTTTAACAGACAACAGACAAAATTCCAAAAATTTCTTTAATTACTAGAAACGTTGCATTTTGACACATTAAACACCTTTTTCAATTTGAGAAAGTTATTGAATTCAAATAAAATTAACGTAAGGCGATAACAAAAAACTCATTATTTTCAACCTGTCTGTTTTTGTTTTTTTTTGATATTATTGACAGCGATTCAATATATTGGTCCAAACATACTTTAAATATCCGTCACAAAGAAACTTAATTAACACTTTTAGACACAAAGTATTTTTTCTTTGTTTTAAAACTTTTTCTAAAATATAAACAATTTGGAAGTTTATTCTGTATTTATGCTTTAAAATTTAATGTTTCAATTTCACAATCATTGATTACTATTTTAAAATTAAACTAAATTTCATGAAATTACTTCTGGAGCACAAATGTCATTTTTTTTACTTTTATTTATTTATATTACCGAATTAATTTGGTTTGTTACATGAAATTATAAATCGATTTCAAAAACCCGTCTATGAAAGCAAAATGTTCAGCTAAAAACAACCTTTAATGGAAATTTATTTGTATTACAATCTGTTAATATGCACGTATAAAGTATATTTGAAATGCAAATGAACAAAATTTTTAAAACGAGTTTTTTTACAAGGTCAATCGATGTTGTTTTTATTTCTTTTAGTGGAACTACAAGTCAAGTAAAATTACTGACCACTATTTCTTATCAACGATTTTATTACACCAATAGATAAATAAATAAGTTTAAACTTTAATGTGTCGATAACAGTCTATATGTCTACATGTTTCGCGCACATACAAGAGACATCATCAGGTTAATTATGGTTACAATTACGTTATTACTGGAACCATAGTTAGGCCAAAGATGACATTTGCAAGTGCGCAAAACATATCGGTAAAGATGATTGTTATCAACTCAATAAAGTATAAATATTAATGTATTTTATCAATAAACAGTTCATAAGTTAAAATCATCAACCTAAATATATATTGAAAATATCATAAAACCTTATTCTGCGCTATTTTTTTCCCCCAAAAGAGTCGGCAATATAACAAATGTAACTATTAATATCTGATTGTTAACTCTAACTATAAAATCCAAGTAAAGTTGAGAAATATATTTAAACAAGTTGTTATAATCAGTATAATTCTGTATAAAGAAAAACGACTAGTTTTGGATATAACTATTTTACATTGTAATCAAATCATTTACAAAATATTCCTTTGAGATTATCATTAAAAATATCGTACACGTTAAGGGGAGAGGATTTTTCTATTCTCCATTAGATACCACTAACAATTCGAAAAAAAAAAGTAGCTGAAACTATTTTTTACATGGCAAAGAAAAGGGATAAAAATGAATGGCACTAATGTATGCTTAGACACTACTATTGTTATTATTGCAACGTGTTTGAATGATTTATTTGATTTAGTGAGACGCCTAACAAAACGAGTTTTGCCATTGAATGAACTTAGTCTTACAATACCAAACACTTTCCAATCCCCTTTCTACATTTTAATGTTAGTATACAAATTATAAATTCATTTCGTTACACGAAACATCAACAACGACTTTTTTTCTTTTTCGCAAACTCCAATTTAAAAGATGTAATGATTAAATCGTAAGCTGTGTCTAACCTCATAGCGTACCGTACACGAGCGCCCCTGGCGGCTAGTAAATAACCACAGACTTGACTCATAAATCACGAGCCACTCATTATACGAGCCAACAACAACCGACCCTTTATTAATTCAGAACCCTGTTCATCTTAAATAAGACCATTACGTTCGACTTGTAAAAAATTTATTTTTAAATTATGCTATGACAACATAGATTTAAGACCGAAAACTTTTTTCTTTTTCGTTTAATGGTTATACACCTGGTAAAGTAAAATGCATCGGTAATTGAACAGAAACCAGTATGGAGTGTGGATTGAAATGTTAGGGGTTTATATCCTTTAACATATATTCTTCATTTTTTTCTTTACAGAAGAATCCTTTTTTTATCTTTATTTAACAATTTTTAAAAGCTCATTCTGTAGCCAAAGATATTCAGCTCAAAACACGGTATTTCAATTTGAATACGTTGCACAAACTAATTATGTTGTGAATGTCTGACCGCATAATCATATTATACTAGCTAACATATACATAGCTACAAATTAATACCTACTGATTTAGAAACATTGAGCACATTTTGTCACATACGTATACACAAAATCAAGGTTCAAAAAAACAAAAATTATTTTTGACACTATTTCCCTGAAAATGTAATTTTAAGTTATTGGTAAAAAATGAACTACAACCTTGGATGTCATCTTTAGAAGGTTGAAAATCACAAAATCGGCCCAACCGTTTCGGCCCAAATGTAAAACTTTACGAAATTAATATTATTATTATTATTAGGATATTATATAGGTTATCATGGCTCAAATTAATCGTATAAAAAAACATGAGTAGTGAATAGTATACATTAGTTATTCGTTATAAGAAAAAAATGTACTCGCATTTGTGTTTTGATATCACTTCCTGTGTTATATGTTTGCAGTTCGTTTACCATCTCAATCTTGTACTGCAATAGTTTCTCTGACAATGACTTGACGATAAAGAGTTCTTTCAATCATTTTTGAGGCGATTCTAATGTAAATTTTTCCTCATAACAGTTACAACCTTTGACGAATTTTTTGTCGTAAATTTAATTTTAATGATTGTAATGGTTCATCTACATTTTAAACTACAACGGTGGTGCCACTTCTGGTAACTGAATTTGGTACAATGAAGTACACAACAAAATCTATGTGTTTTGCTTTACTATCACACCCAAACCGATTATGTTAAGTTATAACAATAATTGTTTAAATACTTTTAAAGTTGGAAATCCATTTTGAAACACCATGTAAACAAAAGTAAAACAATTTTGGAAAGTTTTTTTATCATAATCTAGTTATGTTTCGTTTACGGCAGTTCATTTATTTATCTCTACAGGGGTTAGTATAGTTCAAACTCAAGCTTATACAAAATAATACAGTGACTATGTTTCATAAGTTATAATATTGAAATTTTCAGAGTAAGTTAAGAATTTATCAAAGTTCATTTGAGTTAATGAAAATTTTGCTTCTTTCCAGAGTCACAGATAAAAGTATTTTTCTGACTATTTCTCTCCCTTGTGCTTGGTACTATGGTATGAACTAAATACATGGTTACAAAACAAAAATTAAGCGTAATAGAAAATTTAAAAAATTTTGTAGGCCTAAAACAAAAGGGAAAAATTTCAATGAGTTTTTAATAATTCAATTTTTAACAATCTGATTGCAATAATTATAAACTATAAATATAACGTCCAAAATAATCTATGCAAATTTGGTGGTGATATCATTTATAGTTTTTGAGATATCTTCTAAAATGTAATATAAAACACAAGTTTCTGGAAATTAACTGTAAAGTTCAAGTGTATTAGAGATTCACAAGATGGTTAAAACTCCTCTGTTACTCATTTTTTTCTTTAAATTTATTTTGGTTTTTTAATCTCAGTTTTCTTCTTGCTTACAAAGTTTCCTACTTTTCATCCCTTTTTTTAGGGTCGAACACTCTTCTCTTGTCAGGTTCTAGTGGTCTCTTCACAATACTTTCCAGTCTAACTTCATATGACTGAGGACTTTAATTTTTTCCCTAGTGTGCTGTAATTCCACCACGGTTCTTCAATTATTTGTTGGAATTTTTAACTTTTTCTTCACTTGTATAGTATATAAATGTTTTTAAGTGACCAAAAACAATTAGACTACTTCTAGATTTTTGTTAATATATCCTGTTTTTCACTCTAAAAATAAGCACTGTAGTTTTAAGATAATATCTGTTTTATTTTTATGAACTGAACTGTACACGCAAAATGCATTTTTGTTCTTATCTCCATTATTTTTCAGTTGACCGATAATTCATTAATAAACCTAACCTAACCTAAACATATTTTACGATTTATCTATAGTCGACTCAAAATTTTTTTGATATGATTTTGAGATAAAACGTATCGATTGCCGTTTCCCCAAAATTGACGATTCGATTGTTATTGTTTTATAAGTGGAAATGAACCATGAATGTTCTACTAAAAGGTTGAATATTTTTAAATTACTCAAGACGATTTTGATGAAACCTTTGTTAAACGTATTGGTACAAAATCAAAATAAACGTTTCAATTAACACTTGAAAGAAAATTGTTTTCCGATATCTTAGAAAATAACCCTAACCACAGTTATCTTATTTCATAAATGTAACATTTAACAAGATTTTAAAAATCGCTCTCACCGATTGGTCAAATTTAACTTTTTAACTGTAACTCCTGCCTTCGTGGAACTACCACTTACAAAAAATGTTTGTTTACTTAATATTTCATTTTTTAGTGTACGCGTGTGTAATATTTATGCATTGATTATTTTTATTTCAAAGATTTATGAATCTCTGTATCCTAAGTTTTTATGACCTTAAACCAAAATGGACGCTAGTTTTAAACTAATGGAGGTAATTGAGAAACATCATAAATTGAATCTATTCAATATCTCTTCTTTTAGGCAAGAAGAGAAATGAATATTATTGCTGAACGTCAGAGATTTAATTAGGCCTAGTTATTTATCTATGCTTCTATGGAAATGTGGACTACAGAACAACTCTCGATAGCTCATTAAATAAATTTGGTGCTATGGTAATTTTTAAGAACTATCGATTTAACACTGGATCCAGTTAGTTAACAATGACTTTATCTACGGCTATGTCCTACCTTCAAATGGCTTTCGTTTATTACCTTTACGTAGGTTTATAGAAAAAGTAGTTTTCGTGTTAAATTAAACTGATTTGTCTAAAGTTTGTTTTACAGACATTTGATAAATATTTCATAAGGAAATGCACACAAGATCGATTATTTGACGTCGAAATTCAGATGGTGACAAACATACACTCACCAAATGAATTAAAACAATTTAATACATTTACAAACACGTGTTTAAAGAAACAATTTTATTTATTTCATCTAATTTTCTAGTTTTAAATTTTATTTCACGTCAAACTGTTTGTGGAGAATTTTTCAAAATCGACACAATTAATAATATATTACAGCAGTTTTTATATTTAAATATATTAATCTAATTGTCTGTAATACTAGAATATTATCGGTAGAGGCAGAGAGCAAGATATATACAGAGTGTTTATAAAATACTATGCCAAATATTAGGAGGTAATCAAGGACATAAGAAGAAACAAAGTATGTGTTACTGGCAATGAGTTAAATCAGGCATTGCATAGAAATCATTATATTAAAGTTACCAGGCAAAGTATAAAATCAAGCATATTTCATACTTTGTCTAGGCATTCTATTGAATCCCAGCTCCACTTCAGGCAGAATTAGGAATACAAGTTTTCCATAGCTTTCATGTTAGATTCGGTTATTTACTTCAGTATTTCGTACACACTTATGATATTTTCTCATTTCATATTTTTTAAATTGTAGATAAATGATATTCTGAGCAAATCTATGCATTTAATACTTTGCCTGAAGGACTGTAGGCATTTTACAAAATGTCTGGGAATTATGCACAATGCCTAGGCAAAGTGAGTAAAGATCTATCAAAACTATTTTATTTCGTACTTTGACAAAAAAAGGCTTAGGCAATGGTCTAGGTATTCTATAGAATGATTGGATTTTATACAATCCGGTAACATATATAAATATATGTTCTAAAACTCATCCTTTTCTATCTGTCCACCATTTTGTGTTTATTAATAAAATTGTATAACTCTAGAGCGAATAGAAATATCAATACCATATTGTTCAGAATGTTTAATACCATTATTTGTAGTTTTCACAAAATCTTATAAATTGTTACATATCGGTTACAAAATGACGATCATTTAAAATAGTTAGAGTTAAATTACAGAAACAACATTATTAAATAGGTGATGTTGTGAAACCGTTGGGTGAAAAAGTATAAGAGTTTTCGAAAACTACAATTGATGGTATAAAAAGTTCTTAATATTGAATACAAAATGGCGGAGATACGGAAAAGTAATCATTTTAGGACATATGTATATACACTTTTTGCTTCTATTGTTGATTGCATATGTCTAAATCAAAATCATTTTAACAGGATTTACACTCTTGCAATTTAAAATAATTTAATAACTATTCCAACATTAATAGTTGGAGAAGTGTACACAGGAACTGTTTTCCTGTTAAAATTACTAAACAGAAATAAATAGAAGTTAGAAAACAATTAAACATTTTAATTCTAAATATCACCCGATGTCTCGAGGTGGACGATGATAGGCTCTCCAGTTTAAATCTGTTTTCAAGTTCTCCCACGCACGCGCACATGCAACCGCTCCTGTCGCTTCTTAGCGATTAGCTGTTCAAGAAACAGACAGCAGGATATTATTCTTTTACGAAATTATAATCAACGCATTAGAATATTTAAATTAAACTATTAAACGGAAATTATCACGTCAAAACGACAAAGCCCTGTCTCTCTACTTCTAGAAAGATTAAAACAATATGGTAATGATATAAAGTAAATGTTTATTGCTTGTAGTTGAGGAATGGTTGAAATATTTTCTTACGATGGAAATGGTATATTCTTCCGATTATTTTACAACTTAAAAATTCCTTATAAAGAACAATTAAGCAATGAATAACTAATAAGGAGGTTCTCTTAGTAAAATTTTACAGTATAAGATCCGGCAGTCGTAATTATTTATAATGAGAACCAATATAAATCTTTTGAAAAATATCATTTTTCTGTTTATGATAGGTATATCTAAATATGATAGGTAAAAAAGAGAGAGAGAGAGAGAGAGAGAGAGAGAGAGAGAGAGAGAGAGAGAGAGAGAGAGAGAGAGAGAGAGAGAGAGAGAGAGAGAGAGAGAGAGAGAGAGAGAGAGAGTTCTATTTATATCTGAAACCATTATTCACAAGTAGGCTACTTTTTATAACAAAATAAGATATTTGTTTATTTATAACCTTTACGTTTTTAACGTGTTCGCTGGTTTATAAACCGTAATATAAATTGGTTTAGAATATAATAAAAATGTTCAATTACAATAAAAGTTATACAAGTTCTAATAACAGCGTTAAAATGTATTCCTCGGTTATTGCACAGATAGGATCTACACGAAAAGCGAAATTCATACGAGAGACAGCAGTATGAATCTTTTAAAATAAATTATCTTCTATTCAAAAACCCAATAACATAATTATATTATAAACATTTGTTCGAGGGATGCAATAACGATCACAAAAAAACAGCGTAGAATAATTAAAAATTTAATTAGCAAACGACCCATAAGTAATGATTATGTTACCATAAAAGATTAAAATGTTCAAATAGTGTCTGATTCTTTAAAAAACAGAAAATATATTCAATTATTATTATTATTTTCTTTTTTTTTTCAAAGTAACTTTAGAGCTCATAAAAAATATTATATCAGGTAGGAATCGTTTGATTGATTTAACTAATAAAAAATATGAACAATTAGTTATTTGAAATGGAGAATGTACACATTCCTTCTTCCTCTACTAATCTACGAAAGATGAAGTAAAGTGTAAAATAAATTCATTGAAAAATAGATAAGCTCCCAGGTTTGATAACACACCAGTAATAATTTTAAATTTGAAATCTTTGTGTATTTAAATTTTAGTATGTGTGTTTGAGGAACATCTGAGTGTTGTATAATGCTTCGAATAAGAGGAGTTGTACTCTAATATTTTCGTTCTTATTTGACGTACAGGACACAATAAACCAAATTAAATGACACAATCAGTAAAGCAGAAGATGTGGAATATAGGTCAAGGGTCTGTACTCTTTAGACCATTATTTCTACGATAAACACAAGGCTTTTGCCGATGACACTGCTCTTTTTTATTCAGTGAACACATTAGAACAAGTAAAAGTGAACATACACAGCGACATACACGCGTTGTGCTGGTGGTTCACACACAATTATGTAGTTATGAGCCCCCAAGTCGAAGTACATTATTGTCAATATTTCATGATATTCAATCTTTTCTGAACATTTAATATACCCAATTTATCAGTGTATATGAAATTTTATACACATTTATCACCATTTTTTTTTCAATTATTTGCCTGGAAATATAAACGAAATATCAAGTAATATAATGTTGTTTTTTTAATTAGTAAGAAACCGCTTATGTGAATTAAGTAATATTGACTTATTTTAACATTTTATGCTAATCAATAATGTTCTCCCCAGTACGTGTTTGTGTAGGAATTTTTATGAGTGTTGAGAATATCAACTATCTTTTTGGTAAGTCCAATTATTTGAATTAAGATAGTTTGATTAATATAAATGTATGTTTTTGGGTTTTTTTAGATGTTTATTATTTAAGTTTAATCTTTAAAAGCCATTTCAATTTATTTTTATACAATGATTATTTTTCGTTTTTATGTAGTTATAATGCAATCAGATCGGCCGTATTCACCTTCTTACTTTAAGGTTTTAAAATAGTATACATACATTATATAGTTTTCATTTTTAACATTCATTATTTACTTTCTTTTTCACCCCCAGAAAAGGACTGAACCTCGGTGTTAACACTATGTAAATAGTAAATGGTTAATTGTAAATTCAAAAAAATGAATAGTATTATCGAAATTTATTTCAAGAACTGATTGTCCGATAAACACATCTATTTTAACATTTAATACGAAGAAAGTTATCACAGGAGTGTCCAGGATATTACCATATTTCCTAGGGGTAATTTGAGAAAATGAAAATATCCTGTGATTTTTTCGTAGCAAGTCCAGCCAATAAGGAAACAAAAACAGCGTTTAAATTAAAACATTGCTAATCCATTTTTAACTTTTCATTTTTACACCAACCATGCTAATAAATTATGTTCAACTCTCTAAAGTCATAGAAGACTGAGCTTCCTAAGAATTGCCTCACAGCCAAAATGTTTTTATTTTCAGCAGCCATTTTGAATTTTAAGGAGTACTAATTGATATTTTTTGTAGTTCTGAAGTATGTTTATCACCACTGTTTGGAAACTGCATAGATGTTACATTTAAAGTACAGTATGTTAACACTTTGACCTCTTTAATTTATTTTAATTATATTAGTGAGTATTGAAATGTTAAAGTTTAACAAACAAAACTAAATGTTGGGTTTTTCAGTACACAAATTAAGAAAGAGTATATTGAAAAACAATTTAGTTATCCAAACACACTGTACAAAAACATTTTCTGTCCATGATAGTACACTAGTAGACAATTGAAGGAAATTTCAACTGTGTATATTTGTATTTTATATTTATATGTATGGCTTTGAATTTTCATATATTATTTTAATGTTGCAAAGGTTAAACATAAAGAAATATGAATTTATCTGTGTGTATATGAGTGTAAGCTATACATATGTATGTGCACCCTACATTGGCATATGTCTCAAGTATATTATTACTGTCTATTACTTTATATTAATAGATTTAATTATTTTTATTAAATAAGGAAGGATATTAGGAGAGTAGTTTAAAACTGACTGGGTAAGGTACCTACATTTTCTACGTACACTAGTTTTTGTTTTCAGTTTGTATGCTTTGTTTTTTAAAAAAAAAAGAGTTTCTAATAGTATATTTCGTCAATAGGACCAAAAGAAGCTTCTCGATATAAGCTCAAGTTTAACGGCCGAGGCCGGAAAATGAGCTAGGATCGAAAACTTCTTTTGGTCCTAGTAATGAACTATATTTTTCGTTATACTGCAAACAATATAAGAAAACAATTTCACAAAAAATAAAGTGTTAAAACCTATTAACCTTCAAATCGATGGTAACACCTGTTTTAACGGTTATTTACAATCGAGAGTATCGGTTGTTTTTATAGATGCTTTAAAATCCTTAATTAATTCGTATAAACGAAGTAACAGCTGATGACCTCGATCTAAGCTGATTTTTTAGGTCCTAGGACTAAAAATAACAACTTTAGCATCTCAATGCATCTATTGATAACAGCGGTTTTGAATCAGTATGACGAAAAAGTATTTTTTCCTGTTTTAGATCAATATTTTCCGTAGATGTATTTGAAAAAGTGTATTTCTCTTCTTTTATTTTAGTTATATAATGCACTATTTCTTTTCTTTTCTAAAATTCACAAATAAATATATAATAATAAAAAATAATTTAAAAATTAGTAAACATGATTTAAACAAATATTTAAATCAATTTAGCCGTTGATGTAGTAGAATAAACAGCAGATTTTTAAAATGCATATTAACGTCATGGCACCAGCTTTTCTTTTTAAAAATCTTCATAAAATTGTAAATTAATACGACAGTGATCCAGAAAAAATGAGGGGATATATAACTATTTATTTAAATACATTTGTACAAGCCTTCTCCTCTAATATACACAACATCGTTAGCGTTTAACCCATGTAAGTAAGCGCATTACAAACAGACTATCTCCACCTCCAGGCTGTCGGGAAGTTATATTTAATTGCGAATGTGTGTTTGCCACCAGCTCTATATTACACATGATTTACGATACTGTACGTATCTTTAAGATAAGGTGAGCGCAACATATGCGTTGATTAGCATGTAAATTTTAAGGTTATGTTTAGGTAATCAGCTGTTACGAGTTTGTGCTAGCCTTCTTTCTATGTTAACTAGGTCCCAAGACTGTCTTCAGCTGGATTTCTTTACTACGAAACTATATCTTATTTCTGCCAGTATAGAAAACAAGTAGTCTCATTTTGAAATCTTGAAACCTCCATAATACGCAAAAAGTTTAATAAATATATACTGTGAGTGAGGGTGTAGCAGTCCCGAAATAGCCTACTACATCTTTCTTCATCTAGTTTGTGTTAAAACTCCCTCTTTCGTCTTTCAGGTTGATATTTTATCTTGACCAACTTTTGTTCTTTTCTACTATTAGAGAATTTTAGAACTAGAGGTGTCTGTTTTTGTTGAGATGACCGAGATGCTTTTTTGCCTTTAAACTAATAATATATTATATAATTTCGCTCCAGTTTATCTTAACAGGAGGAGAGCAAGAGTTGGTTAAGAGAAACTAGTGTTTTGTTATATTCATAAGTATTTCATACCATATCAGGTTATGAGCAGATTTAAAATAATTCTTATTTTAATTGTTTCATAATCTATTTACACTAGAACGTAATTTTGGGGAAAGAACGGTTGAGATATTTCTTTGAACGATAAACACTAGTACTCATCTCATTACATTTATAATCGTTAAAATCTAGTTGATGAAACTTAATGGCTTGTGTTTTACCAGCGAGGAATATAATCCGTGAATTTTAGCTAACGGCAATCGTACTTCATACCTGTATTGAAGAGACCCGTCTTAGATAATACATCACCAATATCTAAGAAATGAACCCTTTCGATGAAATTGTACACACACTGGTTTAAATCCATTACACAAAAAACTATTAATAAATATTAATAACTGATGTTTAGAGTCATTGATTCTCAACATTGAAGACGTAATGGAAGATGTACTATCTTCTCATAATTATTCATTATAATGTTACAATACTTTTCCTATTCCACAATTATACCCTTCTCTATTCTTCTAATCCATAACATATTCGTTCTCCACGAAGACAAGCGAACACTTTTATTTCCATTTCAAATTTTCCTTACCACTGTTATTAACTGTCCGTCTTCTTTAATTAACCGTGTATATTTTTAATGAGCCTAAATTAATGACATACTAAAAGTAAACAATTAAACATACCAGCTTTCAACATCTTTTGACTTCCACTAACAAATATCTTTTTACATTTTAGATTTCCTTTACAGTCGTAAAAAAACTTCATCTTGACAAGGATAAAGAGGTTTCAATTTGTATTTGCCAGTCCTGCCGACAGATATCTCCACTCACATTTTTATAATTAGCTACTTTGTTTTTAACTTCTATGCAAACGTTTTCAAAACTTTCTATATTTGGTTTTGTAAAAGATGAAACTATTTTATTCATGGTTTCTAATTAAGATTCAATACGTATCGTGATAAATTATACTCTTTAAAAAAAGTTCACGGTCTGGAAATTTCCAGGTCAACTTGTGAATGGGTGCGTACATCGTAACAAATTTAAAATTATTGCTTTCAAGTTAAAGATTTGTAACTAAAACAATAATTTATTTATTGACTGTCCAAAAGTGACACGTAATCTGTCTCTTTAGTATGATCATTGAATGAATGTCAAAGAAATGCGGAACTCCTTCAAACCTAAATTAATAAAAGAATAAATATAAATGATTCAAAGTTATGTTGTTGGTTAAAAAAAAAGATGTCAAACATTAAAACTCCACCGACAGGAATAGCCTAAAGGTTAAGTCCCAATTGATTAGAGTTGGATAAGTTACATTTCATTTCAAACGCATATGAAAACAAATTAATTTAGTGAAAACATACCATCTATTAATGGTTACCAGCATTGATGGTCAGGTCGCTACAATAGATCGAGTGATTTTCGTTAGGTTTTTAATAAATGAGGAATCATTTGTATTTACATACTTGTTACTAGTGCCGCTCACTCGCACCTGTTGGATTTCGTAATTATATAAATATATATTTTTTGGGAGTCAGTGTTCGAAATTATATTTTTTACAATAACTTTTTCCATTTGTAATCGTAGAAAGGTACATCGTTGGTATTATTACATCCTGAATTGAAATTCAAAACCGTCCGTCGTCTTTGTAGTTATTATCTGTACGTAAGAACGATAGCGGCCATAAAAAGTAAACTCGGAACAAGAAATTTGGTATAGAGGACAATGGTGTACTCATATAGAAGTATATCATTTAATGTGTCCAATAACCCAGGCGATATTAACAAAAAACCGGTTTAATTTTGACATTTTCAATTCGGTTTTTCTGAACTTCAATAGCTATATTGAGCACACTGTTCTTTATACCAAATTTAACGTTCCTATCTTTATTTTTGCTGCCGCTAAGTGCTTACGTAAAAACGACAAAGAGGACAGACGGACGCCATGTTGAAAATCACCTTTACGGTGTACTAAGGTCATGAAACGTGAAGTATATGAAGTATAATAATACATTCTCTATAACAAAAATTTAAGTTTCCATATTAATATATTCTAAAATTTAGATGAAAATCTACCAACTTGCTCTATTAATTCCAATGTTAATAGAATTTAGTGATAATGTGTATTTTTAATGATAAAGTTTATTGACTGCTGTGTTTTATTAAAAATACATACATTTTGAAATCCTTCCTCGTACGAAATGTTCTATTAAAAACACAAATCTATATTTCAGTTTTCATTGTTAGGACTAAACTTACAATTTTTAACTGAGTTGTGTGTAAAACTTATATACACTATTATTTAACTAATGTTCTTTTGTTAGATCGATATATCAATCAATGTTCACCATAATCTAACAAATGTAACTTATTTTATTTAGCAGGCAAAAATTATCATACTATTGGCTAATTGCTATTTTTTAAAAAAATCATCTTTAAAAATGTATACTTTTCTCCTTCTGAAAAATTACAAAATGATTGTCTTTCTACACCAATGGTGTTTAAATAGACAAAACTTTAATTATTACAACACCCAAAACCTCACGTTTTTTATCAGAAACTTCTTAAATCAAAAAGAATTACTGTCTGGGTGGGTATGACTGCTAATTCTGTGCTGTCTTATGACATTTCAGTCAGCAACATGACTGGAAATATGTATGAACTAGTTTTAAATCAACTGCTCCATTTTACGGTTTTGGAATACGTTAACTTTTTCTTATAGGGATATTTAAAGAAGCAAGTGTATACTCTAGGTCTCAAAATTGATGAGGAATTGAAAAGCGTTATCGGAAAAGAACTTCTTCGGATCCTACATAATTACTTTAAAAGGGCGTACGGTTCATTTGTTAAGCGTTGCTATCAGTGTATCGCTGTGGAAGGTTTTCATTGAATAAATTATCAAATTTAATTTTCATTGGTTTTAAAGACAAATAATTAATTTTTAGTTTGTTTTAAAAGAAAATTGTGTTTGTATCAAATTACGTTTTTACAAATAAAAGTGTTTTACAAACGTAACAAAAGAGGTACTTTATTTTACTGGTGTTTGTGTTTTGTGGTGTATTTATTTTTGTGTTGCCGCCATTTTGTTTGTAAAATCACCATTGTGTTGAAATTATCTCGGAATATATTTAGTAACTTTATTAAAAAAAGTATGTAAAGCTTCAAAAGAATCGGTTGAGGAATAAGAAAGTAATAGAAAATCTGAAGCATTTACTTCTTTGTAGGACACACTGTTTATTTGAGATGCAATAGTTTGCTTTTAAAGGTATTTTGCTTTGTTCTTACTTTTGCAGAATGTTTTAATTGAAATAAGCTTACGCGATCTTTTCCATAGAAAGATAATTGGATAACCTCATTACATCCCCCCTGAACCTCAAAACTAACTTAACCTAACCACCCCCCCCCCTAAAAATTAAATTTCTATGTGTATGTGTATCTAAATGGCCGTTTTGGTACGATGTCTAACTCGTCAATACATTTTCCTATTTTTGAAAAATCTTTAAACTTTATTATTTAAAAAAAAAATTATTTCATCACATACTATAGTATATCACATAGATATAATAAGTTTAAAGCGATACTCCTGAATATAGCAAATTAATTCCATAACCACCTTTGTTTTAAACTGAATAAACGTGTAGGAGAGAAGGTAAAAAAGAAAGCACAAAACGGGATCTTGAAAATTCAAACAAGATTTTGTGGGTCCTGGGCATAGTTTTGATATTAAATTTGAACTTGGTCATTATATAAAACTATGATGTCATGTATTTCATCCTTCCTTGTTACAGAATATAAGATCCAATTATTTCAAGACAGCTTCCATATCTTAGTTAAATAACGTTATCACAAGACAGACCCAATACCGATAATTTAATCGTGAAGTTGATACTGACATTCAAATAGAAGAAGAACCCGGAAGACCTAGAAGGTGTAAATAACTGATTGTTTCTATAATACACAATCCAGCACTCTGCGTGTTATCACATATATCATGATGCCTCAACTGTTTCAATTAACTCCGTCTATTGACCCGTTTACTCCGGGTTTATAATTTCAAATGAATCCACATAATTCCCATGGACGCCCTGCGAGGATGGTAACAGATAATATTGTGTTGAGTGATTTTTTCAACACTTAGGACAGTAGCACGCATGTTAAGTTGTTACGATGTTCCTTCAGCGGGGGGTACTAGAGGCTTTAGGGGACAAGGGGCGTACGCCTGGACCCCAGGGGGGACTTCGCGGGGGGTCACCTTTAACCTTAACGTACACTCGCCAACAAAATGAATTTCGTTTCTATCATTCCGACAATTAATAGCTTTGCAATGTCGGTCTTATAAATTATAATTGGATTACTTTTTTTTTCTTCGGCTGCCGGTAAATTGATAATGTCAGTATATCAATAAAATACAACGGTCTTTTTTGTTGTAATTTTATTTGTTTTAATAGCGAGTGTTTGAGTTGATTAATGGGCTTTTCGCGTGCAAGACAGAGAAGGGGTTTGCTGAGATCGCGCAAAATTACAAAATGAATAGACGAACACAAAGATGGGTCGTTGCCCACTGCTGGGAACAATTTTAAGATTAATAAAGGTAGCAATAATAAAAATTTATTACTTATTTGTTGTTTTTATTTTGGAATGTTTAATGAAATTATGATGTAATATGAATGAAGGAAAATGTACAGTGTGTAACAACAGCACAGCACACCAGCTTTAACTTTTGATTTGCTGGAAAATACTTCATTAATGTGCTCTTTAACTTTTTTTAACATATAAGAGGTAATAAAATAGGGGTTGTTTTGCAACTTGGGGATAAAAAGAAACTCTCTTGAAACTTTTAAACTTAACATTAGTCGTGTAAGTACCTCATTTTTAAATCTACTAAAGAGGAACAAGTGTCAGACTTGGAAATTCGATTCCAGAGACCGGTGTTTCTGTTTGAATATTTAACCTCTCTCATGCGCATAGAAATGCATAAGCACCAAACGAACCTTATTCATAAAAATATAATAAAGTATAAGAATTTATATTTACAAAATATTAAAGGAAAACATATTTATTTTGTATATTTAAAACCGTTATATTAAATTGGAAGCACACGCTGATTGGTTTTAACCGATTACATTTGAAATTTTTAAATCCCCTCTTCCAAAGGGACACAGGGTATAAATATAACCTATTTAAACAAACAAAAAACATGTTTAAAGTTATTTTCGTCGATCATTAAACCATTAAACATAGTTTCATTTTTCTACAGATAGACTAGCGTAAATAAAATTTCATAATTATTGTGATCGTATAAAACTAAATAATATAAATGGTTCTGTAATTCCACGAGACTTAAACAAAGACGTAAAATGTATTTTGTATTGTTTTAGATATTTTTTTTACTCTTTGCGAAATAGCTTTGTCACATTCATAGAGGACTGACTTGTACAATCGAGCATAGTCAATTTTTACTCACTGTGTAGATCTGAGTTAGTTTGTTAGAAAAATCAAAAATAGCTTATTTAACCAATTTTGTTCGGTTTTCTTCTCTAGGTGTTTATATTTCAGAAAAATTATTTTAATTTTGAAACAAAATAAATACTTAATTTGTTTTTCATTAATAAGAGTGACAATTGGTTTATATATATATATATATATATATATATATTAGATGTAACTGAATTATATTTGTTTGTTGTTTAAATTGAAAACCTCTCGGTCGTCTTCGCTTTATAAATAGGCCTAAAGGAATAACGACTCCTAGCTCTCGAATACCCTAATATCGTCAAGATTCGAAAAAAAACAAGAGTTGGTAAGGAAAGATGAAAAAGATCTAACACAAGACTACATCGAAAAATGTGAATCCAGCCAGGTTCCCTCTGGATTGCCTGTTGGTATTTGTAACTGGACATAACACAATATGAAACTAATTTTTCTACCACAGCAAAATGCTTTGACATACGTAGCCCAAAATTTGAGCATACTAAAATAGCACTGATTTTAATATGTTCATTTATTTATTGTTGATTGAATAACGAATAACACTGTTAAGTATTACTGATTCAATTATTAGATGTCCAAGTATAGAATTCCTTATACTTGTCAAAACTGTGACAACACCTGTTCGTTTAAACAACTGTTTACATGAGTTATTCTCTTTTTGAAAATTATATTATTTGTAATTAATAATTTACAAATCTGTACAGAATTTAATTGAAAATATTTTTAGTGATTCACACTCAATAAAAATTAAAGGAGTAATCATCAAAAACGTATCTGCCAAATTGTTTGTTTTAAAACGTGTCGTGTTTTTTATAGGCATGAGTTATCAAATTTAAATTGAACGTGGTAGTTAAAACATAGAAGACTAGGATTAAATGTAAAAACGTAATGAGTTAGACTTATCTTTTCTGCTTATTCCCTCAAATGTTAAATATTGTCGAAAAAGTCTAATTATTTCTGACTGTTTAGGTTAGGTTTTGTTGTTACATTACGCAAATCTTACTTCCTAATGATACCTTTGGCTAATTTCGTGTCTAATTTACATGAACTTAAATCAACTACATGAATCTTGTTTCTAAAAGATTACATTTTTTTGAAAATTTGGTTCCTCTCATTTATCAAATAAATTACAGCAAATTTAGTTTCGAAAAAAAAATTTACTTTATTCCTGAAACAAAAAAACTAAATTGTATAATATAGCAAAATTAATAAACATAAATCTACTAGGTCTCCTTTGTTCCAATTTGAATTGAATGTTTTTACAATATACTATATAGTTAATCTAGAAATAACAATTAAGGAGATATACCACAAAGTAACATTTTAGTTTATTAGTATCATCAATATGCATGTAAAGTTGAATTTAGAGTAAATTCTGAGTTTATTTAGATTTACAACCCGTTAATAAAATATTTCAAATAATTATTAACCCTAGAACACTACTCATTCTTAAAATTACGACCCGCCCTTTGTAAAATTCGGAGAACTCGTAGACAAAAGACGGACACGCTCTGTCTTTTTGTTTACCTTCCTGCCATTGTGAATAGAGGTCACTGTCTCTTCGGCTAAGCTCAAAGTTGAACCGTTATTACCGTACTCGAGCTCGCGTCGTATATTTTACGAAAGAATAGTGTTTGCGAAAGTTATAACTATTAAGTGTTTGAATATTTTTTTTTGTAAATTATTGTTTTTATATTGTTAGTTTTTAGTGTTGTAAATAGTTTATTGTGTAAATAGTGATTTTAGAGTTAAAAATTTTGATTTAGCTACTAAGTGTATATTAATCACTGCAAGGAATGTGATTCTTAGTGAAGACAGGACTCTAATTTTGGTATTTTTGGCATTCTACCTAATGAACTTATTGTAAATCATTTTTCTCTTTTTATATAAATTAAACACTTATAAAAAAAATAATGTATTTTATGAATATCCGATTAATTTTTATCTACTTATATTTTTTTCGATTTTTTTTCCAGATTAACTTTTTTTAAACGTACTTGTAGTGTTGGTAAAAGATATTTTTTTACAGTTAAAATATGTAGGAATTCATTGTTAAATATTTTTAAAAACACTTAAAAACAATAAAGGATTTAATATAAAAAATAGTCAACACTAAAGTAAAGTTTAAAAAATAATAATAAAAATAAAAACAGTATGTAGTAAAATTTAAGAATGAATAGTGATCACGTAACAATGAACTAAGAGTGGTAATCTAGGGTTAACATACTTGTACTTGAATTACACGTTTACATATAAAAACATACTTTAAATAATATTGTCATAGTTGGGGGACCTTCAGTGTATGTACATTCATATTCTATGAGAGAAAGGATCACAAATATTCTAGCCTAGTATTCTAATCTAAACTTACACAACAAACAATCCATCATTAGCTGACATTAATATTAATCCAGTAACATTAAAAATAAACTTGAATAAAGTAATCCTTTCAACTATGTTACTTGTGTTTACAATTTCATTAAAAAGAAACCAAAGATATGATTGTAGAAAAGAAGGCAAGAATTATGAAAAGAAGAGGTAAGGACAGACTATTTAGACATGCCTAATTATTTACCTTGTTTCGACTTCTTATAAACTTTACACTTAATATAAAATTGTAAGATAATACTTATTTTTATTAAGAAAATAATTTTGAATAACAAACGACAAAATATGTCTTAATGTAATTATTAGTATAAAAACGAGTAATCCACAATTATTATAATGGGGGAATATACAAACTTGTACGAGAGAATGTACAAAATTAGACCCTCAGGCTTTTCTCTAGACAAACTTTCTTATATTCCTTTAGTATAAGATCTTTCTATAGGATTGTTTTCTTACATTTCATATCAAATTTCTAATGATGTAAGAAATGATGTTTAAAATCCGATCGATTCTAAACTGACCTTACAAACTAAAAGAGTATTATTTTATAGGAATTAATTTAAATTAAGTAATCGAAAGAAAGAAGATAAATATATCCTATAGGTATAAAATTTTTATTTTAAACCGTAAACCCAAGCAATAAATAAAACTGAAAGCATAGTATTTTGTCAAGAAACTTACTATTGCAATAAAAAAAAGAATTATAATTTAGCACATAAATTAATGAGTTTTCCCAAATTTTCAATAAAATAAATGTTATTAAATATGGGATTTATTTTATAATTTTCATACGTTAGGGATTAGCGATGGTTCCTGACAAATTTGTGAAATTAAATCTCGTCGCTCCAAAATATTTATATATAAAATATATAATTAAAACAAATTATTATACACTTTGGGTTTTTACCACTAAAACAGATTTGATCCAAATTTCATTATTTATAATCTTTTAAGGAACTTCTAAACTACATTGAAATTGTAAATAAATTAGGACAACCGTTTCTTGAGATAATTTAGATCACTATTTTTAGTTTCTCTACCTTTATTATTACCTATAATTTGTATGAAATTTATCTAAATTTTAATCACAACTCCGTACCTAATTTTAAAATATCGACTCAATAAACCACTCGTTCTTGGGATAATATTTACAAATGCTGCCTAGAGATACAGAAATATGTCATTTCCTAAATAATCTAAATGGATTCTTAAGTGTTCAAAACGTTGAGACCCCAAATAAATTCGAAATCGAACTTCACATTAATACAAACATTTTCTTCCTACTTATATGCAAATTAAAATATCTAACTTAATTTCCGCCTTTTTATTAAAAGAGTAAGGCATAGCTTTTTGTGCAAAATGTTTTCTTTGAGCCATGAATCTGTATCATTTGTACGTTACACATATTTTAAATAGGGTCTTAACTTTAACAATAAAACCCTTACATTATGTTGATTAATAGTCAGTTGTAACTTTAAACTCCATGTGTTTGTTGGTCTTAACTCATAACACATCCATTCGATTATTTTTTATTTTCTTATATTATATGCGTATTTCATTTTGTCTCTAATTTTCCAAATAAAATAATGTTTCAAAGGAAAATACTTATAACATCAAACTCTTATTTGAATAAAATAAGTTTTTGTCTGCCAACTATTTTTACTTCACTGTTCGTATTGTGAGGTAATATGCGAAATATTAACATATTCTTACTTCTATGACATTTATTAATAAATATATCTTTTGTTTTTATGTATAACAATTACATTTCACATTATTACAAACTTTAATATTTACGTACAATGTTTAATATAAACAATGTAAAATGCTCCTGCTTACAGATAAAACAATAATGTATCAGGTTGTGACAGTAGTGGCTAAATGAGGTTTATCAATTATCCATATCTAAGCAGTATATCATATCTTGCGAGTTTCCATATATATTGGAGCCTATTTAAGATTTATGAAGCCCGGCTCTATGGCCTTGAGGAGAGATCCGGTATTGAAAGGTCTTGACCGAAACAGCGTCGTTACAATTTTAATTATTATTATTTTAAAGCCAGAGTATAGCATTACCAAACAAGTGTTTTTATGTGCACTACATTGTTGGAAACTTAGTCCTTGACAAAATAATGCTTATCAAGATAATAAATTGTCGAGATCCAATATTTATGTCATAGTGTATTAATTACAATTTATATTATCGCAATAAACTGTTTTTATAATTAATTGACAATTATGTTGTCAATAAGTATGTATGTCAATGTATGCCATATTTTATAGTAGGTAGTTTTACTTTTAGTGGAATATTGCATTATATATATATATATATATATATATATATATATATATATATATATATTAAATTACGTAAATTTTGTTTGCTGGAAATTATAGGTCTTAGTGAATAGAATAACATCATGTGTACATTATGTACACATATTTTTAAAAAATCTTTACACGTGTACATTGTGGTCGATTTACGTTTTTAATGGGATCATAGTTCAAAATTCTGGGTTTTATTTAAATAGCTCTGTTAGTAATACATATAAGTGAAGAAATTAATTACTACATAAATAATTATGAAATTTTATGCAAAAAATTCCTATTAATTTATTTTTCAGTGGTTGCAGTAAGGTAGACTTACAAAAGTGGCATAACTGTGAGAAAAATAATCAAATTGGTGTAAATTAAAATGAAAATTAAACATTGAAACTTCAGGATTAAAGTGCATACATACATTAATGATTTTTAGTTTGTGAAACATTGTGTTTACTAATATTATTGTATTTTTTCATAATCTACAACTTGAATTAACTTGTATTTTGCTTTATATTCTGTGTCTATATGTATTGTCACACTGTATTATCTAGTTTTCTACTTATTTTGATTGATATAACGTACAGTAATTTACTGTTGGAGTATTGTATTGTTGGCAATGTATTATTGCTAACATAGTTTATTGGTGACAAGGTATTTCTACCATACTATATTGTAGTTAAGTACTCTGAAGTGTTGTTATTACACACTATTGTTATAATATTGTAAAGGTGTCATGATATATTTTCAATATCATGTAGAGATTTCATACTGTTCTGAAGCACGTAGTGTTGCTGACAGTCCAATTTATTCTCATGCACTGTTGTAGTACGTAGTTGTGACAAAGTTTTATATTGATTATTTATTATTTTTGTACTCAGTTGATGTTATACTGCGCTGTTGACAAACTTTACTTTTTCTCTATTACTGTTTATTCTATATTGTATTGTTGGCATATTATTTTATTGTTGTTGTACTCGGCTGTTATAATAGTTCCACTGTAGGAGACTCTGTATTTATGATATACTGTTTTGTTGTGGTTCTCTATTATTGTTATACTGTGCTGTTGACAAACTTTATTTTTTCTCTATTACTGTTTATTCTATACTGTGTTGTTGGCATATTATTTTATTGTGATATTTTATTGTTGTTATACTTGGCTGTTATAATAGCTCTGCTGTAGGAGACTCTGTATTTATGTTATACTGTTTTGTTGTGGTTCTCTATTATTGTTATACTGTGCTGTTGTCAAACTTTATTTTTCTTTTTCTCTAGTTATACTGTATTGCTGTCATATATTTTCTTCTGATAATTTATTTTTGTTATACTGTAATGTAGTCATAGTCTATTTTTTCCATACTATGCTATAGAAGTTTTGTATTCCTGTGGTACTTTTTCGATGTATTTGTGCATATGTCAAACTTTATTTTTCCTTTCTTTATTTACGTCATACTGTAGTGTTGTCACATTATTTTACTATGATATTTTATTGTTGTTATACTGTGCTGTTGACAAACTTTATTTTTTTCATTCCTTATTATTTTTGGTTGTATCGTTGTCATCTATTTTTGTGTGATACTTCCTTGTTGTTTTACTATGCTGTTTTCAAAGTTTTTTTTGCTTTCTCCACTGTAGAATGTTGTATTGATATGATACTGTTTTGTTGTAGTCCTTTATTGTTGTTATATTGTACTGTTATCAAACTACAATTTATGTTACACAATGTAGTTACTATGATCGGTTTATATTGTAATGCTATATTGTAAAATGTTATACCGTGTATTTTCAATACTTGATTTTAAGAAATATTTTATTATTATGTATCACTCTAATGCTGTATAAATATGATTTTTCGTGCTACTATACTAATTACCATTAATGCGTACAGAACTTGCTGTCATTTTGTATATTTATAAAGCGGAAATTGGTAATTTTCTGTTGATTTTATACAGCATTTTTTTTTTTAATCTATGTATTTCTAATACAGTATTGTTTTAAAGCATTAAAATACTGCATTGCTTTGTCTTAAAATCACTGAATTCCTGTCAGGTTGTGGAGGTGTTACTCAAAAACTGGTTTATTTTGTATTGATTTTTACATCATTGTTCCCATACTATGTTATTCTGGTACTGTATTCTTTTAAAACTGCCCTGATGACTTACATTTATTCCACAATTAATTGTTTAGGCAATGAATACAGTGATTCTCTATTGTTCTTACAATATTTTGTTGTGGTGTTATAAATGGATTTTTTTTTAATGTTGATGTTCATTGTTAGGGGCATATCTAAATAACCAATAAATTTCTTTGTCTTCTTAAGTCTTAGTGTTAGTTATCTTCAAGCCAAAATGTTTGAGTATATTTTAATATAAAAAAGTACATTATGTATTTACACGGTAGTTACTTCAGAGCTCCCACAAATAAGAATAAAATAAAATTATCGTTTATAATACATCAAAGACTATATTGAACACATAAAGTAACTATCGTCTTCTTATAAACCACTTTTTTATGCAGGTGATTTTCAAAATGTGTTATTGAATGACATTTAAAAAAAGAATTTTCTGTCTATTTATAAAACGTATATGTGACATTAGACATAAGTAGAAAATTTCGTGTCATTGATAAGAGATATAAAGCTCTTACTGAACTAGACTATTTAGACATTTCTAACTCAGGGAAATTAATGAATGCAGTAGAAGTTGTAGAAGGCTCACATCCCCTCCCCGCACACCCCTTTTCTGTAAAGTTTTCAGTGGCGCTAAATCCACAGCATATTATCAAAAAAAATTATAGTTTGCCTTTCTATAACATCTTATTAAATAATATTGGTTGTTAATACAGTAATATAGGATTTATTTAGAAAAACTTTTGTACTGATTAAACACTGATTGTTTTAAATAATTCTATAGTAAACAGATCAATGAAACATTATGCATTTACATTTATTATCAAACATTTTCTACATTATGCGTCAGCTTGATAATTAATTGACGAAGTAAAAATTGGAACTAAAAATAAATCAAATTTTAAGAAGATATGGTTCTATAAAACGTTTTCATATGTAATGTTTATGTTGAAAACTACTTGAAATCCCACGTTATTGACGTGGAACATAATATCTCCGACACTAGTTATTTTTAAATAATATTGACTGGGTGAAATATAAAAAGGTATTCATAACTTAATTTGTTAATTTTTGTTACTTGTTAATACTATCTCGGTCATCATCGCCTTAAAAAGATAAAGAAGAGAAGAAAATTCTGAAGGTAGTAAGAGTTGGTAAAGAGAGACATGATAGGAAACATGAAAGAGTTCTCCAAGACTAGATAAAGGAAGGTATTGATTCAGATAAGTTATTTTAGGATTGCCACATCTGTACTCACTTTTAGTGAGTTCTTGAAGGAGGGAAAGTTCTATATTATCCTCCCTTCAAACTTAAATAATATTTGTTGAATTTTTATTTGTATTTATAAATAAAATATTCCATATCAAGTTTGGTGCTTATGACGGTAATTTAACAACCTTTCGTTATTGATAGCTGATGTGACGTGGCCAATTAATTATAATAAATAATAACAACCTAGTTAAGAAAATCTCGGTGTGAAATACGTAAACATTTGGAAGGAGCTGGAGACAAGGGTGATTTAAAAACAATTAATATATAATTAACATATTTTAATTCACAAAACAAGTTATCAAATCTAAGGTAATTGAGCGCACACGCAAGATTGGAATGTTATATCGATCATTATTTAACCGAATTAAACGCGTATAAGAATGCACGCAACGACAGTTGTTGACAAGAATAAGACTTGGACAGGCCTTGATTAAACAACGGCTTTATGAGACCTCTAATTAAAGTTTGCCAGTGCATAAACATAGTAATTACACAACAGACAATAATAAAAAGATCGCGACCACCTTAAATATGGTTTGATTGCGCATTTAAGCTGCCATAATTTGCCGTCGTCTGTGTGCGTGACTGATGGCTAGCAAGACTCACGCACACTGTACTCCGCACACCCCATGCAACTCTGAATAACCCTATTATAGTATGGCTTACCTGCTGTTTCTTTCTTCTCACAATGAAGAAGGGTGCCAACTTAATCTTTCTTTTTTTTTAACGGGATGGAATATGATTTATCTCCACTTTTGGTTTAGTATTTTCTTTTCAAATCATTGATTGAGTTAAAAACAGGTGGGATAATATATCAAACCTATTTCAGACAGTGAAAAACAGTTTTGTAGCAAAAATATAATCTCGTAGAGAGTTAGAGAAGACGTATTTTGAAAGATAGAGGCTAGACGGCTGGTGAACTACTTCTTTGAAGCATCAAACAAGCAAACCGTGCATTTATTACTTTACTCTCTAAGTCATTGAAGTATTTCTCCTAAAACCATAATTCTAAAATTATGTATTTGTTTCTCAAATATTTAAACACAAACATTAGAGAATGAATAATTAATATCTTTATTAAAAATGTGATAAAACTAATAATAATGTAACCAATGACAAAATATTGATGCGCATCTCATCATTATAGATATAACAATTAATGTTTAAAACAAACAAAAAGCCTATTATACAAAAATTCTAATTTCTTTTTTCCATTTGTAATTTTTCAAAATAAAACGTATATAATGAATTTCCACATAAATCTATTACATTTTCATCAAATCATATTTTAGTTTAAATTATATATATATTGAATTATTTTCCATCTTAACATTAATATTCAAATAATTGCTACAAATAATTCAAATTATAAGATTAATAAAACTTCTTGTTGTCTAGCGTAAACATACAAAAAAAACATGAATCTTATTTCATCATTTCGAATAAAACAAATCAATAAACTTGTTCCTGTTTTCTTACTTTTTCTACCTTTGTTTTTCCACTCACTCCTTTTCCAACTCCACTCTTCTTATCTCCTTGCCATTATACTCGTATGTTTAATTCCAACTCAACTTGTAGTCAACATGCAAATCTCGGAATCAATGTTTTTTGTAAAAAAATTTAACAGTGTGTTTATCTTGTTACCCCTACTCAAGTGATTTCATACAACTTGTTTAATACATTTGTAAATATTTCACTTTAGGTAACACTACGATAATACACATTATTCCAACCTATTAAAATTGTACATTGCTTGTGTTTTTCTGATAGATTTGCGTAGACTTTTTCTACCTAATACGATTCAGGTGTTTTTGATGGGGGGGGATAATGCCTGAAATTCTTGATCCGGAATTGTCCTTTTTATTTCGCCTGAAGGTTTTTTTATTACATACATTGATTTTGTTGTTACAGGTCACCGTTATCGACCTGTAATTATAATTAATTGCTTATTGTATTTTATCATTGTTAATTAAATTTTGTGTTGTTAGTTTGACAAAATTTATTTTATCTTTATTTGGGTTTTAGCTTATTTTGCTATTTAAATATATATATATATATATATATATATATATATATATATATATATATATATATATATATTAAATTTTATTAATTTTGTTAAGATGTTGATGAACGCGATGTTTAATTGCCTATAATAAAATTATAAATAAAAACCTATAAATCATGTAACTATAAGCTGTGGTTATATCATTGTTTAAATATAAAACAAGCAAAACAATAACGTATGTTAATATTATTTCTAGAGTCTAGTCTCTTGGGTGTTTTGAGCATACATTATTTTAATTTTTTAACAAATTTTATTTAGTTAAAGTAAAGACTATCTTTACCTATTCAGGGTAAAAATTTGAATAACTAAAATTAAATATAGAAATAATAAGAAAAATGTGTGCCAAATAATTGAAACAACTATTTTCTGGAACTTTCACTGTCTTAACTACAAAAGGTACACATAGAGAGCAACAAAAAAATGTAGTTAATTTTGAAGTAAGTTTAAACGATTTTTCATTTTTAAATTAATAAAATACTAACCTTATTTTCCGTCTTTTGTCTTATTTTGATGTTTTTTTTAAACAATTACGCGTTTCGACATTTTTATCCCATCATCAGATTAGTTTCACTCCTTGGAGGTCGTCAGAACATTAATAACGTTCCTCAAATGTCGTGGTGCGCACCCGTCTCGTGTATTGTGTTATGTTAAATATATCTATTCTTAATATTCTGACGACCTCCAAGAGTGAAACTATTCTGATGATGGAATAAAAATACCGAAACACGTAATGGTTTTTTTTTTTTTTTTAATCAAAATAAGTCACAATATGGATAATAAGATTAGTATTTTAGTAGTACTTTGTGACTTGGATACACGTTTACTATGAGTTTTGAATTTATAATATTTTCTACATAGTTGGTTATCAATGATACAAAATTCATGAAAAAAATTTACATTAGTTATCTTGCAATTTCTTTCACCAGCTTCAAATTAGTGGCAGATTAAAAACCAATAAAAGCATAAAATGAAATGAGACTAATTTTCAAGCAAAGATATGATAACTTTGTTTTAAGCAATATTTTAAAATTATATTCCTGTTGGGCTTTCGCTGATGTATATGTCAAATGCTGTTAATAAATCTAGATGATTTTAATTTTGTAAAAAGTTTTTTTATTAAGCACAGTGTTAAACTTATGTATTTATTTAACCAGTTTTGAAGTAAAATAATTAAATTAAATACAACAAGCCTTTTCACTTCAACCTCTTTGTTATATCTATTTATTAAAACATTTGTACTAAGTTAAATTTTTTCAGATATATTGGCGGCTATTTTCCATTGTATGTAATTGGGGTTGTATTTTTTAGAATGATACAATTGAAAAATATCACATGACCTATCGACATTAGGAAGAACTCTAAGGTAGCTTGTATAATTGTAACTGTATTTAAATATTTTTACTCTCTACCATCCGTTGTTTCTTATATAATGGCTATAACTTAAAGTTATGCTAAGAAATGTTAAACTTTAAGCGTGTGGACGTTGAGTGAATAATTGCAGCAATTAATAGTTGTGAAGGCAAGCTCGCTACGCCTTAGCTCAATGTTAATGTGAAATGTATTAAAAACTTCACTTATAGAACGAGTTGATCTTTAGATGATATGGAATATATATTATGCATTTAGAATTTATATTACATGATTACTTTAAACATAGATTATCAGTTTTATATATTAGTAACAAAGAGAAACCAATATCTGTCCGTACTTTTGCTACAAAAACCGAGACTATACTTGCAGAAGATGAAGTATTCATTTTCATTACTCTGAAAAAATACAGTTTATGAATTTACTTGTGCTATTGATGTTTTTTTTATTTTGAGAGACATTAAAGAACGTAGTAATCTATAGAGATAGAACCAATCTAATCAATTTCTCTACCAAATACACACGATTGTCAAATTTCCTGATGAGTTTTAGAACGACAATAAAATAATTAAAATTAAAATGTTTGGTTTGTCCTATACTAATCCAACAACAAATTTTGTTTTCTTCAATATGAAAGATAACTTCCTTCTCTTATATGACATACTTTTTATTTAGTGTTTCATTTACTTTACTGTTATTTCTAATCTGCTTATTTTAGGTAACTTATTTAGGTCAACGAAAACAATAAAGCATTAGTTATTACGTTACTTTAGTCTGTTTTTATTTTATCCATGTATTTCCTTTTATATAAATACTCTATATCACTAGTATGATTAGTTTTTTTTTCTCAGTTCATTCTCTTATGAAATAAGCTAGTACAGCCATCCGTAAGGTAAAATCCAATTTACGAAATGTGAACTAATCCTTTCTTTTTAAACACTTTAACATACCACACATGTTAAGACATTCTACAGATGCATTTTATATCCGATTTGTATTAATGGTTTTTAATAAATTAGCTAATTAATAAGATCTGCAAAACGTTTTTTCAAATAAGTAAGCAATTTAAAATAGTTTTGGCACCCATATTTGACAATTATTCAACAACTAAAATTACTTTAAACACAGACAAAATGTAGATAGTTTAAACATACATTTAGATATAATAACTATATCTCTCTGCAGTGAAATGTTGAAAGGTTTTTGTCGAAAATGTAATTTTGAGCTCTAGTAATTCAAGTTAATAATTGAAAATTAAAATCAAGACACAAGTTGTATGTTGTTTAATATTGTGTTTTGGAAAATGGGTGAAAAATATTTATTTAATTAAGTCAGCTTCCCTTAATTGCTAAGTTTAAGTGATTTATACAACAGCAACTTTAAGATGAAAAACCATTGTTGTCGTGGTCGTCTTTATCACCTAAATACACGCTTAAGGATGAAACTTTTGAAATTACGTATCTCTTTGTATCAGCACATGTTTGATGTTACGTTTATTTGTATCTTTTATAAATAATGGCTTTAAAAAGAATATTTTGCTCAATAGAGGAAGAACACGTAGTTTTAGATATGTAAAGTTATAATTAAAAGTTTTCAGAAATTATATTGAACATTTTCCCTTTGTTTTTTATTTACATTAGTTTTGTTCTAACAGATTTTGTGTGTGTGTTTTTACTGATTATAAAAGTGTTTTGTTTTGTTTTTAAAACAGGTTAAAAATTGTACTACCAAGAATATAATGTCATAAGCGTATACACTGTAAATGTTTTTTTTTTTTTTTTTTAATATAATATATATATAGTTTTGTATAGAAGCTAGAAGCTACGCAACGTGTAATAATATCTATTTAAAGGTAACCAGTGAACACTATAAAAAATGTTATTTAATTTTATTGTTATTATTTTTATTCCCATCTTTTTAAAAACTTGTAAGTTTTATTTTTTCTAAAAAAATAGTCTACAATTTATTTTCGCCTTTTTTTTTTTGTCTCTGCTATCTGACTAAACATTTATACTTTCTTGGATGCCACAGTCTAAATTACCATTGTTAAAATAATATTATCAAAAATGATCCAAATACAGTGAAACTTCCTAAAAACATGTATATTTATCTTTAGTTTTTCAAATAAAAATTAAATAGAAGCATATTGATGGAATGTTTTTGACTTTGGAACAAAAATTATATTTCATTTAGTTTTAGAGCAATTTTCCAAAATTCTAAATTTTCGGTCTTTTTGAGCATACAAAAAGCAAATTCTAACTGTTAATAATGTCTGGATTTAATAAAAACTGATGTCTACACCTTTCATACCAACTCTTATTATGTTTATTAAAGCTAAACAATTTAAATACTATAAAAGCAAAAAACTGTAACTAACCACTTACAACAAAAACTCAAGTTAGCTAAGACCTTCGTAAAGTAAGATGTATTGTACAAAATCAAGCTGTAAAAACCCTCCAATGTCTTTAGACCTTTAACCCCGCTCGAATAAACTCAACAATATTATTTTAGAATTTTTTTAGTTGGTTTATTTCAACTATAAAGATATCTGTTAGTCATAAGATCTTCTCACAGTAAGTTTCCATTTTCAATGGGTTTCATAGTATTTATGTTCTACTTTATAGACAATATTCTTTAATCCTATTCCCAATCATTGCGTTACTTTTCGAAACACAAACTTACAATTTTAATAGTTATTACGTTATGAACTTCTGTTAATAACTAAATAACGAAATTTACCTTTATCGCAGTGTTTAAAACTGTTAAAGTGGAAATGTATTTATAGGGTATATATGAATTTATTTGTATTTGACAAAACGGTCTTTTTTTATTAATAATGATTTAATACCTTGATATTAATATTATAAAATCTTATATTACTTACATCAAATATGCACCGTTACAAATTTAATGTAAGGAGCATCTAATAAAATATAAATAAAAACGTGTCTCAGTGTCGGCCTTTCCTGGCATCGTAAGTTTAAATTCTTTTGCCCGCTTTGTTGGTTCGATCTTTTAATATGATACCTACACCCGTCGCTCTTCTCGTTGACTTAGTTCTTCACAATTAATTAAATATAACCTCCATTTACTTCTTTCGCTAACTACAATATTTGTCAAAATATTTTGACATGTGTTTTATTACATTTATTTCTTTATTAAAATGGACATAAAATTCAACACTCACTTACATTGTGAAAGTTATTACTAAAGTTTTATAGAGTGCAAAACTTTGAAGAGTTTGTACCCTCTGCAAAGGCTTGATAAATGTTGTGACTTTACGAGATTAAAGTTGGTATATTTTTTATTATTTATCCATTTTTAGGTGCGATACCAATTTGTGGATATGCATTTAAACTAAACTTTAATCCGGTAAATAAAAAGAACAGTGAGTGTCTGGTGGATTTAAAAGAAGTAATACTTGCAAGGACTCTTTCATAAAAGTATTAATTATTACCTGAACTGGCATCTAAATCGTGCATTCAAAGTAATCGTGCACATTAAAACAATAGACCAGACCTTAAAATGTTGAAATATTCACACATAGAAAACAACAACTAAAATAATTTTAAGATTAAAATTCATAAATCAAGATAATTTAAGGTAGATCAAGTTCTATGGAGATACTATTTATTTATGCTCTACCGAAGAAAATTAAATTAGAAAATAATCTAAACAATTTAAAAATATTAATAAAGGAAAGGTCGTTTTATTTTGTGAACGATTTTTTTAATAAACTA
Source organism: Aphrophora alni (assembly GCA_963513935.1). NCBI lineage: Eukaryota > Metazoa > Arthropoda > Insecta > Hemiptera > Aphrophoridae > Aphrophora > Aphrophora alni. The sequence goes on along the minus strand of OY740774.1, from coordinate 67,266,541 downwards.
AAAATGAGACATTATTGTAGGCTGATTGGGGAGAAGGGCAAGATCCCAGGACTGTAGAGTTAAAGATGAGAGTAACTAACATAATTTGTATTGTATTTTGATACAACTATAGTTGTTTTATGAGACATATATTTATCTACATATTTTTTGGTTTAATTAGTTGTCTTATAATTTTTTTTTTTAATTACTCATATGTTTAATGTACTGTATGTTTTGTTATTGTAAACAACTTTCAGACAATTTCCCTGTTAAAGCAACATTAAACACTAAATTACAAAGAAACAAACAAAATTTAAATAAAATAATTTCAATTGATCTTTAATGAAATGATCAGTGAAATGATTTTAGTATAAAATTTAACCACCGTAAAATTTGCATATTTTTTATTAATTGTGTAAGGAAAACCCTTCTTTTTTCAGAAACAAAACAAAATCTTATGAGTTACTAAGTTAAGATTATACTATCATATGTATGTTTATTATGACCAGCTGTTAATTGCAGTATGTTATTAATAACTACAGTTTTCAATTTTGAACTTTATTTAACTAAATAATTTAACAATGAAAGTTTCTATTTTTATTGATTTTTAACAATTCAGTTTTAAAACAGTAACAAGATTTCATACACATAATACTTAAAATTGGACTTTAAATTATGTCTATAAGTTTGTTCTCCCACCTTATAGAATTATATATGAGGATAATATATTTATATCGAGGGAAAGAGAACTGTGTAATAAACATGCATAATTACTATTCTGTGTAAATATGAAAATGTTTTGCCACACGTGATATAACAGAGAGTTAACAATAAAGTTTTAAATAAACTTCGTTTACAAACACAATAAGTATCCTACAATCTCTGTTCTTCACCTACTTCCAATTCTTTTTATTTTGTTACTCGAATTAAGTAACCTAGGGACAAATTTAAAAATTGATTTTGATGGTATTTTCGAAATTTAGAAATATATATTCTGATTAGCTTACGATTTAATAGTAATTTAGAGAAAACATTTTCTTGGTCGGAGTTACGTTACAATTTTGATTTAGAATTACGATAAATCAGTCAAAATTACATTAAGGGATGAATTTTTGTTTGGTGTGATGACTTCTCTCTCATGATGAATGATTTGTGAAAATAAAATAATGTTTTTTGAAACCAGTGATCGTTTTTCGACTTAATGAATTTATTTCGTAAAGTACGATTTTGAAGGGACCTTCAGGAAATATTTCTAAGCTTCCTTGTTTTAAATCCATCTCATATTTGAATTAATTTATAAACTATATTTATATTTCAATGCATTAGGCCCTACTCCAATTTTATTTTTGTTTTGTTTATTTCTCGTTCCGCACTGTTTAATCAGGGGTTTGATTAAATAGAATATTCTCTTTTGTTTAGCTTTTAATAAAAGTCAGTTCTTCATATTTTGTCAAATAAAACTAGCAGTTGGGGCCGAAATTCATATTTACAGTTTTTCCAATTTAGACGTTTTTTAAAACTGTAATCAAAAAGATTTTAGAATACGTTTTGAGAATTTGTTTATATATGCACGTTTGGTTTAGTATTACTTCAGCAAACTATTTTAATGATACGGCAATCTATTATGAAGTATCTCATAGATCTTTAGTTAGAATTTAAAATAGCTAATAACAAAACATACATAAAGTCCAAAATTTAAAAAACTCTACAATGAACTTGGATACAGCACAAAAAGACATTTCTTGTTAAATCGAAAAATTGATTTTTGTTTCACCATCACATTATTTATAGAAACATTAAGTTAGAAAATATATTAAAAAGTGACTATTTATAATTTTAAAATAACATTTTGCTGAATTTATAGAACATATGCTGTCATTCATACCTTGTTTTTCTTATTATTTATTGAAAAACTGACATGTAAATTTAATCTCAAATAAGTTGACACTTCCAGTTAGTCACAACTGAATTATTGTAGTTATGGTTTTATATATTCATCATTATATCGAGGATATTTTAGTTGTATGAAATAAAAAAAAATATATAATAAAGTGTAACATTTAAATTTAATACAAATGTAATAGTATTTAAAATTTGAACCAAGTTAATATCTTTATTTACTAATCAGCACTATTTATTAATGATTTCTTGCACATAATATATTTACATAGTTTATAAAACACTAAACACTATCACTTCCACTAACAGTCGCTGAACCCATCCACCCATTAAAATGCAACATTCACGAACTGATCCAATTTCCAAATTACTCAAACAAGCTTGAAACAACACATAAAACCAATACGTACGTTTTGGTATTTAAAGAATGTATGTGGACTTAGTTTTTTGTCTTCAACCACCTGTAAGCTCTTGACCAATGAGGTTCGAGTAATACCAGCCAATGACGATGGAGCAATTAGTTGTTACCACAGGCTTTCTTGAATACTTGTCTTTTTCAACACTATTGCTAAAGGCTTTGTTTGGGGCGAACCTAAAACCTAACCTCTCTTTAGTTGTCTCTCTGTCTATCGGTTTGTAAAATGGAACGAGTAAAATTTTATTTATTATCCGTGTCAGATGTTTTTGTTGTCCTTTCGTAACAGCTGGTTGCGGGTGACAAATCAGCTGATAGATCAGCTGTTTTAAATGTGTCATTGTTATTGTGTTCAGCATTTACATTTTTATATTTATTTATTTAGTTTCTCAAATTTGTAATAAGTGTGTTAATTGCTTTCGTCAGACTTACGGAATTATAAAAGAAATTATGATTAACAATAAGTGATTGTGATATTAGTGAGGTTGTGGTATCAAAGTTCGTGACAATCTTTCATTGGTTCAACATTTTTCATGGTAGGTATATAATTCAATATTTATTATTAAAATAGTAGTGCTATTATTGTACTTTTCCAGACAAACTGTAGATTTATATTCTGTGTGTACATAAATATTTTTCTATAGTTTTCTGTCGTTAGTATTTGTTTTTTCTTTCCTTCTTTCTTCAATAATAAACATTATTCTTATAAACAAAAACTTTCTATTTTAAAAAATATAAATAAATGATAATGGATGAAAATAATATAAAACGATTAAACCTACTATTTGACATCTAGCAATATTATTTTACTTTTTATAAAAACAAATATTTTTTTGAACAAAGCAATTTCAATTTAAAATCTAATTTCATAGATTTTTGTGTCGGTCTGATATTAGACTATTAATTTTTTTTTTTAACAAATGGTGAGCTAATTTAAATTACATAGTTCAAACTATTGAATTGGCCGATATAAATTGCTTAGTACCTAAAGTGAATAATAAATCTTTAAATGAAAGTGTTACTTTTGTTAAGAAATAATGAGATACTTATATAAATAATATTTAAATAATTAAACTATAATATAATCATTCTCTTTATTGTTATTTAAAAGCACAGATAGCTTACTCTATAGTTATAAACTTCGTTTCTGTAGCTCCTAATTTAAAATAGAAACCCAAAAAAAAACCTTTTACAAATCGTAGTACAATCTATATATTTATTATTTACGGTCATATGATTTAAATTTATTTTTAACATTTTAGACACTCCATGTATAGTAAATTAAATGTATAAAAGAAATAAAAATCCTACTTAAATAAAAGTCAAAAATACCCTTCCTGATTGGACCTTTGAGATTTGGGTAACTGGCCAAATTTATATAAGATTAAAATAGAAGATTTATATACTCATTTTTGGAGAAGCGAAACACTCAAAATATCATATTATTTTTAAGAACTGTGATGAGTTAACAATATTTCGTCTAATTTTAACTCGAAATTATAAACTTATCTTGTCTATAGTATACCATATTTTAAAAAAACATCTTAAGTATAATTTAACTGTGCTAACGTAAATATTTTAACTGCAATTATATTTATTTTTAATTAAACTGATCACGATTAAGATTAAATCAAACAAAATAATTCACACTCAACGACACGCGTTCTTACATGAAATTTGTTGTAAATATTAACATTTGTTCACAAATTTTATTTTGCATTTGCAATCGAATTTTCAAGAAGAAGCCAGTCAGGAGTCATATTGACATTTCTTCTTACTTTTTACCAAACCATAATTATTTCTATAGAAGGGGTTGATAACTATCATATTTTCAAGCTAACAAAATAATGACACCTTATTTTAATATTAATAGATTTCGTTTGGGAGTTTGAGACTGGAATTACTCAACAACAGTAAAACCCATTGTGGCGCAAAAGTACCCACAAACTTTACAATTCAGTCGTTGTATTCGTTTAATTGTAAAGATAGCTTATTTGGCAATTTCGTCAAAATCCGTACATCTAGGCTCAAGTTTTTAACGAATAACATGCACGTAGATTTACAACTTAGTTTAAACATTCTTTCGTGAATTTATCGTTGTTCTTGTTCAAAAGTAGACAACCTTTCAGTTATCATCGGCTACAAATGGGGTGGGGGAGAAGAAATATCATAAATTAGAGACCCTAGAGCATGAATCTCTAATATTGTCAGAGTCTGAAGAGAACAAGAGTTAGTCAAGAGAAAGGTGAAAGACTGCATAAAGAAATGTTTAGGTCCAGCTAGGTTACCTCGAGTACATCAACAAGAAGTATATTTCGTATACAACCACAAGATCGAAAAAGGATCTTCATTTATCCAAGAATGGACTCTGCCATTATCATAAGTTGCAAAACTGTAGTCTTTCGTCTTTAATTTACCCGCTTACTTTCATGGGACTTATTTCCACCCAACCAATCATTTCCGTCCAACAAAGTCTAGTTAGTCCAATTTGATATTTATGGAATAACTTGAAATTGTCAAAGGTGATGAAAAAACTAGCAATTTTCTAGATTAAAGATATATACTGTATATAACTCTCATTCTCGGGTATGAACGTCCCATGAGAACTTTTGTTTTGTGCTAATCAAACGCGTCCATTGGACTTTATCACATTCAAGACTATAAATCAAGAAATTGTTTTGAAAAAAGCATCGATGTAATTGTCATTGTATAAAATTTGCCCATACGATATTATGATATAGTCGTAAATTTTCAAATGGATGTTTATAAGCCTATACAGACAGTACCGTCATTATGACGTCTACAGTACAAGGAATAACACAAAGATATCGTGATAAATATCACCTTGTAGATATTCATAAACTAATCCTTATATCAGTATTTTTCTATAAATATTTTGGTTACAAAATAGAAGTCTCGTGGAATTTCCAAAAAATAACAAATCTGTGATTTTTATCTAATATGAAAGGTAGTTATTGCAAGCCCTATGATCACTAGAACATTTTCCTTGTCATGTGTGTATCTCAATGAGTGACGGAACAGAGTGTATAATGAGTAGAGGAAATTATAATGCAATGAAAGAAATGTAATTAAATAATAAACTGAAATAAAGCTAGACTTACCTATTAAAAATAGTAACCATCTGTTCGAAATAATTAAATATTACATTAGTCACTAGACATTCCTCAAATTTAAGAATACTTCAGAAATTTGTAGGACAATAGTAAAGTGTTTCTGAAAGACATCAATCTGCCGTGATTAGGCTGTCAGTCTTGTTTAAAAAGAAGTGTGATTGGAAACTTGATTCTTCATCCAAAAAAATATTCAATATGTTTTTCCTTCTGCCCAGAAAACTTGGAAGAAATAATATGAAGAATCTAGAATTAAACACTCATTTTACTTGAATAAGTAACTTTTAGGAAATTTATGGTACAGGAAATCTATAGAGTGTAAAATCCATCAAGATAAAACTTCATCTAACTTAATTGTTTAAGTTTTAATATAAATATTATGTTGTTTAAATTATACGTTTTTTTATTAATTTAGTATGAAACGTTTGTGACACGTTTATGTTTAAAAATTATAAAATGTTAAAAAGATAATTTGCTCATAACCGTAATAATTATCTGATATTCATGTTGTCTATAAAATTATTATAATCCTTGTAATTATTATTATTAGTCGTAATTAATCTTGAAAAAATAATTCAAAATTATAAGGATAAAAACTGTTTAAAAACATTTCGACATAATTTGTACTCTACTCATGATCCTCAAACAATGGTGGTTTCAAACTAACAAATCTTTCAAAATGCGTGTAAGGAAATCTGATATTCTGTTTAAAGCCTTTTGTAATATCACAGAAAGCTATTATTAAAACTGTTTTCGAAGAAAACACCGCAGTTCTCAAAAGATCTATTGTTCAGAAAATTTTCGATTATTTATATCCAGAATAAAATTTATATTGTATATCAAAAATAATAAAACAATAATTTTTCAACAGTACGTATTGACAACATACGTATGAAACAAGGGATAAAAGCAGTTTCGGTTTTGTCACACCGAGTTATCTAATAATTTTAAAAGTAGGAATTCATATTATTTGGCGCATATTGTCTGTAGAAACATTTCTGATTTAATAAAAGAGGCAGCAGAGAACAGAAATATTGCTACTTAGAAACATCAGATTAGAAATATGAAGGCAAATTGTAGAGTCGTTTTTCGAATCTGTATATATATAAAAAAATAATTTTTTATCTTAAATTTTAAAAAAATATATAGATATTAGTATGAATTTTTAATATTCATTATTTTGCTTAATTAAATTTTCGATAAGTTAACCCGTTATGAATTTGGTTAGTGAGGAGTCCTGTGCATCTGTCTTCTCAATTTATGTACTTTAATTTTGTAAATTTCTATTTGTATCTGTGTATATACGTAGATGGAACCGTGTTAAAATTGAAATAACGAAAGACCATTACATGAATACATCGTTGAAGACAAAACTACAATCACACACACACACACACAAACACACACACACACACACACACACACACACACACACACACACACACACACAAATATTAAACAATTTATTAGGTGCATTGATATCTGTACCAACGATCTTCACAGAAACTACTCAACCGATTAAGATACATTTTGATTATCTATTTATTCTCACGAACTTTAATCTTGTAAAATTTGAAATTAGTTCATTAATTAATTTTTAAAATAACTACAAGCATACCAGTTTCTTGACCATATATTACTTTGTAAATGACTCAACTCATTCAGCTTATTATTTTGACGTATTGTTCCAACTCACATCTTTACTAACCACTCTAGATATCTGTTCAGAAAATGTTTAGTTTCATTTCCACTGTTGTATTTTAATATTTCATAGACTCTCCAATAAAACAACAATTAACATTAAAGTTCAGTTAAATAATGACGTCAGTTTTAAATCATTCTCGGAAGGAAGCCACGTAATGGTTGTAATCATTACATTATTTAACGTTTCCTCTTGGAGATGTTTAAAAGAAAGTCGTAATGACAAAGGAGAACGAATTACGTTAGAGCTAGCTTGCCAACAAACTGTAGAAATAAATCACTTACCGCATTAAACATTTGAAATTGTTGACATTTTACTCAATGCTTAACGAGTTAATACACATTTATCTCATTACCGCTTAATGAAATAGTTCTATCCTTAAGGCAAGGAAAGTACTTCTAGCTAAGAGCTATTTGGAGTTAGAAGAGTTAGTCTGAGAACACGAAGAATAATTACTTTATTTTCTATATTTACAGATTATTGTTTAGTCTTTACATTTTTTAAATTCCTTCAATCATTCCACATCTTTAAATTGTCTATGATGTTAATTTTATCGAGGATAATACAAACCCTAAACTAAATTAAGGTTGTTTTGGGTTCCGTTATTGGTCAAAGTTCTTTAAGGTTCGATTTCTAAGCCTATTTAAAAATACATTTTTGTACTTCACCAATATCAATCGTATATTACGATATTATTTTTAATTTTCTCACCAATACAGAATCTGTTGTCTTGGTCTTACTACTCCACTCGAGTGGTTTACCAGCTTCAAATGTAATTATGATATACAAACCTAACATAACTAAACTAGGTGTTAACCTAAACCCTCTGCACTACAAGCCAATGTATCTATTCAAGTCCTCTAGGTCTAAATACAGTCCGTACAGTAAATAGCCAACTCTAAATATAATTATGATATGAAAACATGACACAACCTGGTGTGACCTAACCTAACCAAATCTAAACTCAATCTTCTGCGAAAGAACAGATTGTAATCCACTCAAGTATTTAGCCAGTTCTAAATATAATTTTGATATTAAAACATCATCCTAAACTCAACCTTCTGCAATACAGTAAAGTGTCACCATTTAACGGTTTTTAGTTTTTTTACGCCTCACTACTCCAACGAAGTGTTTATTCGGCTTTAAATATAGTTATCATATGAAAACAACCAAAGATAAACTCAATAAACTGCGATACAACCTAGTGTTACTATTCCAGAGTATATTGCTTAGGTCTTACTTCTACATTCGAGTGTTTAGCCAGCCTCAATTATAAATATGACTTAACCTAATCATTCCTAATCTGCTCGTGGTGTTGGTGCAACCCCTATAAAACCTTGTCTCACTCAACCAACATTCATGGAGGGATAAGCATTACAAATACTATAGGTAGGTTATTTCTGAAGAGTCAAGACTATTTTAACAATTCTTATTTTCGCATAAAAAATGACAATTGTAATAACTTATATGTAGCCTAATTCGACTAAAGGAAATTAATTTTAACTAATAAAACACATACAATAAGTCTATTGTAATTTAACTTACTACAATGCGATAAAATATTGTTTAGAAAAATATTTTCTTATAATCCCTGTCCCTCCCACCGCCGACCCCGATGTAAATTTTTGTGAAGGCTAATTTTCTATACAATTTTCCACTTTTGACTTCATTTTATAATAGACACTTGGAAGTAAAGTGGTCCCAAATTCATCAATTTTGTGTAAAGCGTTCAGTTCAGTGCTGTAATGATTGTTTGTTATGACTTAGTTATTGAATTGCCATCTTGAACGAATAAAGAGTTTGTTTTTAAAAATTGTGTTTTCTCTTATTGTTATCAAAGTTTCCACAAGTGTTGTTCATTTTAGTGAAAGGAAATCTAGTAGATTGTAAATTCGACTTCCCACATAACTTATCATACTTACCAAGTGCTCTTTTTTATAACAATAGATTTTCCCCAATTATTTCTGCCAACATAGTTAGAAATAGTTTTACAATAACCCTTTAATTTATTTAAAACTTCCAAAATTCCCCTCTGAACTATTGAGATGAATATAGTTTAAACAAGAGTCTCAAAATAGTTAAGTTTTTCAAGAAAAAATTCTCATCCTGTTCATTATTGAGCCTCAACTTCTTTAAACTTTTATATTTTTTAGCTGGTGTCAAACAAAATCAATAATCGAAGTTTTACCTGGTGATTTACAAGTCTGGAACAAGCATTTTATTGTGCTTGATTAAGGAAACAAATTATCCATTTAAATGACATTTGAGGTGAACATATAGTATGCAATTCTTAGTTTGTAAACTTTTAAAAAATTTGTATACAATTTGTTGTAAAATAACCTGTTTGTATGTCAATATGTTTGTGTGGAGGCTTTTGGCTTTGTAGCTAGTTTCATAATCAGACACTTGTATCCCTCTTTCTTTTTTTCTGTACTTCAACTTTGTCAGTGGACAGTCATAATTAAAATAATTTTCTTTCAAAATCTACAACTTAAGTCAAATGAGGTTGGAAAGCTTAGTAAAAAAATGATTGAAATTGAATGGAACGTGAGCTCAATAAGAAACACACATAAATCCCAATTCCATAAAAATACCAAGTCTACTATTTTTAACATGTAACATTTTAATCATAATTAGAATTTGAAGCCATATTTCTTGGTTAGTTCTGAGACAACTATCCCCCTTGACTATAGAAGACAAATTGAGTTAGTTATATAAACATACTCAATAAAATAAGCTGGAATAAGATTATTTTTAATTAAACAATTAGTTGAAAGTATGATAATTTTAGTAATATACTAGCACTATATAGAGTCCTATTAGTTTAACGGCTAACATATTTAACTACTAATTAAGATATTCAAGTTCGGATCCTTTTTAAAATGTAATTTGTTTTACTTCTTATTGCGTTTAATTGGAATTATTTAAATAATGCGATTAAAGAAGAAGAAAATTGTCTTCCCGTTTTATTTTTAACTAGTAAAAACACGACCATCCTCTAAAGATTACATTATAGTGGGAAACTTCATTGTTGGTTAAAATTTGTCTTTATAATATTATGCCAAAACTAGCTACATCGAATACTATAACAAATATCTTTGTTCGGTTGTATGGATCATAAGAACAAAGCTTCAAATAGACAAATAGTGAGTTTGCAGGAATAGACAAACAAATTATAAGATTTGAAAACATTTCCCCGCATAGCAATTAACTTAATTAACCGAACATCTTCAAAATAACAACGCTAATCTATGGAGACTTGCCTAAAATAATATTTAATAATAAATGTCTGAGTAGCTAATTAATTTCTCAGTTACTCGGCGGTTACCTAAATTAATTGCAACTATAAACAAGATAAATGATATCGTTGATGTTGAAAGAATATATATAATGGTGATTTGCACTTTTTTGTTAATCCGTCATCTGTAATTGCTGTGGGACTGAGAAGGTTGGCCAGTCCGAGGGGAATGCGCACTTTTAGGGATAAATGGTCTTGCGCTAACCAACAAATGCAATCCGATCTACACAAATGGCGCTGTGAAATGTTGTTTCATTACAATGTTTGGTAATGTCGAATGAAGTCAATAAACTATTAATTGTTGACACTTCTAGGTCTGCAATGAAAGGAGCATTTATTACATACAGAACTTTTTGAAATAAGCTCGACATCTTTTCATATATCTTCCCAAACCTCTCTTTTCCTCTTTATCTTTTTTCTCTCTTCACTCTCTGTCTTTATTACTTTCATTTCGTCTATTTTCCTCTATTTTCGACTGTTTCTTATTAGATTCGGTATGATTCATGAACCTCTTTTGAATCGCGTCATTATTAAGCCACATTTTCTAATATTTTCTCTTTTTCTTTCACTTTCTTTACTTATTTTATGGTTTTTTAGTACAATCCACGAAATTCTCACATCGTTAATGAAATCAACACAAGCTCTTTATCGTCTTAAAGTCTTATTTATCAACTATTAATTGTATGTCCTCATGACAACCCCTAAAGGGTCATTATAGTGAGTACTCACGTGAAAATCCAGATAGACCCCAGGTCTTATTAATTTATTCTTTGGTTAGATCTTCCCTTTCATCTTTCCCATCAAGTCTCTCTTGACCAACTCGTAATCTCTTCCAATCTCAAAGAGTGTTAGGTTAGGGGTCTCTACTTTATTGTCTTTCTTCTCTCTCCCCCTTTTTAAGGCGATGATGACAAACAACAACAAATCCCTGAAAAAGAATTGTTTTAGTACTATCCTTTAATTTGTAAGTCTGTCTCCTTCTTGTTAGCAACTTGAACTGATTGAACTAATGTAGAGATTTGACGAAATTCGCGTATGAGCTTAATTTATGTTTCCTTCCTATTTTGTTTAAACAACGATGATAAACGAAGTTTTTTTCTCCATTAAACAACAACAACAAAAATCCTCCTCAAAGTCACCAAAAATATTTACTCACTCGTTACCAGTTGTTGACACTTTAAAACATTAAAACATTAAAGAGTACTCACTTTGGCACTTAAGAATATTAGTCAAGGTAAAGAAACATTTGGCACAATAAATGATAAGATTGAAAGCTGAATATATTGTACAAATTAATGTAACATATTGTGGGATTATTTTGAATACGAAGTAAAAAAATAATAAGAAAAAGATTCTGTAGAAAACTATAAATTATTTAAAGTATTGCAAACTCTAGTCCATTTAACTGTATAAGAAACAATACATTAGCTTTTACAAATAAAAGAAAATGTTTAAAACTTAGTTAAGAAGCAATCCCCAATATATTCTTAAGATAAGTGAAAACTATGAAACGTATAAACTAAACCTGAATATATTTGGCTGAAAAATATATGTAATACGAATATGTTTTGAAAATTTATTATGTGTGGAAAAATTCATTTTCAGAATTTTATGGTTTAATTAGATTTGGCGAAGAAGAGTAGTTAACTTTTTACGATTTGTCTTTTTATTTTAGATGGATATTACTTTAGGCAGATCCTTCAATAAATCTATTATTATCATCTACTTCAAATGGGAATTTAATACATATATTATATTTTATTTATTTTGTTCTTATAGTCTGCAGAGTTCAGAACAAAATGTTTTACTAACTCAAGCTCATTTTACAAATAACTCAATATAAATATAAATATAATATATTAAAATTTATATATTTAAATTAGTCATAATGTAATCAAAGATTAAATATAAAATTTAACAGTACTAAACATTTAAGAAATACAAATTTTAAAAACATTTGATGCTAATTTTTCACTTGTTAAAACAAATCTATTGTAGCCTATACGTACGTTTAGAAAGAAATTGTTTTGTTCCCTTTCACTTCTCGACAAATTATCCGATTTATCGATACTTCGTTAAATGCAATATCAGTTAAACTGTTAAATTTGTTCATAAGTTTTAATATATAAAAATGGATGGTGTTCAATAGCTTTTTACAAACCGATTCTCGGTTATTCTGAAATATTTTGTATTGTGTTTTACTTCTAAACGAGCGTCGAAAAATAGTAAAAATACATTTTAAAATAAATAAATGGTATTCTTATTTTGTAGGAAAATTCAATAAATAAAGAATTCATAATAGTCCAATACATGTGTGACGGGATATTATTGCTTTATGTTCAACTTTGAAATAAAACTGCTAATTATCTACGAATTTCAGAAGAAAATTAGTTATATTTGCTAATCCAGTTCACGCTTTAAAAAAATATTTTCTATTTACAAAGGTAAAACTACAATAAGGGTGTTATAGATTCTTAAAAAACATATTGTAATCGAAATAATAGAGAACGATTGGTGAACAATTTATTTACCAAGATAAAAACAAACAAACAGGACTAAAAAAATCAAAAGATATATGATTTATTACTTAAAATAGACTTTAAACTTATTTTCCCTAGAGTAGTTGGTTTTTAATGATTTTGAAAGTGATAGTATTGCTATTTTTACTACTATGATTATTTTTTTAAATTATGTATTTTTATTTTAGTTCTAATTAACCAAAACCTAATTATATACTTATTAAAACAACGCAATATTTTATAAATGAACAGACATTTAGAATTGCTGTATTTACCTCGAAAGCTGTCCCTTTAATATCGTTACAACTGTACCGGTATAATATACCATCATCAGAAATAATATAAAAAAATATGCCACAATATAATAATTAAACACATTTCACAAAACCAATAAAATAAAATGTGTGTTCATGTGAAATATAAACAGTTATTTCTGTGTAAGCCTATTTATGTGAACAAATACTAAATTGATTAGACAAATATAACAATTGTCAAAAGGAAAGGGTTTAATCTGAAAATTTAATACACAAAAACCAAATATATATACGTATAAACATTAAACTAGAGCTCCTATATAAAATAAATAAAGGTATATCTGTGAGTATATTAGAAGAATGTCAAATCTACAACTAATTTCATATATACTGTACCAGGATAATTTACTAAAATTATGCATCCTATTGTTAGTATGGCACAGTAATAATTATATATAACAATCGTAAGAAGCGAAAAGAGTCCATCTAGTTTGTTAGATCATCATTTTTTTATCAGTCTATCTCAAAACAGAATTCAATATATATGGAATGTGGTTGTATAACTTCCCTCAGTGGCTCTCTCATAGTGAGTAATGGTGACAAACCCAAGGCACCTAGCTGGACTAAGACACTTCTCTTCATTTAATCTTTCGACTCTGATGCTATTAGAGTATTCGAATCATCTTTATTTTATACTCTTTTCACCTTTAAACAACGAGAGAAAAACCTGAACAGAAATAACACATCATATCTTGTTCTAAAAAGTACTAAAGAACCAAACATTTTATTTCACACTTATGTGTTTTTGTGCAGTGTTTTAAATTATTAGGTAATGTCATGTGTTTTTGACAGTCTGATGATGGTATACCGAAATAACTGTTACGATATAAAAAGGGATTTACTAACCAAGGGATTGCTTTTGACACAATTACATAAATAAAAATAAACAAGTCATAAGTCACTATGTAAATCAATCATTTAGAGTTTGATAATTAACAACTAATAAAGGATCGTACTCACAAACCTCAGCAGGCTAGTTGATGCAACACTTATAATCTATAAATATGTATTATTAAAATTAAATGTAATTAGCAATTAAAAAAAACTACTTCAACTAATAAACAACTGTTTTCCTCTCTCAGGTTTAATATCTGTGGCATATATTACATAGGTCGTGAATTTTAATAGGCTTTAAGGCGTCCGTACGATAGTCATTCATAATTAGGTATTAATTCATCGGGCAATTATTTAGTCGTTGTGGACGGGAAGAGTCGATTATTTTTAGCCAGTGGAACATTCTCGGCTGCCCGCCAACCTACAGTGGCCGCGTGTGATTACAAAGCAAGAATGAACAATGCGGGAAGGATTCTTTTGTATGGAGCAGAAGTAATAATACTTTCATAACAATATGATAAATATTTGTTTGTAAAATTTAAATTTGAATATTAGAATCGCAGAAAATATTGGATTAGTTTATATACGACACCGGGATGTTATTTAAATTTTCAAATAAGAAAATTAAACGTCTTATTGTTTAAGAATAGAATACCAAACACAAAAAATAAATATTGCTTAGTAACATATTATATATATATATATATATATATATATATATATATATATAACTGCATACCTTCATAAACGGCTTCTTTATTTATCTTGTTTGTATAACAAAAAAATATTTTATATTTTGGTTTATTTTAAAACTATTTATCGAAATGAATTATTCAATCAAATGTAATTTATTTTATATTTTTTTCATACAATTTTTGAAATAAAACAAATACGAGTATATAAAGTATTTTCTATTTTAATTGTTAGTTGTACAATATATAAATTTTAAATAATTCAAGTACAAATAAGTGAAATAAATCAAAATTATTCAATTTATTTGCAAGTACTAGACTAATATCATCTTTCCTTTGCTAATTTTTACAGAGAAACCATGGAAAAATACATTAAAGGAATTGTTTCAATTCCAATCCTTCACCTTTTTATTTTCAAAATTACTGGACTGGACTAATTTTCCACAAATATCTTTTATCACACTTTTGGTATTTCTTCTAAGGGTTTTTACATTGTGTAAATATTGTAAGAAAGCCCACCCACCTTAAAACAAATTAAAACTAACTAACCCTCTTAGTAAAATGATAAAAATAGAAATACTGGATTAAATTAAGCATAATTTAACCCAAAAAATCAAGTTGGTAAAAAATGTAAGTTGTTGAAATAAATAGTTTGTTAAAATTTATTTATTAAAGCCAGAATAATTGAATTTATTTTATTAATTCTTATTTTAATTAATGTATCTTAACCGCGTCCATATTATCAGTTTGTTTACATTTTAGCAAGAGAAATTTAAAAATACTAAATTAAACTTATTGGTATAATTTATTTATACAACATTTGCCATTATTTCTGTGTACATTTAATTTACAAAATTTTGCTTGGATTTCGTTAATAACTTTTAAAAACATAATACATAATAGATATATAACTATGGGCTAATAAACTAGACCTGATCTTTTAAAATTACTAAAACTATCACACACAAGTTGAGGAAAGCACTACTTTTAGTTATTTAATTACATAATTGTTTACCAATGTTTTTATATTTTTCTACGCATTTCTATATGAAGTTATATCTTTAATTGGTCATAAACAATCGCAAAACACTTTTATTAACTGCTATTGTCATGCAAAATATGTTCGGGTTTTCGCAACAATATTATTTTTTGTAGTAACCTAACCTGTCTAATAGTTTTTATTTACCTATAACTTTTTTCCAATACACTGTATTATCAATTAATAGTTTCCTTGAATGGATGCTGATGCTAGTAAAAATACTGCAGTTTAAATATATTCTATTAAAAAATAAATCCAATAGAATTTGATTTTATTTTACGGATTTACTTTTTTAATTCCGTATATAATTTAGGCTATCGTTTATAGAGTAAAGTCTAAACAAACTTAAGTTTGTATTGAATTGTTGGGACGATTTTATTCCATCTTGTTAATATTTCCAATCTAGCTTAATTCAAAAAATGTTAAAAACTCTACGTCAATAGTCAAGCTATAAATAAAACGTGATTTTATTGAAACAGTTTTATACAATGTTTGTGAACCCTATTTAAAGTGATTGCTTTGGTACTTTAAAAATAAAACATAGTTATCGTATTTACTTGGCAACTTTAATTCTTATGTGATGTTTATACTTTCATGACACTGTCAAACCAACAGTCTTATCTCGTAGAATGTAAATTATCAGTTTTTACAGCGAGAAACTAGAATTAAAAATTTAGGCAGAGCAGATGTCAGGCAAGAGAAGGAGGACAGAGTAATTGGTTGTTAAGGAATGTGAAGAAGCTAAGGAAGGGTTGTTACGAAGTTAATTACAGCAACACAGTAGCGCATCCACGGGAGCAGTACGTGATCTGACTGCGCACCCTGTATTACTGTCTCAGACTGGACTACCTTAATGTAATTATATTGGTGCCAATGTTGTTTATTGTTTAAAAAACAGTAGCAGTTGAAGTAGCAGGCTTAATTACTGCTCTATTTTTTACTTTCTTCCGACAAAATAATAAGTGAACAACAGGAAATAACGAGTTTTATTGATTAAGAAATTAAACTAAGTAACGTGACGGGAATGTAGATGATGGCCTCTTTTCTGTACAAAATACTGGTATCAAATAATCGAAAGAAAGTTTTTTCTATTTAAAAAAAAAACTATAGGCCTAATCAACTTCTTATACTCCCATTTTCAATTTTTTGTTTTAATAAAAAGTTTTTTTTTCTTTTCAGCGTCAAATTTCATCAAAAACTGTGTAAAAACTATTTTTCTTTTTCTTGCCAAATATAATGTGGTGTTTTTTTAATATGAAAAATTGAACTTCTTAGATGAAGAAACCCGGCACCCTTCTCCTAATAACGTAAACTATTTAGTATTGATGGATGAAAATATTGAATATCGTCTTAGCAATAAAAGAAATTACTAAATTCATCCGTTCCGACAAACATGCTAAAAACGTTTACCAAATTTTGAGATGTTCATCGATATAGTTTACAACACTTGGGTTAGTTTTAGACACTTCGAATACACAAATTAATTTTGTTTATTATAAAACTGAGATTAATTAAATAATTTAATAAAGTGTGAGGGAGGATTTATTTTATCACAGAATAAAATTCTAAATTTATGAACCGAAAGAATTGTCTGCTTTGCTACACTTTGATAGTGACGACGAGAAAGCTAACCCAAGTCGTAACTAAAAGTGAAGTTGTAGGTAGATCAGATAAATAAAAAATGTTTTCTTAACTAGCTTTACCTTGAAACATTAATGTATGCGTTCTATCTTATTTAACGTTTTAGATCCCGGTACAGGGTAAGTTTTTAATCGGTAAATTTCATGGCATCAGAAAACAATCAAAAATCATCTTGACATGCCGTCCGTCCGTCGTCATTGCTGTCTGTATGTAAGCACGATAGCAGCCACAAAAGATAATATAGAAGCATAAAATTAAGTATTGGGGACTATTGTGTGCCCATTTAAAACTCTATCGAATTTCATAGGAATCCAATTGAAAATGTCAAAATAGTTACCATTTAAAACAATTTTCTGTTCATGTATTATGTGTTATTCAACTTATATCACATTGAATTCAATTTTACATGAAATGGTACCAACCCTACCTTTCCACAATGGCAAATAGCGAATTTATTGTCAAAAATGTACTTTATAGCCCTCACCTAAGAGTATGTGAGTATGTTTTATGCATATAGCTGAGGAAAGCTATTACATTTACAAGGGCAACATTTGTAATCATTGTATGATGGGGTTGGGTATGTGTTATGATGAGACTCATCATATTTGTACACGCCATTATCTGAGTTTTATAAGTAGCTTATCAATTTACAGGGTACAATAGTGTGAAATTTTTATTCTCTACTGTCGAGTTTAAAGTGACAAACTTATCAGGCTGATCACACAAGAAATTCATCAACATTCAGTTCATTAAATACTTATTTTAACTAATGTAATCCTTTAGAAACCATACCAATGATTGGTGAAATAATTATTGGTCCAAATTTTAATATTATTAATAATAATAATCAAGTTATGTTAACTAAAATATTCAGCATGGAGATAACACTTTGGAATCCAACATTAAAAAAGTAATGAAAAACAGTCTTATAGAAATAAATAAACTCAAATGTCTTCAATTAATTATCAATGCAAATGACAATTGTAAACTTTATGCAACCATTTTCAATTTACTAAACAGAGTTTACAGGAAATTTAATGTGAGGTTAATCCGAAGTACACGAGAAACATACTTCACTAAGTTAAAAATGAGAGTAAATGCCTCCTAGGAACCAAACAGAACGTAATGAGCGCCGAAATGTCGGTTACCTTCTTATCGGTACAAAACAAAAAATGGGCAATTATATTTTAATCCAGGTCATCTCATTAGGTCTACCATCTTCCTTAATTTATATTGTGTGTAATTTTGTCACTACGTTAATAATAATATAAATATTATAAAAGTTTATATTTGACACAACCTTGTTGAGTAGATTCTTTACATTCTAACTCTACTTTAATAAATAAAACTTTTAACTTGAACGTAATTCTAAAACAGGAGATAAAGTCTTAAAAAACCTTAGTCTCCAGAGACAATACCTCTGCTGTCGTCCCGTCGCCGCACTGTTGCCAAATTGTATTTGTCCAACCTTCCCGCCCACCCCTAACTGCTTTTCAACATTTAATTTCGTTTATTAGTGTTCCCCTATCTTATAAACACCGCTATAATTCAGTCGTCTTAAATGCACAAAGGAAAGAAAATTCCACCTCCCCTTTCTTCAAGTTAAAACTCCTTTTCAAATTAAACTGCTTATCCTTGTCAAGTAAATAGCATTTCCATTTATTTACTTTTACGTACAAAAGTTATCTTAGTTGTTTTCTTCAGTATCTTGTCGACGTTTTGTTGCAGCACTGAATATATAGTTGTTTATTTTATTGAAATATTAATAACATGATAGTATTACAAATTATGATTTTAAGAGTAATTTAAAATGCTTTGACATAGTATTTATTGAAGCAATCATTAAATAATCAAATTGAGTACTATTTGCGATATAGTGGAGAATGTTCCTCCTTTCTACGCTTTTTATAGAATTGTTAAAAAGAATTTATAACTTATAAACTTAATTTTAATCATTTTGAAAAAATTCGTTGCTTATGTTCTGGAAAGACATAAATTTATTGATATTTATTTTTTATAACTAAAATTATTATTTTATAACTTTGATTCGGTCTAGAAAAACCGTTCTTTTAAAAGAAAAAATGGGTGGAAAAAAGAACAGAGGGGTCTCAACTAGTTTTTGAATAAATACCTCCATATCAATCTGTTTTTTTTTTCTTCTGTAATAATAAAAGTTTCAGTTTTATAGTTTTTAAACGACAAGTAACAATATTTGTTGAAAACACGTCCAGGTAGTGGTTCTTCTTTCACTGCCAATGCGATCGTATCTTTGGTACTTACGGAAACGTTCGACAAAGAACAGCAAAGATTATAAAGACAACTGTAAATTATGAAATTATGTCTATCAAAACAGATTTGTTAAAAGCTATAGACGTATCAATAAGGGAAATACATTCTCTTTAACTTTAAACAAATCGTCTCTAAACCGTCTCATTAGTATGATTAAAAGCCCTAGAAAAACTTCATAAAACTTTCTAGCGTCACTACATAAGCTTTATTTACTTTTTCATTTATTTTAAACGCAGCACAATTCCCAATTTTGATGCCCGGTTCAGAGCATCCAGAAATTAAAATTAATCTTGCAAAACGTTGTCACTCACCCGCCTCCAAAACCAAATTAAAACCAACCAAAACTCTTCGTCACCAAAAATGTCAGTTAACTAGTTGTCAGTTAGAAAGTAAAAATGAACCAAAGTCTTTCTTTTATATATCCTTACGGACAAAATTTTCTTCACTTGAACATAAAAGCTCCTCAGTGTTAGTTGAAATGATGCTGCTCAAAGTTTATATTTTCCAATTATTTCTAAACCGTAATCTTACTTGATATTTTTCACACAGAGTTTTGGCATTATTCTTTCACATTTCACTAAGATTTCAACGAAATTGGTAGAACCGATTTTGAGAAATTACAGCACCATAACAGTTACCTATATTTTGTATCGATATCTCACGAATTGACCTTTTAGGAAAGATGATGACCAATACGTTTTCTTTGGGTCCTTAGAAAAAGTGTTTTCATAGATTTGATCAAAGTCGTTATAGCCGATTTAAATAAAATCGTAATTTTGTGCCTTTCTTGTAGCAGTTACCTCTAATTTTGAGTTATTTATAAAATTTAAAAAAGTCCCGATAAATAGCCAAAAGGTGCCCATATACCAAATTTGATTAAAATCAGTCTACGTGTTTGGTAATTACAAACATCAACCAGGCCTTTCTTCATCTGGTCATGGGTTAGGTCCCTCTATTTCATCTTTCTTCTCTGACCAACTCTTGTTTTCTTCTTACTCTGACTCTATTAAAGTCTTCGAGACTGTTTACAATTTTCTCCTTTTTTAACTCAATGATAACTATAAGATGTATCTCCTTGAAAAATAAATTAAATAGTAATATCTATACTTTAAATCTTAATATATATATATATATGCAGTATACATATGCAGTTAATGTATTAAAATGTATACTGAAAGAAGAAGTATGTTATTTTTAAACTCGCTGTTTTATCTTAATTAAAAAATATCTAACCTTATCTTTTGCAAAAGATTATCTTAAAACAGCATCTTACAATAGGGTCGTAACTTATACTAAAATCCACTTTAACATAAATAGAATATGAAAAATTTCTTTATCGATAGCCAATAAGAAATTTTTAAAAGTATTTCCAGAAAAATAATGAATTAAAGAGTTGAAATATAAACATAATAGCAAACATTGTTTTTCACATCTGAATATTCTAAATCACAGATTTAATGATTCAATCTTCTACTAGACTAAACTTTAAAAACTTTTCATAATGTCCTCCTGTAGTGATTCTAAGAATGCATTTCTTGTCCCTGCTCACTACATTGGTCGTAGATTTCTAATGCTCTTGTTATGACTTTTATGGACATATACCTGTCCCTCTTAAACGGCAATTCTATTTAACAATATGTTTTTAATAAGGAATTTTGTTTCAATATGTTTCCTTGCTTAGTTGATCTATTTTTATAATATATTCATTCTGTTATAGAATCTAATAGTTCCAAGATAATTTCCTCCCCAACTAAAACAACCCCGGCGCGTGGAAGACCCTAGGCAATATTCTCATTGTTTTACATGAAAAGGGATAATTTGTCTCCAGGCTAAAACCCTTTTTTCACCTGCCCAAATTGTCAACCCTTTGGGGCAATCCTAGATGACCCAATTCATTATTTCACCTGCTTCATTTGTTCTCGATTTGAATTTAATTGTTCATGTCTAACCTGGTCAAATTGCTATTCAATTATTATGCATTGTTATTTTTATGTGTGGTCTTCGTAGGCGTTCACCTGTCTGCCGGGACCACTGGTCACGTGACTATGTTGAATGATACCTGAGTTTTAAATATTTGTTTTTCTCTTCTTCCTTTACTATTTCTACAAACATAGTCTTATTCTCCTCCTCTCACTCTAAATATTTTTTTTTAAATCTTTACTAGATTTACAAACAGAGACATCGTAATCAACACCATCAGATATTACAAAATGTTACAGTCGTCCAATTAAAAAAAAAATCTTAATCATATATATTTTTAATGGCCTGTGAGATAAACTTTTAAATTTATAACAAAAATTTTATTCTGTAACATTATTTATAATTTGTTTTCTAATATAAGGATATTTATATGGGGTTTTTCGTGTGTTATCTACTCCCCCGTTTAATACTTTTATTTATTCATATTTCAATTGTATTTATTCATATTTGTCGTTTTGCTTTTTTTCTATTTTTTAAATTTTTAACACAGTAAAAACATTAACAAAATTTCTATCATCTGCTCATTGTAGTTAATATACGTACAGGGTGGTAAAAAAGAATGGTGCAAAGATCAGGTTAAGTTATTTGCAGACGAAGAGACACAAAATCATGAAAACTGCAGAAAAAAATTTGTTATATTAACAAGTTTTAATGTACATTACGAATATTTTAATATCCACTACGAATTCCCGATATGAGTGCTGTTAGTTACTATGCAAATATCCAGGTGATATTCCAACTCCGCCCACATACTCAGCAACATTTCTTGTGTTATGGATTGCACTGCTTTTGTTATACGTTGAAGTCTTACAGGTTTTGAGACATAGGAGGGTAGCAAACTGTATTTTTAATGAACCCCCACAAGAAACGCAAGGAGAAGTCCGACGATCGTGGAGGCCAGCGCAGCAGAGGTCTGTCTTCGTTTCCAGAGCGACCAATCCAACGGTTTGGCAAAGTAACATTCAAAAACTCGCGCACCTCATATTTGTAGTGTGCAGGAGCACCATCTTGCTGAAAAACTAAGTTTGGAATATTTTCTATAAGCTGAGGAATGAGCCATTCTGACATGTTATCTAAATAAAAGATACCAGATACAGTGCCTTCAATAAAGAAGGGTCCACACACTTAACGGTTGCTAACAGTACAAAAACGATTCCCTTTCCTACTCAATAAACTCCCTTGGGTTTTCTGATCCCCATATTCTTACGTTTTGGCGATTTACTTGTCCACTGAGGTTGAAGGTATCCTAATCGCTGATCACTAGTCTGTCAGCAAATCCATCATTTTAAAACTGTTCAATCATAGCAAGGCGAAAATCTCAGCGCTTGGCTTATCAGTAAGCCTTAATGCTTCTAACAGTTTAAATCTCATCCGCTTGCGCAAGACACACCATACTGTAGAATGTGGTTTCTGAAGTTCCTTACTAGCTTTGCGAGTTGATGTTTTAGGACTACGTGCATACTTAACACCAATTCTCTCTACAGCGTCCTCCGGCGTCTGTGGACGGCCCGAACTTTTCTTGGCACACAAACACCAAGTTGTCTCAAACTGCCTCACCCAACGAGCTATGCATTTCTAAAGAGGAGGATACTTTCTGAATTTTGTTCGAAAGTTCCGTTGAACACTAACAACAGCAAGAGTTCGAGCGAACTCCAAAACACAAGACGCTTTTCTTGCTTTGTGGTAACCATTTGATAAACGGTTTAGCGTTAGTCAACCAAGTCAACCTTATCAAAACAAACTTATAAACATGCCCTTTCCATTGTTGCAACAATCAGCTGTTTCAATTCATGCAAACGGAATTACCAACTGTTTAGTTTAGCGTTAGTCAACCAAGCAACCAAGACAAAATATAACCTTATCAAAACAAATTTTGAACATGCCCTTTCCATTATTGCAACAAACAGCTGTTTCAATTCATGCAAACAGTGGTACCAACTGTTTAGTTTTGCACCATTCGTTTTGAATCACTCCGTATTTTTAATATAAGAATTATGTGGTTGATATCATTTTTGTAATTATTTTCTTTTCATTAAAAACTATGGTTGTAAACCAGACAAAATAAAGTAGTTGACTTGCTTGTATTTAAATCAGACAATCCGTTAATCTTGGAGTTTTCTGTTGTTCGTCCGAAATATTGGTCTTAAAAAAATTTAATTAAATCAGTACAAAATTATATTAAATATATTCTGGATAATAATTCTTATGTAATGAAAGGTAAAGATATAATTTTAAATTTAAACTAAACCTATAAAACAAAAATCAGCATTCCATCGGTCGAAATAGTGGAGGTGGGCAATCATTCTGAAGAATGTAAACGCATAATTATTCAATGAAATACCTTTACGGCTTGTAACAAAAGTAAAACGAAAAAATTTGTTTCAATTATTAATTTGGCCACACATCATCGTTGGTGATGTTTTAATAGAGCTCTCAAAAAATGTTGAGCGTCCAAAAAGAAGCAAAACAAAACTATCTGTAAGAGATCGTACATCAGGGAAATATGTGGTCATGAATGGTGGGAGGGGGAGGTGTTCCATGCATTAAACATGAGTCAAGGAGCGCGGGCCAGGGGGAAGGGGTATTTGATAATTATAGTCAATTATGGCATTCTTTGGGCATTTTTGAGACATTCTACACGGCATAATCTATAGTATGGACTTGTTGCACGGTATAATTTCAAAATATTCAATTAAATTTAAAAGTTGGTATTACTGACTTGAACTTTTTAGCTCGCTTTATACCGTCTCTTTACCGCTATAGCATGTGCCTGCAAAGATGAAATTTGCAGTTTCTTTTATCGGCTGTTTTCACGTCGTGTGTACGTGTGCTGTCGTGTGTGCGCGCGTGTGAGTGTGTGTATGTAGCAGTTGCTCATATTTGTTGTTTTTTTTGTGTTGGAAGACGATATTGGACTTGTGTAATGAATTTTTAGACGTAAATGCCTAATCCTCACAGTTACATTATAAATAAATTTGTTTTAAATATCATTTTTCAATCTCTTTAGTCTAGCTTGATTTTTAAAGTCTTCTTTTGTTACATAATTCTAGGATCCTTGGACTCTTTTTAATGTAATTGGATGAAACTTGCATTAATTACGAGGTTAGGTTCAATTTTAACGTCGATCTTTACTTAATTATTCTCGCGTTATTTTAATATACTAAGCAATAAGGAAGGTTAATAAATCAAACATACCTTCATGGAGTTCAGTGGTTTTATATATTGAGTCTAATGCATAATAATGTGATTTAATATAAGGTCTAACAAATAATAATAAGTAATAATTTTTATACTTTCCAATGATTCTTTTTTTTAAGTTTGTTTATTTCCATTAATCAGTAAATCGATACCTCCGATTTTTTCTCATCCTCGTTTGATAAATAATATTTGTTTTTGGAAAAAAAAATCTAATTGCAGAGGTGAGAAGATAAGTTCTCAATTCATAATAATATAATGATTTATGGTTTTAATGAAATTCGTTTTTATCAATTGCAAAATATAGGTAAATAACAACAGTATAACTAGCAATTTAACAGCTCTTCTAAACTAAAATTACCTGCTTTAAATTATCATAAAACATAAATATATAAATCCATTAGGATTAAGTGAAAATGACTTGTATGTTTTATTACTTGTTAAATACATTCAACCACAAAGTAGCCGTGAAATAAATAAAGTATTAAATTTATATTTTCATAAAGTTAAGGAATAGTATTTAATTTCAATTGGATGGAAGAACAATTTATCGTCTCTTTAGAAAAACAACAATTCCTAACTTCTTGCACTTCTCATTGGTTCTCGTGTGCGTGTTAATGCGCGTAAGTGTGTTTATACCGTTACTTTCGCTTCCATTAACTCAGTATTAAATGTGGTAAGATTAGTTGTAATAACAATTATTATAATTCAATATACAGTTATGTATTCTCAATATCTATCATATATATGCATGGAGTGTACAGTTTAATAATAACTTGACAAATAGGTTGTAATAAATGGTCTAAGCACTCTGTAAGCTGAAAGTTGTAATACGTGTTGAGACTGTTAATAGAAATACTTAATTGTAAAGTTGTGACAACTAATTTGAGACTTCCTTTTGTTTTATTCTTTGTGTGCTTTTATTTTTCAACTCTAAACAGTTATTGTGAAATTACAAAAATTTAAATATTAGAGACATCTATAATTATAACTCTATAGTTCTTCCACATCTTTTCGTGACAATGTATGAAATGCAATCAAATTGAAATTCAAGCAACACTTCGTTATAATGAAACAATAGGTTAGGATCACAAATTCAAGTTCTTTTTTAAAGGGGGAAGCTACTGGTTTGTTTTATTTTATTTTTATATTGTTGATGTTCTTTTCCTTTCATCCAGAATCCATAGTTCTTAGAATATATCCAATTTTATAAGCTTTATATACATGTTCTGTGTATTTTAGACGATATTTTAGGCTTCATTTATTGAACGCTACCAATTGAACATTAAACGGAAATAGTCCATCTTCCAAAAGCCATATTTCTCCATCAAACCGTCCGAGGATTTTGTCACGTTTTATCTCATAAACAGTTGATCAAATCGACGTCAAATTTACAACTTGAAAATAGTAAATTTAATACAATATTTTAACTAAATTGTTCGTCACTCATTATTTCAAGTTTTGAATTATACAAAAAATTTCAGATTGGAACGAGGCAGAAGTCCGAAGAAATTGTAATGTTTTTGATTAAGGGTGGGTAAAATGCAGTTAGTAATCAAAAATTTGTATTTTAAGGTCCAATCTGATTAAGGTATTATGATCATAATTATAGGACGTTTGAATCAACTCCCATAATAAACTCTAGTGATAAATCTAGAGCATAAAAGTAAAAAAATACAAATATAGCCCACTAGCCTAGGACTGTATTGAAAACTGAAATTACTCTATAACCTAAGCAAAGAACCCAGGCCTGAGCAGTCAAAACTAAATAAAAAAAATATCTACCTAAATACAATCCATCAGTATCAAATATTTTTAAAACCAGAATAGTCATAATACTTATTATTTTGGGGCGATAAATTCAAATTTATAATCACTAAACCGGATCTCCTATAAATAAATATGCTTTTTTTATATTTAAAAATTTGATTTTGTATTGACCTATTCCAACAGTTTTTAGTGGGTTGGGTGTCTTTACAAAATTATTGTATTTAATCATTATAGTTCAAATTTAACAACGGATTTTAATTCATTGAATAAAACTCATTTGCTGACCACATCAACTATTATATTCCAGTTGGGTCTAATCAAGTATCACCTATTTCGAGTATGTTACTCTCCATAACACGTACGTTCACTAGAACTCTCTTTTGTACGTTCACTAGAACTTTGTTTCTAAGATTTTTTTCTCTCTTAGATTAACATTATTTTCCTGCAAAATCATACGTAAATCATAAGTTAATCTCTGGGATATGAAGCAATTCTAAACTTTCATTTATTGACAAAGATTTATTATATGTTTGTGTCGTGAAAAGTTGTCTTACATGTGTTTTTTTTATGTGTTATGTGAAATGTGTTATTTTTAACTGAAATTAAAAATCTTAAATCTACCCTCTTTTCACCAAGATCATATGATTCGTATTTAATATGTCTCAATCATTAAAAACAATTTAGCTTTTCTTTAGCTACAACTGCTTAACCGATTTCCATGAATTATTCAATATTCTCCATATTGTAGTTTATTCGTGTACTACAAAACCTATTTCTTAAAACTTGTGACCCAAGAAAAGGTTTTTTTAACCTCTAAAACCTGTACATCTTAAGTGTTTTTTTTTTTTTTTTTTTTTTTTTTTTTTTTAATGTTAACTTTTTTATGCACTCTAAGTCTCAATTTAAAGTTTTCATTTCGTGTTAAAAAATTAACATTTTATGTAATCATTTATGGCTTATAAACGAGAGTTGTAAGTTTTATTAATTTACTATAGTTAGCATACAATAAATATAATAAACATCCAAATTTTATAAAGCTGTGATAAAAATTAGTTTAACAGTTATACAATTTTTAATTTGGATCCCTTGAAATTTAAAATGGTTGTAGTAATTTTAAATCGTTTTGATAATGTCATTTTGATGAAACTCAGTTTTCTCGTGGTTTTGAACCACTAATAAAATTTCGTTATTATGTTTTGTGAATCATAAGCCAACTTAAAAATATCAAATTCGTAAATTTCAACTTTGTTTCATTGGAAGTGATTTAAAAACAAATTAATAAAATCTTTGGGGGTGGGGAAGCTGAACGCGATTTTGCACTAATTTGTCTAACTTAACCTATTGTGAAATGATTCTAGGTTTACAAATATTTTAGTTTTATTCTTACTTGTATAGAAATTACTACATTTTTTATCTGAAATCCTGTTTTTTTTAAATTTTTTTATTTTGTATTGTAACATTGTACTACTTAGTTACAATCGTGTAACAGCGTGAAAAGGTAATTCATTGAACTAGTTTAATAATAAACGGTAAAGTCGAAAGACTAATTTTAAATTTTGTTTATAAATACTAGACTTAATATTAAGTAATTAGTAATCATCAGCATTGTTGTGTAGATTGTAGATGTCTACCGGAGTCCTATTACTATCGCATAATTAACAGCCCGTGAAAGTGATTATACATGTATTTATTCCTGAATAGTAATTGTTTACACTTGCACTCGTGTATTAATCGCCCACGTCACGTTCGCGTAGACGCGTGTGTGTCACGCGTGATTTGTCATGCGTAAAGAAACAAGTGCGTCAGACAAAAGTGTGACCTTCTTTAAAGTATTCAAGATTTTAGGCGATTAGAGGCGGAGTAAAAACCTGAATTGCATTTCACATCTTCATTGTTTGTGTATTGTGGATTTATTTAATCAAGGTGTGTGGGTTCTTTCAGCAGAATCTAATAATCTGCTATTAAGTGAGATATGTTATTTTACTATCAAACATTTGATGGTCACACTTAAAGTGATATGCGCGTAAATTCCAAAAACACACAACACTCTAACACGTGCACTAAATTCACAAAATTTAAAAATGGAAAAACAGAATTGTATGTGATTGATGTTGGTTGTATAAATAGCTCTTATTATAGTTGTAACTTATTTAATAAGAAAATCAGAAACTTCACATAATATATGGTGTTATACAAAAATACAATAAACATTATACCAAATATTTTCATTTACATTAGTAAATAAAATTAAAAATTGAAAAAAAAACAATTTTTCATTTAGTAAAAAGATTTCATTACATAAATAAATAGATAATAACAAAACCAATAGATAATATTTGACAATACACTTTTAAAAAATGTTGAAAATTCTATTAATCATATTTTTTATAAATTTGAACAAAAACAATTAGTCATAATCTTACAATATAAACCTCAAATGGTATTTGCCAATAATGTAATAAACAATTTAATTAGATTTAATAAATAAAAAACAAAATGATGTGGAAGAATTGTCGATTTTTTTTTTTTTTTTTTTTTTTTTTTTTTTTTTTTTTTTTTTTTTTTTTTTTTTTTTACAAACGAATTATCATTTTCACTGTAAATAAATTATAATTTAACTATTTCATGTGAATGAAAAAAATTATTTTCTTAGTGTAATTGAAAGTATTGTATCTTGGGTTCATTTAGTTTTTATTATAAACCTTGTGTTTGAATTATTTATTTTAGTGAATTTTATAATACAAAAAAGGTTCCATAATATAAAATAAGTTATTCCCAACTCCCATTGAATGAAAATAAGACAAACACTAATATTTGTCTGATCCATATGACTTCAGAAATCCCAACATAACATTCGTTGGAAATATAAATTTATACATGATAAATAAAAGATAAACATTTTAATAAGTAACAGAAAATAAATATAAACTAAGTTAATTTATTTTTAGTATCTGTTGTGTAATTAAATACTTATCTTTTGTTTAAATTATCAATTGAAGTAGTGAAAAAATTCAATCTAAAGAAAGTGTCATAGAGTGTCCAAGGGTCTAAATATGTGTTTTTGTTTTTTGAAGACTACGAGATTTTTAGTGTTTAAGAAAATTAATCATCTAATAAACTCAGTTCGTTACCCAATCCATTTTGTAAAGAAATTTTCGATTAAGCTCAGAACAATAGAAAATCCCTTACTGGCGTTAGATGTGAAAATGAAAATTGAATTTAGAATTGAGTGGCTTTGTTATTAATGTAAAAGCAAGGAGCGTAAAACATATATACCACTCATAACATGAAAAGCAATCAAATTAGAATAACTACTATGACTATTCCAATAAATTATAGAATCGGGCTTTCCTTTTATTATTATAATTGTTTCCAAAGGTTGAATCACACAACACAAAGGTTGAATCCTACAAGCAATTCTAAGAAATGTATACTAATATTCTACTTCATGGAAACTACTGTGGAACTGTGGATGAAACTGATGAAATGCGATATTGTAGAAAATATGTAGATAATATTACAAACCTTTTCCTAAGTAATACAGTGAGTTCAAAAAGTCGCATCGCAGTGAGTCGTTTAGGATCTACCTGAAATAAAACAAATGTATTTGCAATTAATTAACGAAATTATTTTCAGTAACAAGCACCTTCAAATGAAGGGTTTAAAGTGTCGTTCTTAACAATATATTAAATTGATGTACAGCAGAGAGGACCAACAAGTTCATGCGCTGTAATATCTACGCGCACAGTTGAAGACAATTAGGTACTTACGTTACCGCGGAGGTAGGTTCATCACTTCACAACGGAATGATTGTTTCAACATATGGTATTTAACTTACTAAGAATAGTCACAATTCTTGGAATATATCAAACATAATAGGGTTTCGTCTCATTTTGACGTCATTGTGGTAAAGGAGTGTTAAAGGTTATTGGTTCAACTTCTTGTTTTCTCTGTGGTAATTTCCATCTGTTTACCATCTGTTGAGTTTTATAGGAATGCCAACACAACTGTAAGAGAAATTAAACAGATTAAGTTTAGCTCTTTTATTAAATTTTGTTCTTTAGTAAATATCTGATGGATACATCTATACTGAAAACCGAGTATTGAACATGAAACGTAAGGATACCGGACAAAACTTAGGTACATTCATGTACATAATATATTTTTGTCTATAACTCTAACTTAAACATACAAATTAAATGTATCTCATTAAATAGCTTTCGGATGATTTAGTTGTAATTTTCTATAATTAACAAATTGTCATGGTTCGTTAACTTTAAAAAAATGGGATTTTTCCTTTGGTCACTTTGATCAAATTTCTGTTATAACAATAGCACATTTTCGACGAGTTTCTAATTGTAGAAATATTTCATCTTGTGTGATATCCGTCAACTAAAACAAATATAATTTAGAAATTAAGCTGACTTCAAAAACTTCAAGGGGACGTAGTAATTTCTTTAAAATTGTATTCTTTTATTTTAATAAAATTATAATGTTAAGTGGGATAAAATAAAAAGATAACATATTATGAAGTAAATTCTTAGATTTTTTTTTTTTTTAATATAAGCTGGTATTTTATATTATTTTCAAATGTAGGCTTAAGTATACAATGAGTAATTAGCTTCTCATACTAAATATTTTGAGTTGGTAATATTACATTCTGTTTATAAACAAAAATTAACAACAGTTTTTATTATAAAATCCAATATTTTATAGTACATTCTTCACTCTTTACAATGTCATCCACCGTCATAAGTCAGTTTGTTGTAGTTATTAGACACCAACAATATTGTTTATCTTAAGTTGTTTTTTGTTTAGGATTTAGAAGTAATATTGTTTTGGTTTTTCTTTCCTGTTTTTGTGTATTTTAATTTTAAGTAATGTATTATTATGTCATATGTCAATTTATTTGTTTTGTTTTAGTTTGTTTTAAAGAAAGCTTTATTTTTTTTATCTTCTCTCTTTTTCTCAATCTAAATCATGTTTTGTTTGTCTCAATTTAATAAAACGAATGGAAAATAAAAATTATAAAAATAAAATATTTATCATAATTTATTGTAAACGTCTCTTAGAGACAAAAATACTTCTTTATATATTTACCTTGCACAAATGTAATGTAGATAATTAGAATGTATTTTCTGTATTAGTTGGCCGACGAGAACAAACAAAAAGAATACAAAGTATTTTGTGTTTTAAATTGGGACTTATTCTTTTGTCTATTTCTGAAAATTCTGAGCACTGACAT
The DNA here is from genome assembly GCA_963513935.1 of Aphrophora alni. NCBI lineage: Eukaryota > Metazoa > Arthropoda > Insecta > Hemiptera > Aphrophoridae > Aphrophora > Aphrophora alni. The sequence continues at coordinate 67,234,599 of OY740774.1, read as the reverse complement.
ATCTTTTACTAGAATTAAAATTGCTGGATTACTTTATGTTAAATAATGTGAAATAATTATATTCAAATAATAAATGTCACTACTTCCCGGCTTGTTCATTGTACTAATGCATTTTTTAAATATATTAAGATATTGTATATTATTGAATGCACATATAAGTAACGATAATACCAAACTTCAAAGTTGGGAAAAAGTAAACAGCTTTTAAACTATACAAGAACTGGGTAACTTTTCCCCTTGTTGTTTAAAGAATAAAAACAGTCTTCATCATCTTTAGAGAAGAAAATATCATAAAAGATTTAATAAGAGAGACCTAATAAGAATGAAGAAAGAGATGGATTTAACAAAATAATTAGATAAAGAAAGGTGTAGATCCAACTAGGTTACCGGGATTGCCAAACCGTATTCTCTATAAGTCACCCCTGAGGGGTTAACAAACAATAAATTACTTGCTGGATTATTCTGGTATCTTCGACTAAACTATCGGAAACTATCTTATCTTCCTATCCTTTATAGCCGTCTGTGTTTATAGGTTTTAATACAAAAGCCTATCGTGACTGAACTACAATGGGTCAATCAAACTTCCATCCTCAAGCAACATGTCACTAACAAACAATGATCAAACTACGTTTTGATCAACTTAACCATCATTTGCCATTAGAATAAAATTCTTTGTTATCAAACCTTTTTTTAAATAATTTTATTTATAAAAATCTTCTGTTATATGACCAACAAATAATAAATGTGTTTTATATGTTCAGGTGATCTTTGGTGACAAGAGTAGTGTGTGTAGCAAAAGTGTCGGACAATCAGTGGAAAGATTTCGAAATGACTTTTCGTTGTGTTCCCGCTTTTCAGCCTCTTAGCAGTGACTGCAGCGCTCCCTGGGTAAGTTTATGTTCCTATTGTTTATTTGTTAATTGTCTTCCTAATTTAATTTTCGTTGTACGTTGTTTTGTCTTGAAACCTTTAAGTGATAAAAATAATAGATTATAACATGGTGAATTTACAGTTTAACGTGTGAATAATAAAACAATCTGTTCTTTTTGAATAGGGAGACTTTGACTATGCGGAGTCAACATTATGTGAAGGCAAACAATTTTTAAAACACTAATTTAATCTATAAACAAGTGGTTATAACAAGATATCTTGTTTTATCTTTTCACATAATGTTCATGATATTTAGACATTGTATTCCGTTCATTAAAACTCCGATCTGAGTTCAGTTTGTAAATTTATAAATTGCTACTTTGACTATGCGGAAGTCAAAATATTTGAAAAAAATATAAACAAACACTAAGTTAATCTACAAAGAAGTGGTTATATCAGTATCTGTTTTTTATCTTCTCACTTAGTGTTCCGTCAGTAAAGCTCGGACCTATGTTCTTACCACGCATTAAAGTCTTTCTTTACCTGGAATGAACTGAATACAATAAAAACTACTATCTCGCTTTTTGAAACATCAAGAACAAAGACCAAGGACTAACCGCCGATCCTACGAATAGAAGCACCAATTTGTCTCCCTGTATCCTGGATCCAGGATGTATCAAGAATTAAAACATCTTACATTGTGATTTTATATGAAACCTTGTACATTTGAAAATGTTAGCTTACTCCAACCAGGGGGTGGGGGGGGCTGTTTGTTGCTCTCGAAATTGAACTGTATATAAAAGGGTAGTTTTTACCAATTAGAGTTATCAATTTATTTTTATTTTTAGTTGTTTTTATTATGTTATTACTTCACAACAAAATATAATGTATTTAATATCAAATTTTAAAAAAAAATGTTTTGTTTTACGTTAAAATGTATAAATAAGAATTAGATCATATTGCTATCCAATAGATTTCTTTATATGTAAAGAATAAGTAATCCTTAATCACATAACCTGCAGATCATCATTAATTTTAAGTCTATAAATTAATGGAAAAAGAAAGAAAGAGATCAGCTGAAGTACCATAAACTATACAAAAATGTATTAAAGTGTAATGGATGCCTTAAAAAAAATTTAAAAAACAAACATGAATACTGAATTTTACGAAAGAAAAAACAACAAAAGAATAAACATAACTTTACACACACACACACTCTTTTACACATAACTCCAATTTATACACACTCATACAAGACATACCAGGACTCCAGGACGACACCAATGATGAATGATAAAAATGAGTCATTTAAAAGCTATATAACCGATTCCATACTTTTCTAACCTTGTATATAAATAGTGTATACAACATAATATATATATATATATATATATATATATATATATATATATATTTAAATGCTCTAGAGGTGGAGATTTCTGTCAAACTTTACTCAAATTTGATATGGAGGGTCGAAAAAAGGTTGGTAAATATTTAAAAAGCAGCTATATATCTCAGAAATTTATTTTAATAAGGAGTTTTTTCACCCTATTGTATAACGTTCCACAATAGCTCATCTTGTACATCTTTAAAATCTATATCCAATGATGTTACTACTATACAAATAAATAGAATTATTACTGAAAAAAAAACCTCAAAATAAACATAATTTGCACAAAACTACACATAAACTACATAATACAAGAATGTAGTAAATCAGAATACTTTATTACTCTAATATTATTGAGGAAACGGTTCAAAAGTGTAAATGGCGTTCATTTTAATCATCCCACCTAAAACCTACAGTTCCTGTAACACCCCAATTTTGTCTAACTGCTAATCTCTGTGTGCCTAGGTCAGTAAACGAACAAAATAAATTCCCACTCTATCATGTCAGGGTATTGACTGCATGCCGACTATTTTTCAGTTCAGTTTGCCAAGTGTGTTGGTCGTGCACCTTGGATTAACCTCACGTTAAATTTCTTGTAAACTGTAATAAATCAAATAAAACAGTTTCATGCAAGTTTGTATTTGTTAATTATATTGATAATTAATTAACAATGTAAAATTGTATTTATTACTTTAAATTATTTTCTTTATTAAGTTGGTTGAAAATTTCCTCTTCGAGTCCTTCTCTTTTTTGAGTAAGTTTATAATATATAAATTCTATACACCATTAGATATTATTCATGAAATCGCTGACACCAGTTAATATTGAAATATCCATAGATTCAAACCAATAACCATTTTATTACAAGGTCTAGAGATCGCAATTTTTGTTTTTTGTCAAATTTAGTAAGCAAGCTGGGTTTTACAAAATAATCATTAAATAATTTCCTTAGACAGAAAATTCGTTTAGTAAATTCAGAAATGGCGGTTTTTTTTTACTAATTACTATTATTATTATAATATTAATTATTATTATTATTATTATTTAAAAATAATGTTTTACAGTATATACAACGTTCCACGTGAACTTTTTTTCAGCTTTAGAAATCTCTTTCCAATTACTATGCTTAAATTTGTAAAATTTTATTATTTTACAGTTTTTTGTATTTTATCAAATTTAGTAAGCAACCTTGGCTTTACAAATAATTGGATATTTTTCTTAAACAGAAAAAACTTCCATTAAATTTGGAAATGACGGGTGTTTTACATATTATTATTTTAAAATATTTTTTTTATTTAAAGTACTCACAAGATTTTACATCAACTCTTTATATGCAGCTTTAAAATCTACATCAAAGTATTAGACCTAAATTGTTTTCTATGACAGGACAAAGTAATAATTATAATTATTTATAAACTTTATTATGAAGGCGAAGTTAGTACCATTGGTCCTTTCTTCCATTAAGCTTAAAACAAAACACATTATTTTAACACGTTACACAAAATATATTACTTGATACCGAAATAAAAATATAACATTAATACTAACGCAAATCAAATAATAATATAGTAAATAATTTTCCTCTAACACATCACAACAGATCATAATAAAACCATGTACACTTCACCCACATAGATAACATACTTATTATAACATACTTTTTTTAATAATAAGGATTAGTCGTGTAACAAAAATATTTATAAACATAAAAGTAAAGGTACACAATCGCACTCTCAAATACATTCACTTAAAACCACCCGAGGGTCAGTTAAACCAACACCACAAAGCCTTTTTGAACTTTGTACAATCTTTGATGCTTATTATTATTTTCTCTCACCGAGTCTCATAGCCATCAAGCTGTCGCAATAAATAATGTATTAAATATGACGATTCTTTGCCTTGTATAACGGCTCTCCTCGTAGAATGTCACTACCAAACCTCTTTGATAGGTAGCGAAACATCCCAGCGAGGAAAACATCACCCTATAACATAATATAATAACTCCGAAAAGAAATAACTTTTAAAACTGAAATTTTGTTGCATAATCATCATGTTATAAGTTATAAATGTAAACGTATCAATAAAGTTTGGTAATTATGACTAAAGAAGTAATTATTATAAACGAAACTTTAAAATTAGTAAAATCAAATTAACAATAATGTACACAACTGTAGTGAGGTTTATTTTCAGGTAAATTTAACAAGTAAGCAAAGTTTTACATTTCCCTAATTTAGGATATGAAAAATTGGACGGAAATTTGTTTAATTGTAACCGTTTTATAGAATTTTTCTGTGGTTCCTTCATACTTAGGTTCTACATTATCCTATACAAGATCATTTTGAGCAGATTGGTGATTTGTATGTCATAACACAAGGTCGAGGGTTATACAAAAACACTAACGAATTTGACATTACTATTATATAATATATATGTTACTGAAACAACACAAAATTAGAAAAATCTTATGAATTGCCTGTAAATCCAACACCTGTGGATATAAGTCTTCTTTTGTGGATAAGAATTCTTTTCTAAACTAATTGAACTCTGGTAAGACTTTTTTACTAACTGTGGACATATTATATCGTTGCAAGGTGTTATAATCACAATTAGGTTAATTTAGGTTTTGTTTGGTAGATATTTTTAAATAATTTAAACTCAGAGAAATGGGATTTTCATAAAGTGATCAAACTAAAACAAATTGAAATCAAAACTAAACCTTCAAGATATAAAACTTAAATAATGCGTTTAATAAAATACATTAATAAAAATATTTACTTTAGCAAAGACTAATTAAATTCTGAAATTTAAATAATTTGGTCTTTCATCAACGATTTTGCTAGATCTTAGGATTTATGAATTTTAAGATAACTAATACAAACAACAATGTAATTTGAAAATAAATTTACATTTAATATATGTGAATAAATTCTCGTTCCATCCGTCGTATTGATTTTAAGTAATTTTGTATATTAGTATATTATTTTTAATTATCTTATTTCTATTTATTTTATTTCTCGCTGTTTCCAGATTCCTTTTAAATTGAACTCTATTTGCTAAGAATGTTTATTGACCTCAACAATATTTAGACTAAACGAAGAAATTACTATTTTAGACGTGAAACATTTTTAATTTTCTTAAACGGATTAAATGGAAATGTTCAATGGGTATATTTAAATGACGCTAATTTAAAATAAGTTAAAAGATATGCCGTCATTAGTCTAATAGGCTTAAAGTAAAAAGGTTAACAAATAACAACGATGTACAATATATATAAAACTTTCACATTTTTTTAAACAAATTGAAAAATAAACAAAAACATCATCAGTAATTTAGTCAATCTTTTAATTTATGATAAAGTTAGTTAAAATTCAAAATGGGATAATTAATTGTAGTAAACGTAACTGTCTTTCGTTTTAATCAACTACAAAAATTTAGGTGTAACTAAACATAAATTATATGGAATAATTTTATAAATTTAAACAAATAATGTCAATTTTGTATGTGTCATGAAAAATATACTAATGACTGTCCATATAGGTCTACATGTTTTCTTTTTTTTTTTTATTGAAACATAATTAGAGCAATTTAACCGGGAAATTAAACAAAAAGTTTTAATAGAGTAGAATATGATATCTATTCTGTTTAAAAAATATAAAAATTAAAACATTGTCATACAATAAGCGGAATTGCTATAATCAAGGAGTTTTTGAAAGAATTATTTTCAGAATAATGTAGTAAAAAATTATGTCATATTTGAGATCTGTCAGAGTTTATTTGTCATAACAACTAAATTTCTGTAAACAGTAGAACAAAATTAAGTATTAAACAATTTTAAAATTACCACTTCTATTATGTTAGAGGAAGTACTGATAGCAACTTTTTAAATTGAAATAAACACAGCGCTTTAGTAAGATCCATTTCAACAACACAGAAACTCTCAACTCGACCAGTAAGTTTTTTACGAAGACGTCGATAAATTAATTTGATTTTGATTTTTCTTTGAATCTACGAAACCAATATTTCGTGAGGCGACTAAGTACGAGTTATTTCCGTCTGACCACAGAATTCTGAGTTTTTGTAGGTCGGCGTTTTAAAGTCAGCCGGGCTTAACAAAGAAAGATCCCGAGCCAGCATATCCGAGGAGAGGGCGTAGCTGTGAGTTACCGGTTGTGTTTGCGAGTTGCCCTACAATTATATAAAAGACTGTTCAGGTCAGCTAAGCTATTGTTTAACTGGGGTCTCTAATAAGTACTTTGCTTAGCCGAGGCTTGTTACCTGCACTGCAAAAACTACAACAACTTTCCCTGAGGATTTGTCCTGTTTAGTGTTTTGACCTTATAAAAATACTATACTGCTTGCGTAAGATTAGGTTGGAATGATTTCCAATTGTACTGTTTGAGTTGAGAATGTCCCGGGAGGTGTAGGCCAAAAGATTTATATTTTTCATCTTCTTTGTTGTTGTTAATTTAATATAATGTCCCCCCCCTCCACCTCCAATGTAGGTAAAACTATGAAATTTTCGTGTATTCTTATAAGAACAATTTCCAGAGTATAATTAAACCTATTTAAAATAGTATATTTTATTAATTTGTATTAAGTACAGATTTAACTAGGCATTTATTTGTACAAAATAGGGTTTCAAATCAAATTATTTTATTAATACAAAACCGCTTTTTTTATATATTTCTAATATTTTCATTTCGTCAAACGGAAAAAGACTAATTAAATTTTAATTTTTTGTAACGAGAAAGTAAATAAAGTTCCCATCTCGATGCAAAAAGAGAAGACAATACTCTACTGCTTACAAAATATTTACTTAGCGAGCATCATTATTTTTCCTTTTTGGGTTTATCCTCCCCCACAAAGAAAAAATCACAGTATTAATTACAATCAATAAAAACTGAGATACGTTGGGATACAATTTTCTTTCTTTTCTCGGCGGCATAGATATTAAATTTATACATTTTGCAAAATTTTCTAATTCAAGTTTTCTTTAAATAGAGTTATTTACTTATCTTTATTTACTAGTAATAAACTTTTATTTTTTAAGTTTTTAAAGACAAATTTTAATTTAATGAAAATCAGTATAATATAAACTCTTCAAATGTTTTGAATTATGAATTGGTCATTGTTCTTCATAAGAATTAATTTTTATTGGATAATTTTAATCACTTAAGATTAAATTAACTAAGAAAAATTGTAGATATATATATATATATATATATATAATGTATTTATTTACTTATTTTGCTATAACTTTTTAAGGAGAGTGTTTAAATCTCAGGTTTATTAGATATTTTCTTACATTGTAACTCCCAACTCTAAATACAGAAAGACTGATCGTAAAACATTATTCCTAATATTAATATCGTTTAATCTGACATTTGCCACCATTTGTTTATATAAAATGATTACACCACGTTTCTAGATTATAAATCAACTCTCAAAACATCGTGTAATTATTTTCTACACACAAATGATGGCAAATGTCCGATTAAACCATAATAATAATATGAACATTCCATCATTATCAAACAATTTTAATTTATTAACTAATCCTATAATTATATTCTCAATTTTTTTAAACGATAGATTTCAATCTATTTAAGTTATTTTTTAACTCGTACATTATGTTAAATGATAAGAAAGGACTGCTCTCTGATATTATATAGCTGAATATTTTAAAGCTTGGAACCTAAGAATAAGTTACATTATGTCTACATATTTTATTGAAGTAAGTAATTTTTAATTAAAATTTTGGCTGCTATAACAACGTGTAAATTATTACAAACTCCAAAGATCATATCTACTAAGTTACAAGCAACTTAGCAATCTAGCAATCGAACAAATACAGACATTATCTTTTTAAAACACATGTTTCCTAACAACCTGTTACTTTACGTGACACACTATGTAACCTTAGTTACAGTATGAATGTAACTAAAAGCTCCTATTACAATATCCAGAGTGGATACGTATTGAATCCCTGTGTGTGTATTATCATATAAGTGTGTAAATACAAACTGAGCAAGTGTGTGTCACCGGTTGCAATAGATTGGGTTCGGGTTTAGAAAGTAGTTTTATTTCTACAACTTTAAACCTTGATTACGTCATTATTCGGAGGTGATCACTGACTTGTGGAAAACCTACTGAATAACCTTTCTAGATAGAGAGCAGAAGATAGTGTTTAATCAAAGTGTTTTAACTTCTGTGATATTAAAATAATGTGTTCCTAAATAATAGCATACCAATGTCTAATCTGGTGCCATCCAGGGCAGGAATGTTTCGAAAAAGCAACTGTTGTATTTTTCTATTCAATGAAACACACACGTTAACGATTTAAAAGGTTAGGTTTTAATTAATTAAATGTTTATTTACTTTCATTTCAAATATCGTTCCTCTGCTCTTCGGTGAAATTGATACGTAATCTTATTCAAATATTTTCGGTGTATACATACGATCCTATAATTTTGATAAAAGTTTTTCCAACGAAATTATAGTTGTATTAAGGGGGTAAATACCAATAATAACTGTTTTTAAAGTTCATTTTAAATTTTGACTTTCCTGCCTGGTAAGGGAGAACCTTATTATCCCGAAACTATGTGTTTCAGAAAATTACTGTTGTGAATTAAATATAAAAATGTAAAATGTTCTCCATCTTCGATATGAAGTCTGAATTACCAGCAGGAAAAATTAATGTTCTTAGAAAACCTGCATGTTTAACCTACATTTACAAAGATTTTATATGTGTTTCTGTGCCAGTGATAAAGTTCCTACGTTTATTATAAAGTTTTTAATTAGAGTATTACGTATATAATTAATCTGGCATATAGTATCTTAGCCCCCGCTGGCACTCTATGGCTCTTTAATACTTGGAGTGACAAGAGTGATGGAGGAATTTATCCACGGCGGAAGACGTTAGACTTTTGTACCTGAAGCCGAACTAAATCCAAACGTAATTGGGTCCAGTTACATATCTGCGGGTGGTCCGAAAGTCGGCTAAACCTTCTCTTCCGGGCCGCTTTAACATGTTTTAAATAGGATAGGGTACACACCCAGCTGTATACCAATAAGAGTATATCCACCCACGCGCTAGATGTGCCGAATTTAGCCGTTTCAATTTCCATTAACTCTCTCTCTCTCTCTCTCTCTCTCTCTCTCTCTCTCTCTCTCTCTCTCTCTCTCTCTCTCTCTCTCTCTCTCTCTCTCTCTCTCTCTCTCTCCAAGATACCAACGTGTTAAGTCGTCTCAACAGATAAATCGTCTCCCTGGGAACGTATTAGTACCAATACCGGCGTACCGAAAAGTTTTGTACTGGAGCTATTATTTACTGGGTTTGTACAGTTTATTATTTATATTAATGACATATCTACTACAATAACTTACTGAAATTTCGTTTATTTGCTAACGACTTACAAATTTACATTCACGTTAAAATCTCAAAGTTAATGAAATCTCAAATAAAAAAAAGGATTAGTGCTATTGAAATATGGGCCAATAAAAATTAACTAACGTAAAATCATAACGGAACCAAACCTACTTAGATAAAATTAAAACTAAAACTATTTGTTATAACTTATGAATCAAATAAACTCAAGTAAAAAATTAACTACTGTGTAGAGTTACGGTAGATTGAAAAACTGCGATGTACAGTTAACATTATTATAAACTGTAAATACAATATAAATTATTAATGTAATGAAGTTTTTTCTTAACATTCACTATTTAAAGAAAGTAAAATAACTATTATCAATAAATGTTAAAACTCAGCGGGTAAAGGCATTAGTTGTTTTAAATTCGATTAATGTGACGTCATAATTAAAGATAATGCCATAAAACTAACAACGCTTTCAGCATGCACAAAATTATTACTTACAATTCATTTCTTACTTAAAATTAGTATCATGTTTCATAATACTATTTTTGTTTTAAAATGAAACACTTTCCTAAATTATCATATTTTTTTGTTATTTCTCGCTACTTTCCTCACTGGATTAGGCAGAAGTATTAATTTTTAGTTAAATTGTTGAATCTATAAATACTTGATTAAGAGTGTATTTCACACTTATAAGCACAATACCATAAAATTATTATTGTTTAATAAGTCGTTTACAATGAGGTCTTGAAGTCTTTTGAATTAGTTTGACAGGAAATATTGAAAGCATCAAGGACCGCTCTAAGATTATTTTGAGGTGAGGTGTTGGTTTTTTAACGTCTGTGAATTTTACGTTAGTAATTACACCGGAAATGTTACGAAATGTACAACAAGCTTTTAAATCCAGAATCTATTTCCGCCAAAAAGTAAATAGTAGCCATTTCAAGACCTTAATCTGAGCTAAAAAAACAAGGTAAGGATATTAACATCATTTTACCAACATAGAGCAGTTTGTAATGTAATAAAAACAACCGGAGTTTGTAGGTTAACATTCACAATTCGATTGGTCGCTATGTTGGGTAGGATCAACTTTGAGACCTCTAGTTTGCGCCATTATTCTTATTTTTTAAAGGCCTTTAAAATGAGGTATCACTCAATAGGGGTTGCTATTTAAAATTCTTGACTTACCCCCAAACTACCCCATTCGGGGGTAAGGGTTGAAAATTTTGATACTTCAAAAACTCCTCCTTTGGTTATCTAAACTTTCCCCAAAGCAAATCTGTCTATTTCCATTCATTAAAAAAAAATAGGGGGGTGGGACTTTTAGGACACATGGTATATTTATCAAAAATCAAGACAACGGGCTTTTCATAAACAAAGACACATTACATTGGAAAAATTATTTTTATTATTAAGTTATTATATTGAATTACACGGTTAATATACTTGCTGTGCACTTTATATGTCAAACTGAAATACAAATAATTGTTACAAACATTGATAAAACAAGTATCATTAGTATTAAACGATAAAGTTTAAAATGTCTAACCAACTTTATGTTAATTTGCAGAGTAACTAATTTACTTTGTTTTACTGTGTCCACTGCAGTAGGGATGTATTCGATGATAATTTTTTAATCTCTTTTAGTTTATCCTTATGTGGTCTTCTTGAATAGTTATAGGTTTTTAATGTTGGGAAACCTACTTTTCCTTTTCGTTTATTAAGTAAGCAGAACCTTTTCTGTTAGAATCCTGAGATGAATTCAGATAGATAATTTTCCCCTTATTCGATTCAAATTGTCCCTCTTGTCTCTTTTTGAGTTTTACTCACCTCTGAAGCAATAATCTTCTTATGGAATGTTGGCCATCATTCTTGAAAGTCTTTAATGTCATCCGACTCAAATAAGTCACCTTTAATTTACCTTTATTTGAGGAAGTGAATTCCCATTTTTTCTATTCCTTTCACAGAATAATAGCTGTCATGTTTCTTTAACTTATGTTTTAGTAGACCGAAATCCGTGTCACAGGTACGATTGACCTGTTTGGGAATCTGTAAAGAACTTTTTACATTTTTCTATATCTACTAGAGCCATAAAAATCGGATCATGACATGATATTTGTTTTGTCCTACACAATAAAGAAATAAATGTATAAACAACAAAATAGCCACTGCTATTCATAACCAACTAAACTAACAGAGAAAACCACAGAATAGATTATCTGTCACCTGTGATTTATTTATAGGAAAGAAAGCCGCTGATTGCCAGTGTTGCCACAACACGTTACTTTATGAAAGGCCTTTGGTCCGTGACATAGGCCTCTTCATAACTAAACGTTGTTTTAATCTGTCTTTCTTTCAATAATGGGATAGTAACACAGGAGTCCTTCCATAAATAATTAATTTGCAGAAGGTTGGGGATTCGATTTTAGTAAAAATTTACATTGACCAAATTAATTACATTAACACTTTCATAAATAAGCGATTCAATTATTAAACATTTAATTTTACTTAGATATATTCTTTTTATTTTATAAAATAATAATTTGGGGTTAAGTGAAAGAGATATGAAAATTACTTCGCCTCTTCAATGAAGATTTGTCCAATTCAATGTTTCATTCTCCGCCCCCATTCAAACAATTTATGATTATTATAATATCATAAACATATTATCAACAAAATTAAAATATCAAAATTTATTTTTTTCAATTAACTACGTTACGAAATAGCGCCTAAAAAGGCTAGACAGCTTCTCATCGAATTTTCCGCCACGGTTGTTCCAATCATAATTCTCTACCAGATTGTAGCCACCCAATTTTACCTCACGATGTTGGTTCAACATTGTAAATGTTTGAGCATCTACGGAGATTTAACCTAAAAACTCTCACCCATAATTAACGATAGCGTTAATTACTAGACCATCCAGGAGCTCTAAAAACAGAAATCTATTCAGATCCATGTCAAAATTAATTCACAAGAAAATCAGGCAATATCCAGACATCTGACTGTATCCGATGTACTGGCTGAATGGCCGAACCCGTTTCCCGTGATTCCACTATTGACTACTCGCTATAGAATGTTTGTGAACCATGAAACTGATTTTTATGAATTTTATTTCTCGTACAAAAAAAAGCTTGTTTTCTATATAACAAATTGAATAAATTATGTTTATTATTATTTGTTTATATTTTAATCGCATTAAATACAACTTTATATCTAAATATAAAGACTATAAAATTCTCTTGGTTATTATTCAATTTTCTCGTATCTTTGGGGTTGTTAGCCCAAATTGAATATTAACTTTCATTTTATTTATTTTACTATCCAACATATCTCTGTAGCAAAATACAAGAAGTTTTGGAGTTTATAAAATTATGTCATTTCTTTTCATAAAGCGACAACAAGCACAAAATATAAAATAAAATTTCTATTATGCCCCTACAACATATGTTAGGGACTAAGGATAGTGAAATTCCGCTAGCATAACCTATGTTATGTTTTACTTTGTTATTTTTCATAGTTACTTTATACTGAGAGTTGAAACACATTCTTGGAACTTCGTAAAGACATATCCTTGAAACATTAAGTATTTTTGAAACTTCATGAATATATATTCTTTAAATATTATCGTGTATATGTTTGCATTTTTTTAGGTAGGTAATCTGTTTCAATTATGTACAATCTGTTTGTAAGTAATTGAAACATCTTAAATTAGAATTCTTGAAACGTTGTAGATAAGTATTCTTGAAGTCTCCTGGATATACTTATCTTGAAACGTATTCTTGAAAGTTCGTAGATACGCCAGAAATGTGGTTGATAGGTATTCTTTAAAACCTTGGTGATATGTTCTTGAAACATCTTGAATACATATTCTGGTCAGTCGTAAATTGTTTTGTACACAAATCATGACAAATGTCTGAATAAACAATAGTTATAATAAAACATCCATCTTAACCAATAACTTTAAAATCATAATTAACATTTGTTTTCACTTAAAACATTCTTATACTAATTAGACCTGTTACGCACAGTTTGACATTGGAACATAACCTAAAATAATTCAGCAATCGTTCAAAACAGCTGATCCATCGTTTTACTTTAATACTCAAGATAAGTCAGCAGTCAGTAAAATGTAAACTGGATTTAGTTTCTGCAACTCATGTAGATCCATGTCACTCCATTAGAGCTAAGTACCGTGAACGTTCAGGTTTAGCCGAATTTATTTTATGGTTTGTTTATTTATGGTTTAGTTAATTAGTTAATGATATAGGTTAGGTAAGATTAGGTTTAGACACTAAGGCGCCATGGGCAGGTCCGCACACGCCCGCTTTACTTTAATAACAACCTTTGAAAAGCCGACCTCAAAAAACAATTCACACGTTCGCTTACTCACACAAAACTGTCTGGGGGTGGGGGCTGCGGATTCTCACGCCAAATGAAGAACATATATTTATTTTGTACCTAGAAACCGATAACATTATTTAATTATAATTTCAAACACAAGTTCAATGTCAGGGGGGAGAAATAAATTAGGGATAGTTAGAGGTAATTGTTTTGTTAAGTATTGGACACGAGAAAAAAAGATTTTTATTTCTTTACAATAACCATTGAGTTGTGTTTTCGTTCATTATATTCCAAACATTTGCATACATCTATTAAAACATAAGTGTAGGCTTACTGAACACTGATATACATATATACTTACACCTATATCTTAATTTGGTTTAATCACTCATTACATTTTTAAAATGTAGTTTTTTTAAAATGGGTATTTTCAGATTGAGGTTAAATCTAGACTATTCAATGGGTATTTCAATTTTGTTATTTCATATTTCTTTTTAAATGACGGAAGCTTTAGCATATTTTTTTTTTTTTTAATATTAGAGGTGTCAAACGTTTTTTATTAGTAGCAGTGAATGGGGTTTATCATACAGCTACGAAATCTGCCTTTCCTACAAAACAATATGGCTCATTACTCTAGGCTGAACTAAAATAAAACAAATTATAAAATTGAACAAGACAGAAATCATATAAGTTACTGAAGAGGCTGCATTTTTTATTATCAATGATAAATCGACAAAGTTGGTACCAAATATTTGTTCACAGTAATAATAGACTTTGAATAATAACTTTTATCAAAATAAACAATAAAATACCATGTTTTCCCTTTTTCTGAGTTTTCTCCTCTATTCCTCCACTTCTCAAGTTTTTGTATATATATATATTTACTTTTCCTATCTTTAAAAATAAAATAAATTACAATATTACACACAACTTGACTACTAAAGGAAGAAATTAGTGGAAACATCATGAATATCGGTTGGCAGTTCAAATGATACTTCCTAGTTCATATGTTGTTATTTTTTGTATGTGTTAGTTGTTCGCTTAAATTAAGTTCTTTTTCTATTCAATTGTTAGCGAGGATGTCTTTCACACAGGCCCTGAAGATTTTTCCGAGGATAATTTTAAGAATTTTTTTTTAATTTTAGTTTTAGAATGTTTTCCTGTGTGTAATTTATTATATAGTTTTATTTTTATTACAGTCACTCTAATTAATAGTTACTGTAGTCTAATTATTTTTGGAAAACTAAATAAATTTGTTTTTAACTTTGATAAGGAGGAACAAACTTATTATAACTACCTGGTAACAGAAATACTTAGCATATGTTTTATACAATGCTGATTTAATTGTAATTTACAATAGTTTGTAATTGTTAACTGTTGCAGGGCCATTTTACAGCTTTCTAATATATTATAATGTTGTTTATTTTCGTTAGTCCAATTTGTTAGCGTAAACTTAATACGAAACTAAATAACTGTTGCAGGGCCATTTTACAGCTTTGTAATATATTATAATGTTGTTTATTTTCGTTAGTCCAATTTGTTAGCGTAAACTTAATACGAAACTAAATGTGCACAATTTGTATTTTGTGTACACAGTGTTATTTATTCAAAAATCTTATATTGTTTGTGTATACGTTTTGTAAGTATAAATAACAAATAAACAAATTTCAAAGTGCAATTTCACGACGAAATCCAAAATGGGATGAATAAAAAAAAAAAGTGTTGCCAGGGACCTGAAGATGACCAACTAACGGTTGAAACCACTAGTCCACTAGAACATTTAAGAATTGTTGGCATAAGAATTATTATTTAAATTTATGGTAATTATATAGCAGAGCTGCCTCATTTCAAAATCAATTTTTATGGGTTTTATTCGTCAAATAAATGTTGGAAAAATATTTTACTATCGAAAAAAAGTGTCGGAAAGATGATTACATAATACAATAATACAATTACACAAGTAGTTTTTTCGTTGAAAAAATTAACTCTGTGTTATCTTTCATACTCATGACATTCACTTCAATAAACGTACGGAAGGTTTGGCCAGGTGGTTATATATATATATATATATATATATATATATATATATATATATATATATATATATAGCAACCTGGCCAAACCTTTCGTGACATATAATAATACAGCCCTACATATGCGTACACTGAAGCACATACGCAGGCAATTGAACGCCAATGGAGGGAAGTGCGAGGAAATGTGCCGCGATATGGAAATTCAAAACAACATTTCCATGGCCATATAGCCGAATTTATGTTTAAAAGAAAGTACAATGAGTATAATACTCGTTTTCATCATTTATGGCGAATTACGAGTGAAATACATTTAAATTCAATAAATTCCTCTTTTACTGAATTTGCAGCAGAATTTGACTCTGATTAAGATTTTCTTGTGTAATTATATTATGTAATCATCTTTCCGACACTTTTTTTCGATAATAAAATATTTTTCCAACATTTATTTGACGAATAAAACCCATAAAACTTGATTTTGAAGTGAGGCAGCTCTGCTATATAATTACCAAATTTATTATAATTTAAATTTATTAATAGAATATTTTCACCTTCGTGTGACTTTGCTACGTGAATTATGACGTGTTCTCTAAGTATCTATTTCATATTCAGATATAAACCACTCATATGTTATTGCAAATTCCTTAAAATGATATGTACAATAATAAACATTTATCTTAATATTGATGACTTGTTGTGCATTTATATAGGTGATTTATTGTTGGAATTAAATAAAACTTCTGTTGGTATATTAACGGTTTTCTTATTTTTTATTTATTTATTTAAAAAAATATTGTTTTAAACAAAATTTTATTAAAACTACAAACCTAATGTACAAAATATGTAAAAAAAAAACTCCTCGAATTTTAGTCTTTATAATATTCAACTCTGTGCAACTAACTTCGAACTAAAGAGTAGCTTTGTCTTGTACTGTTATTCCAGCTATCAGCTGAAAATATTAATAAAAATATCCTTCAAACCGTAAATATTATTAAGTGAATCAAAACCAAAGAAATATTGCATTTACTCGTACAAAAAAGAATAGTTGGATATCAGTTTTCACTTACGCTCTTCTATGCTCTACAACTATCGAGAATGAAATAATGTATGTTTCAAGTATATTTCTCGCAATATATTTCGAAAGTATATTTATTTATTTATCTGTATGTAGTCTAATTATTTTCATATTTATTACAAAAATTACTTTGCAAGAGTATTTTATGAATCTCCCACAAATCTTTCCTATAAAAAACGATGCTGAAATTTTTAGTGATGTCTGTTTTTCCGATTTTTAAAATGAAGAAAATAAATCGAGTGGTGAAGAATATTTGTATAAAAATAATCACCAATTCATGAATGTACTTTGTTTAGAAGTCTCGTCTCGAGTTGAACAAGCCCAAGCGAGGACAACAAGCTCTCCGGTCATAGAGTTACATCAGATCAGACAAAAACTTCCACAGTTTAGACAGAAGTCCGGTCCATACAGCGTTGGCATTCAAAATGGCTGCTGAAACTTCAAACATTTTATATTTATTATGCAAATTTGACATGTTTGGAAATACGGGGGAACTGATTATAAGCCAATAGCGTTGTAGAAGTTGGTTGTTTGGAACGACAAGACGAGAGTTGAGGTTATGTCGCTTGGATAAAAGAAGTGCTGTAATTGGCTGATCGTGCACGGTCGTGCCTGCCTCGCGTGCGAAGCGTGCTTGCTTACAACAAGACAACAACAAAACATAAATATAAAAAGAGAATCCTTGTTAAATTGCAACTATATTCAGGATGCAACATTAGGTTCTCGGTAAGAGAGGTATCTCTAGGCTAGTATTTTGTCAATCTATAAAGTTGATTGTAGGTACGTTTCGTAGATAATACATCATACATCATCCTTTTTTTGAGCTTCTTTGAGTATTTATGCGTTAGGTTAAGTGGAACTGAAAAGGAAGATTGTACCTATCCTATTGAAAAATATTTTTAGTCTAAATTTGGTATAGGCCTAGTCTCTTTTTTGCAGATTTAAATGGGTCATTTATCTTGTATCCTTACGACTTAAAACAAGTTTATAGTCAACTACAACGATGGCTCCCTCATCCTTTGGAAGGGGGCTGAAATTGAAATACCATAAACTCGAAAACTATTTGACCAATCATCTTGATTCTTTGCACAGAATCATAACTAGAACTCAACATTATGTCGCTCGTGAAAATAATGAATTTTTATTTTGGATCGCGTCTAAATTTTAAATTGACAGTAGAGTTCAACTATACCATGAAAATTACAAATCAGCTGTTTGTTTCTTAAAGTTTAAACCATTTCAACATCAGTTCGACGTAACAATATCAACGAAACATTTTCGTTATAATATACAGAGCTTCTCGAAAAAATATATACACAGTTTGAACAGTTTATCAAAGAAAACAAATAGATACTCTTGTATTGTTCTGTACTATAAATCTAGAAATGTACAAAATAATAACTACCATTAACTGCAATACACCCATGGAAATGTTTTAACACAGAGCGACAACTGTCTTGTATTTAAAGAGATCGCATTAACTGCCTTTTCTATCTATTTCTCAGATCCTGAAGTGTCCTTGGTTTTTTATCGTACTCACTGTGATTTAAAACACCCAAACGTAATACTCGATGGGTGTAGATCCAGCCTGGTACTCCAAAGCGCTTCCTCTTCGTTCTATCCATCGTTCAGGAAATCTTGTTGTCAAGAAATCCCCTCACGCCACGATGATAGTGGAGTGGAACTTCATCTTATTGACACTTCTTCATCGAGATACTAGGTATTACCTAAAGCAGGGATAGTACTAGTTTGTACCATTTGTAATAAGACATGCTGGTGACAGTCGTCTTAAAGAATTATTGCCTAATAATACCTCTTGAAAATATATCACACCATCCTGTTATTCCTGGTAAATTTACGGGCTTCTGTTCTATTACGTGTGAAATTGCGTTAGCCCAGTAAACACAGTTATGCCTATTAATTGTTCCATTAGGTTAAAGGTGGCTTTGTCCGACCAAACAATTAAATCTTCAAACTCATAATTTATTTCACACTTGTCGATGGCTTCTTCCGAACAAACAACCCTTAATTTATTTCACACTTGTCGGAACCATTTACAAAACTCTACTCGCCTGTCAGGATCATCTTCATTTAACGCATGTGAAATAAGTTTAAGGATGTATGGTTTCCACTTATGACCTTGTACCTTTGGACACTGTTTTTAATACCAGTTTCACAAAAACAATGCAGAGATTTCTTTGGGATCGTGTAAAGGTCAATTGAAGCGGCATTTTCATTACTTGAGATTTTTCTCCCTCTAGATAATCCTTTGTTTACAATTCCCACTGTTCCATCGGCTTCAAACTTGTCACGAATTCATGTAATTGTTTTTCTCATTGGTGGTGGTGTTCCAAATTCCATTTCGCAACGTCTTTGGACCTCTTTAATATTCTCAGTCTTTTAATAACACTTTAAAACTCATTTCCGTTGGTAAAAAGACAACCGGACATCAGCTATGTTTATTACTGAATAAATAATCGAAATGACAAGTCACATCAGTGAAAAACAGATATTCAGCTGATTGGGTTTTGCTATTTCTATTTATTTTAGTTTCCTACCAACAACCATTCTAATAGTGCACACATTTTCTTTTTAGACACTGTATATTATTTATGTATTATCATATACAGGCCTATTGGTTTACATTTTTCTTCTTTTATATGACAAAACTACCACAAAAACTTTCATACAAAATGTCTACAAGGAAAAATATTAATTACAAAAAGATGCGTGGGATTTTTTAATTCACCGAGTTCTTAAATACAGCGATCAAGACTTCAATGTACATATTATTAAATTTGTTCCCCTCTAGTCTAATTCATTTGATCACGACATACTAAATCAATACCAACAATACTCAAAATCTTTTTGGATTTAATCGTATTCAAACTTAGTTATTTGAATCTCAAAAGAGTTGACATCCGAGTCAGGATCGGGAATTGTAAACAAGCTTTATTGTTCTGATGATAAGAATTCTGTTTGTAATAGCTGTAAAAATTAATGACTCATTTAAAATTGCACGAAGGAATGGAAGTGACGGGTAAAACCCACTGCAGTCTTTGGAAACTCTGTGTCGTACGGAAGAACAACCAAGCTGTGGAAGTGCACAAAATAGATCTCTCACCTCAAGTATACTTGGCATACAGATGATGCGTAAATATGAAAGAAAGCTAATTTCGTGGTGTTTCTTGTAACATCCAATAAATTGCAGAGTTCAGATCTCAAATGTAACAATCAGAAATCTTCATAAAATTAATTATTATAGGTTCATATAGGAACTAGATAACAAGAAACTGACAGTGTTTAAGTAAATTATTTCATATAAGCAATTATTTACTTACTCCGACATTCCGGCTACCAGAGCTGCTATTGCTGATTTTTGTATAATATTGAGGTTTATATTATATAATAATTTTGTTTTTCACTTTTCACTCTCTCGTTTTGTTTGTTTTTTATCACTCCTTGTGACGTTATTTGCTGGTTATCTCAAATTTGAACCAAATGAGCAATGTGGGAAACGTAAACACAAAAACGATTTTATCAAAATCTCCTCTAACGATTTTGATCAGTAGTTGCTTTTCTAAGATGTAACATCTAAAAACCCTAACACATAAATGGCGATTCGAAGCTATCAGTAATAAAGCAATAAAAATTGATCCGGTAACTGTTATAAAAGATTTAATTTCTCAAAATCAGATCTACTGAGTCGGTTAAAACTTTTATGAAATATGAAGTTAAAATATGCCAAATGGCAGGTAAAGAAAATTATGGTTTAAGAAAAAAGAGAAAAAAGAAGGGGAAAAAAGAAAAAGAACTCGATTTTGGTCACATACGATTGACGTTTATGAAACCAGGGAATAGAGCTTCAGCATGAATATTTTTAAGACATTTTTATTTAAAGTAAAGGTGTAAGTAATCACTAACTATGAAAAACTGGTCTTAAAATTTCAAATAGCGGTCATTTGCCAGTTTGAGAGAAAACTAGTTAGGGCCTAATAAATTTCAAAATGACGACTCATTTTTAAAATGAAAACATTTTTTATTTGTAAGACTTTCAACGACTTTTATAAAGAACCTTTAGAATCTGAAATATTTCTGCAATAAAAAATAAGAGAGTTAGGCACATCACTAAAAAACGAAATTGTTTAAAACATAACCTCAAAATGATAAAAACTCCTCAATAACAACTCTAGTAACGGAATTTCCATCGAATGTCAGACAAACTTAGCATCATTTCACTATTATTTAACATAATTATTACACACAAATTGTCGGAAATTTAGCCTACAACAGATCTTTTTTTTTGTAGCTTA
Source organism: Aphrophora alni (assembly GCA_963513935.1). Lineage (NCBI taxonomy): Eukaryota > Metazoa > Arthropoda > Insecta > Hemiptera > Aphrophoridae > Aphrophora > Aphrophora alni. The sequence goes on along the minus strand of OY740774.1, from coordinate 67,213,205 downwards.
ACAATCACCTAATACAATGAAGTGTCGATCTGCAGAAAAACTGCTCACCAATCTTGAAATGTCCAAGCTAAATGGAGGTTATGTTCTGCTCACAGTGTAATCTTAGTATTTTGTACTGGCCCTTTGACATTTTCTCAAAGCCGAAAAACGCCTTTTACTTCGGCTACGCTTTCATAGATGTAAATTTAAAATAATACACACTTGAACAATGCAGGTTTAGTAATATAGATTACAAGTCCGGATATCTGTTATCTAAAACCAAAAATACATATACACGAGTTGACTTAATTTGTTCCATATTTGGAATATAGCAACTGCAAGATCAAACTTAAGGAGTGAGACATTTTCACCAGGATGGAGGGGAAAGTAGTTCTTATTACTATGTATTAATAAAATCTGTACACATGGTAAATTCATATAGGTATTTTTTGAGAGAGTGGGGGCTTGGACTTTAGCCAAATTTTGATATTACGAACATGGTTTCTATATATTTTGCCCTTGATTTTCACTAAATTTGTAAAAGACCCTAAAATTATAGTTACTTACATACCATATATATTTTGTGTGTATATTTCTTATGAAGAAGGTTGTATAATTGGCCATTTTGGAATTTAAGTTGCTTATTTTGAATTTATTTATTTATTATTATATGAAAAAAAAATTTAAACTCAATTATTGTAAAAAACCTATAGCTCAGGATTTATTTCATATATACGTCATTTCTCCTCTTTCTTTATTTACATCTTTTCTCCCTTTCATTTTCACTCTATTTTCATCTCTCTCTCCCTCTCCCTCTTCTCTCTCTCTCACTCTCTCTCTCTCTCTCTCTCTCTCTCTCTCTCTCTCTCTCTCTCTCTCTCTCTCTCTCTCTCTCTCTCTCTCTCTCTCTCTCTCTCTCTCTCTCTCTCTCTCTCTCTCTCTCTCTCTCTCTCTCTCTCTCTCTCTCTCTCTCTCTCTCTCTCTCTCTCTCTCTCTCTCTCTCTCTCTCTCTCTCTCTCTCTCTCTCTCTCTCTCTCTCTCTCTCTCTTGCATTTTCACTCTTGTCCTCTACCTTCCTTCACTCCCGTTTTCTCTCTCTCGCTCTTTTTCTCACTCTCCTCACCTTTCTTCTCTTGATCTATCTCTCTATTTTCTCTATTTCTTTTTTCATAACAATTTTATTGGGTTTCTCCATCAAGAAATTCAGTTTAAAATAAATATTTTATCGCCCCAACCCCTTTAACATGTGATTACCAAAACAAAATATTTTCCTGAATAGATAATCTCGTTACCTTTATATAACCTGTCTCGTCTCTCCTCCTCAGACAGGTTCTAATGTTTCTACTTTTTCCTGACTGTTCTCGTTTGATCATTTTCTTTATTAAAATACTTTCCTCATCTGATGCTTGTCATAATTCCGATACTTTATGAACTTTTTTTTTTTACTAAAATAAATACGAGTATATCTTAAATATTTATTTATTTACATTTTTAACTTTTGTGTTTTTCCCTTGACAACAGTTAAACTTTATTTTAATCTTTTCGTTCTGTTTCTTCTTTGTTTTCGTACATAAGTTTTTTAAGAAGTGCATGTACAACAACAGTGTAAGTAGAAATATACAATCAAGTTATGAAACACAATATATTTATAGGTTAAATGATATTCATTTATACGATAAATATATAGTTTCGCTTCATTAATTTAAACGATAAAATAAATCAATTTTTTTTTTTCAGAAACAGAAATGTCCACCAATTCGAATCAAAACCACAAACGAGTTTATTAAAGTTGAAATGGATTTTCTGTAAATTATTTAAGTAAAATAATAATTATTGCATATATTCAATTAAAGACAATTGAAGCAGTCTGCAGTGGCTCGCGCTAAATACCACAGCAGGCGAGGGCCACAACTACACGCCACGGCGTTTCTCCACAACTTTATCAATCTTTTTACTCATTATATTTCATTACTTTTAATTCCTTCTTGTTGTCACTTTTCTCTAATTTCAACTATCTTTCTTTCCTTTTATTGTTGTACTTAATTATCTTTATTAAACACACTTTGGAACATTGGTATCGAACTTTTACTAAATTTAACTCACTGGTTTTGCATAAACAAATTAACACAATATTTATCGATACTTTCTACAGCTTGAACAACTTAACGATATGTTTGCTGTTTTTATTAACCCATTCTTTCGATAGTCTAGTTTTGCTATCAAACCCGATTTTTGAAGTGTTCTTTCACGAATCGTTTATAAAAGTGACCCTATTTTGAACCTCTTTTTGCTCATAAGTAATACTTGGAAGATACACAAATATAAAAATAATACGTTTTACATTTTGTTTATTTAATTTTAATTTTTTCTATTTTGATAAAAACGAGTATTTTTATAATTTTTGAAACTCTAAATAAAATTGGAAACTAAATTTCTCGATATATTAGTTCTACTGGAAATAGTAGTACACTATTACAATAATTTCTAATCGTAATTATTTTGTTTATAGCTTTTGGATTTTTTAAACATATTAAAAGATTCTTTTTATGAATCATTATGTGTCTTCTTTCAAAGTGTTTCAACAATTATGTATATAAACGTCTTTAGTTATTCGCTCAATAAAGGGTGATATGGTCTTCTGATGATCAACTGTGAACATTTCAGGTACAAAACTAGAATAATTCAAGTTGTATAAGTTGAAATAAAATTATATTGCCCCACTAAACTCTTATAGGAAGATAAATTAATACTGTTAAAATAACTTTTATTCAGATATTAACGCAAAGAAATTTATTAGTCGTCATATTTTAAAATCATTGTTATGTTTTTTTCTGTACACACGTTTGGCAACAACGCCTAATTTGAACTACATATTGTATACATCCGATTCTATGATGTTTTAGTTTTACCCAAATCATACGGATAGACTGATAAAAGAGTAAAATTGTTTTAAAATGAATATTTGTATAGCATAACACCAACATCATTTGTTGTCAGTTAACTGCATATCTTTACTTTCTGACAGAAATTCTTTATGTCTGAATAAACCATATTTCAGACTCTGATGTCTTTCTTGGTTTTTATAGTCTTGCACTGCGCAACTTCTTTTTTTATTTTTTTATTTTTAGCCAGTGAAAAACTAATGTAGTCTTTAACAAAAATAGGTAAATCATTGACGTTTTAGTGAACATCCTCTTAGAAGAAAAACACACAGAGCAAATGTCAAAAACGTAAAAAAGACGATTGAACAAATGTTAACAATTAATTAGATTCTCTGTTTTTTATTACTACTAGAAGATAGTATAGCAAATCAATAATTTTAGAGATTCACTCCTTAGTTGTTTCTAAATTTTAAATGAATTTTATCTTTTATATTTTTAATTCTCTGAATCTATTTCTAAAACATGACGTTTATTGTTATTGGTTTTTTTATTATTATTATTATTATTTATTTATTTATTTTTTTTTTTTTTTACTTTGGAATAATAAAAATCCCACAGGCAAGCCAAGATGAGTGATTTTCTTCTTTTTTTTTTATTGTAATAACCCCATAAGAATCCAAAATTCAATTTGGAGGCAATAAAAAATATATAATAGTCTTGTTCTTGTCAACAGATAAATAAACATTGACAACTCTTAATTATTCAAATAAAACTATTACCGAGGATAAAATAAAGCAAAAGCTTAAAGTTTCAAATATTTATTAGTATAAATGAGCTACAATTGTTTCGCCTTGCGGCATCGACGGGCTACTGATAATTTACAGGTATAGACAACTATTCAAAACATAAGTACAGGAAACTGAAATACAATAGAGAAATCGGGAAAGGTAGGGGGTGACCTAGCAGGTAGATAAAGGTTGATGAACTATGTTACGGATGGGTTTTAGAAGAGGTGACGAATTTAATACAATTTGGTCATTCAAGTTGAGAATAGGCCTAAGTGAAATAGATCTATTTATTTCTAAACATTCTAAATTATTTAATCTATTGCTTTTATTTTCTATATGTAAGAGTTTAACATTCAATTTCGGATCAAAACTATGACCCGAGTCCAAAAGGTGGTTAGCAAAGTTAGAGTTTCTATAGCCATGTTTCCATGGCTAGCTGGAATAGCTGGAAACATGGCTATAGAAACTCTAACTTTGCTAACCACCTTTTGGACTCGGGTCATAGTTTTGATCCGAAATTGAATGTTAAACTCTTACATATAGAAAATAAAAGCAATAGATTAAATAATTTAGAATGTTTAGAAATAAATAGATCTATTTCACTTAGGCCTATTCTCAACTTGAATGACCAAATTGTATTAAATTCGTCACCTCTTCTAAAACCCATCCGTACCATAGTTCATCAACCTTTATCTACCTGCTAGGTCACCCCCTACCTTTCCCGATTTCTCTATTGTATTTCAGTTTCCTGTACTTATGTTTTGAATAGTTGTCTATACCTGTAAATTATCAGTAGCCCGTCGATGCCGCAAGGCGAAACAATTGTAGCTCATTTATACTAATAAATATTTGAAACTTTAAGCTTTTGCTTTATTTTATCCTTGAATATGGAGTTTCAACAAGAAATATCTGCTATTACATTAAAGTTAAAACTATTACCTTCAAAATAATGACGCACCAAATTTTAAAACAAGAATTTATAATGAAGAAAGAGTCTTGCTATTTAAAATCAAACTGATATCTAAAATTAAATTTTACCAACCAAAACAAACCACTGAAATTATAATAAATAATACAAAAGTTAAAATCATTCCAAGAAAACCCGACCAATACATAAATATCAGATCGGTAAAGCTGTCGGTCACTATGTAAACATAAACTTTGGATGTCGTTTTTGAACAATATTTATACTAAAATCTACTTACTTCGCTTGTGCCAAGAACGTAAACTGTATTTCATTAAAATCAACCTTTTAATAAAATACGATTTGGTTTTTTGACAATTATTGGTTAACCGTAAGATCTTTTTATTTGATATTTTATTACGGTTTTTATCATTACTCTTCACATTTCACTAAAATTTGAACGTTTGAACTCAAAGTAGAACTGATTTCGAGAAATTACGTTTTTTATAACAACCTCAAGGCCAATTTATTGTTTATATATATATAACTCACGAACAGGCATTTTAGGAGAGATGACAACCACTACGTTTACTTTGGGTCCTTATATGCTACACTTAGCAAAATCTAATCGCAATCTTTAGAAATATTTAATAAAATCGTAAATTTGTGTTTTTCTTATGGGAGCTATCCCCAAATTTTGAGTTATCGGAGTTTCCCGAGATTTAGGGAAAAAATATGATTAAAAAATCTGTTCAAGTGTTTGCACACATAATAGAGCATTCTAGAAAACATAGAGTATTCTACACATCATAGATCATTATACACATCATAGAGAATTCTACACATCATAAATTATTCTAGACATCATAGAGTATTCTACTCTACACATCATAGAGCATTCTACACATCATAGAGAATTCTACACATCATAGAGCATTCTACACATCATAAAGCATTCTACTCATCATAAATTATTCTAGACATCATAGAGTATTCTACTCTACACATCATAGAGCATTCTACACATCATAGAGCATTGCACACATCATAGAGAATTCTACACATCATAGATCATTCTACACTTCATAGAGTATTCTACTCTACACATCATAGAGCATTCTACACATCATAGAGAATTCTACACATCATAGAGCATTCTACACATCATAGAGCATTCTACACATCATAGATCATTCTACACATCATATAATATTCTACTCTAGATATCATAGAGCATTCCACACATCATAGAGCATTCTACTCATCATAAATTATTCTAGACATCATAGAGTATTCTACTCTACACATCATAGAGCATTCTACACATCATAGAGCATTGCACACATCATAGAGAATTCTACACATCATAGAGCATTCTACTCTACACATCATAGAGCATTCTACACATCATAGAGAATTCTACAAATCATAGAGCATTATATACATCATAGAGAATTCTACACATCATAGAGCATTCTACACTTCATAGAGTATTCTACTCTACACATCATAGAGCATTCTACACATCATAGAGCATTGCACACATCATAGAGAATTCTACACATCATAGAGCATTCTACACATCATAGATCATTCTACACTTCATAGAGTATTCTACTCTACACATCATAGAGCATTCTACACATCATAGAGAATTCTACACATCATAGAGCATTATATACATCATAGAGCATTCTACACATCATAGATCATTCTATACATCATAAATCATTCTACACATCATATAATATTCTACTCTACATATCATAGAGCATTCCACACATTATAGAGCATTCTACACATTATAGAGTATTCTACACATTATAGAGTATTCTACTCTACACATCATAGAGAATTCTACACATCATAGAGCATTCTACACATTATAGAGTATTCTACTCTACATATCATAGAGCATTTTTACACATCATAGAGCATTCTACACATTATAGAGTATTCTACACATCATAGAGTATTCTACACATCATAGAGCATTCTACACATCATAGAGCATTCTACATATCATAGAGCATTCTACACATCATAGAGTATTCTACACATTATAGAGTATTCTACACATCATAGAGCATTCTACACATTATAGAGTATTCTACACATTATAGAGCATTCTACATATCATAGAGCATTCTACACATCATAGAGTATTCTACACATTATAGAGTATTCTACACGTCATGCAGCATTCTACACATTATAGAGTATTCTACACATTATAGAGTATTCTACACATTATAGAGTATTCTACATATCATAGAGCATTCTACACATTATAGAGTATTCTACACATCATAGAGTGTTCTACACATTATAGAGCATTCTACATATCATAGAGCATTCTACATATCATAGAGCATTCTACACATCATAGAGTATTCTACACATTATAGAGTATTCTACACATTATAGAGTATTCTACATATCACAGAGCATTCTACACATCATAGAGCATTCTACACATTATAGAGTATTCTACACATTATAGAGCATTCTACATATCATAGAGCATTCTACACATCATAGAGTATTCTATTCTACACATCATAAACGACAGACGCTAGAGAGACATGCATCATTCCAAAAATCATCTTTTTGGTTTCGGAGGGCGCCAAACTCTTTTTACATAACTTTCTCTGTACCAAGTTTATATTATAAAGTAAAATGAATCCCTTAACACACATCCCTTTGACTCTAATTAACAATAACAAAATCAAATAAATTAAAAAACATGTAACAAGATAATTGAACTTGTATAGAATAAAACATAGAATATTACAAGATAGACTTAGTATCAACATACAATTAACTCCAAAACTTTCCAACTATATAATCTACGTTCATACACGAAGCACACACACACACACACACACAAGCATAAATCCTTTGACACACAAACCCATCTCGCAACCAGCGAGTATATTTTTCTTAAACAACATTACCCAACCTTTATATACTTAACCTAATATAACCTAAAATAAAATTCCTGTATACCCATTTATTCTTGTATACCGTGACAATTTGGAAGACTTTGTAGATATGTTTATTGACAGACAACTTAGTATAAAGTTTAGAAAGTAAATAATGGTGTTTCAACAAAGACTAAACTGTAGTAAGGTAGGACATAATAATACCTCATCACATTGTTGCTCTACAATCCACCTACTCCCCCCCCCCCCAAACTAAACTCCTTGTAGTCTTTAATATCCGACAAAATGGCCTCAAGACTCTAACTTGGCCGTATGCCTATATTTCTTGAGTGGAACCTATCAATTAGAGACCGAGCGACGTGCCATACCGGCCTATTGCAACTGATTTAATGTCCTATACTAAATGTAAAACTTGTTTAAATAAATTCCCTAATGTTTACAAGCTAAGTACAGTGTTTTTGATGTTTTAGTAACACTGACGTGCTGTCATATAGACGAGAATATCACGGAAAGTAGCTAATTTATAATAATAAATAAGTACATATATATGTGTCTGTGTGTATAATATATATACTTTATTCAGTACATATGCCGATGTTAAAAATGTCATAAAAACATACATTTCTTATGTGTTTTCTTATTATCTATATAACATACCCAATTAAAGTCTTTAGACAAATCATGAAATATTTATTAGCAAAACCTAAATATTTTTAATGATTTTTCGTCATACTGATTCAAAAACAGCTGTTTTCAATACATGCATTGAGATGCTAAAGTTGTTCTTTTTAGTCCTAGGACCTAAAAACATCAGCTGAGGTCGAGGTCATCAGCTGTTACTTCGTTTATACGAATTAATTACCGATTGTAAAACATCTATAAAAACCAACGATACTCTCGATTGTAAATAACCGTTAAAACAGCTGTTACAATCGATTTGAAGTTAAATAGGTTATCACATTTTAGTTTTTGAGAAATTGTTTTCTTATATTATTTTCAGTATAACGAAAAATAGGCCTATAGTTCTTCACTTGGACCAAAAGAAGCTTTTCGATCCTTGCTCATTTTCACAGCAGTGAATTTACTTTTTTTATTTTATTAAAGTCCATTTATTTATAAACCAATGATGTCACTAACAAATACTTAATCACTATAAGTGTTCCAGCTATTGATTGATTCCAATATTTTAAAAACACACTCTAGTAAAAAGAATAATACCTCTTACACTAGAGATATAGGCTGCGTTAAGACATAAAAGTAACATTTTCTACCTACACAAAATTATACTCTTGAATAATATAGAATATAAAATATAATAAAAATTAACTGTTGGCTCAGTGAAACATAAGTGAAATAAATCAATACATACTTTTTTTTTAAATATGCAAAACATAAATGTTTTTCTACCTACTCAAAAAAAAACTTGTGAATAATTGATAACACAACATAAGTCTACAATCAAATAATCCACAACTCACTCAAATACACATACAAGACTATACACAACATTCATTTTAAGTGTTTGGCGTGGAGCTGACATATGATGCTAATTCTCTTTGTCTTCTAAACATTTTCACACACACGTAATAGGTACAGAGAAAGTTCTATGTTGGGTCAAATAACCAATGTCGATATTTTTGGGGAATTAACAGTTTTGGGGTCTCTACAATCCAAGCAATCCGTTGTCTGTCGTAAGGGATAGGACCATTTTCAATCAAATTCGGTATGTGGACATATTTTACTCAACTTCGGGAAGTTTTTTCATTCTTTTATTTTTAATAACTTGAAATTTGGGGGTCAATGCCATCAAACTAACACAAAATTACTATTTTCTCAAAATCCGTTTCAACGATTATGATTAAATTTTGCTCAAGTATAGCCTCAAAAGGCCAACAAAATTAGTAGTAATCTCTCTATAAATGCCTGTTCGTTAGTTACTGGAAGAAATAAACTAAAATCAACAATGGGACAATTTATTTACGAAAGACGCAATTTCTCAAAATCGACTACACAGATTTCGTTCGAATTTTAGTAAAATGTGAAAATGAATGGCCTAAAAATATTATAGTGCAGTAATAATATGAAAACCAAAAATTTACCTTGTTCGTCATTCTTTAGAACTCGATTCCAATATAATACGATTTACGCTAAAACGCGTTTGTAGCACAAGAGAAGGCCATAGTTCAGTTGTATTTTTGACTTACAACTCACGAAGTGGTTTTTAAATGTTTGGTTTTAGGGATTCATGAGTGACAAAGTTTGCCTAATGTGATTTGCGCCGAATATTGACTATTTTCAAAATGTGGATATTAGTAGGGGGAGATCACAAATTGTAGAAAATTATATGTATTACAGGCTTCTGCAGGTTCTAGTTGTGCATTATAGTAAAAACAATTTGATAATGTCACAATTTTTAAATTTTTGAACAATTCCCACACATTCAAACTAATTAACCTAATTTTTCACTCTAAATTTGGATTAAAAAAACTACAACTAGAGCTGTCGTTTTAATTTTAAGGTTATGTCTATAACGATATTGTTTTGAATTATTATTTTGGAGTTACTAAACACGTTTAGACATTATTGGATACAGATTTTTGCATGAAACTAAAGTTTTCTGAGTGTTGTACGAGGTGCAGTTTAAAATTATTATCTTTATTATCACATCTTCAAATCAGTTTGAAATTATAAGCTTTTAAAATGTAATCTTTTGTGATTTGTGTTAATCTTACTTGAATTGCGTAAATAAATAGAAGTAGGCCTATGTCTTATGCAGTTCATATCTCACAAATAATTTAAAATAAAAAATGCTCAAAGAAAATTTTCAGCTTTGTGAATAGGTGAAGCTAGGAAACAGATATTTAAAAAGTAAATCCATTTTGCCAATAAACTTCAAATTAAAAAAAAAAACATTTTAAAATTGACTCAAATCCAAAACAGTGATCTAAATTGTAATCATACAACCTAGCTCGATGGTCTGTTATAACCTTTATTTGGTCTCAAATTAATGTCGAAAATATTTTAACAACCCTGTAGCCTATTTATTTAAACAATGGAAAAATTTGTCAAATTAGTCCAACTTTTAGACAAACGTTTCATAGTTTTTTGTGTCGATCACTGTATGATCACGAGAAATATTTAAAATTACTAACATTTATTTGTTAACTCCAAGATAAATGTCAGCGGCGCAGGTTTGTTGACTGCAATGCATGGGATGCGGGTGTGTAGGCCTACAAGTGTTTTGCGTGCCTCGTGCCTAACTGTGACAGCTACCCCGCATTTAGTAGGACTAGTTTAATGTGTAGATGAGAAAAGACAAGATATTTTTGTTTACTTTATCACAATTACGTACGATCGGTGTATTATTGATATTTTCATCAAAATATCGGCCTTAAAAAAATATAAATATAAATGATGTTTGTCGTAAATGCAGGGGATGGACCGATTTTAACCAAATGTGTTTGTGCAAATATTTTAGCTATATCTACAGTTTTTTAATATTTTTTACAACTCAATATTTGGAGTATCTGCCCTAAGAAAAACCACTTAATTAAGATTTTCAAAACTTATGGTTTTTATCCATTTTTTTTTTAATTGTAAATTGGTAGCTATTTCTAAAAATGTTGGTTCGTAAGTTTGTGATTAGAAAAATGGGGGGGGGATATAAAATTCAAAGTTTCTCAAATCAACTCTACCAATTACGTTCAAATTTGAGTGAAATTTAAAAATTAATGACTTATACACATGTACAAAGGAATAATTGGCAAAAAAAATAAAAAATAATATTGACCTTCGTCACTAAAATATGGCTTTTAATTAAAGTGACAAAGGTCAATATTATTTATTTGAATAAAAAGTGAAAATGAACCGTGAAAAAAATAGGTATATATATTTTGACTTTTTGACTGACAACTACAAAAGTGACATTTTATTGAATAATAGTTTTGGTTGTTTTTTACCGTAGTTTTAGGGATGGGTGAATGAGAAAGATTGTGTATTAATTTAAACCATTGTTTTCTTGTTCTTCAAACCCAAAAAAAAATCTGGGTCATCACAGCCTTATAAAAATGTAAAAAAGGAAGATAATAAAATAAAATAAATACCCCCCATCCCTCTAATAGCATCAAGGTCGGAAGAAATCAAGAGTTGATCAAGGGACACTTGTTAGAGAGGGACCTAGCCCAAGATTACATGTAGATCCAGCTAGAGGCCCTTGCGATTGCTACGGCCGTACTAACTCTAGTAGTTCTAAACCTTAAAAAATGATTTTTTTGTGGTTTGAAAAAGTTGTTAATACATTTGTTTCGGCTAAAATATCTTATTAACAAGGTATAATTACATACAATAATAATTAAGAACTAGTGTAAGTGTAAGTAGGTGATTTAGACATTTTTTTCTAACTATAACTCTGTTATTCCTCAGCCCACAGAACAAATAAAAATAGCAGTAGTATTATTACACCTTTTACCCTAATTCTACTTTAAATTTCACTTTAAAATCGTCTCTAGAAATAGCTTCAGTATTTGAATTTTTAAACATTTAGTCCTGTAGCTCGTAAACGATAAGAAATATTGAAAAATACCAAAGAATAAAAGTGTCTTAAAATAATGGGTTATATCTAATTTCCCATAAAAAATAAAGGTTATTATTGGATAATAACTAACTGGTTACCATATTGGAAAAAGTGTCATGACAAAATTCCCGGGGTTATCTTTTGAAGTTATTTTGTAACTTTGTACTTATAGAATAAAACAGCTGTCAAACCTGTTTCAATCATTCTTTATTATAAACAGTTTCTATTAGACAATTACGAACTGGCCACCACATTGGGAAAATATCGGATGATATAAACTATTCGGTAATACCTCTGGTTTTAAGTAAAAAAAATCCTGGGGCCGTAGATTTTAAAGTTTCTTTGTAATAAAACAGCGGTCACACTTCTTTCAATCACTCTGTATATTTAGCCTATGTTGATCCATTTTAAAGTTACACACTCCAACGGGGATAAAACAGCTGATCGATGGATCGCTGGATGTTTTTAAGGCTCGGATCATTTCGTGTTACATTGTCTAGAAAAACGCTTTCAAACACTTAGGCTACTACTGAAAACAATCCTTCTATATTTAAATTTTTGAAATGAAAACTTCTTTTCGTCATACTGCTTCAAAAACAGTTGTTTTCAATACATGCATTGAGATGCTAAAGTTGTTCTTTTTAGTCCTAGGACCTAAAAACATCAGCTGAGGTCGAGGTCATCAGCTGTTACTTCATTTATACGAATTAATTAACGATTGTAAAGCATCTATAAAAACAACCGATACTCTCGATTGTAAATAACCGATAAAACAGCTGTTACCATCGATTTGAAGGCAAATAGGTTTATAACATTTTAGTTTTTATGAAATTGTTTTCTTATATTTGCAGTATAACGAAAAATATAGTTCATTACTTGGACCAAAAGAAGCTTTTCGATCCTCGCTCATTTTCTGGCCTCGGCCGTTAAACTTGATCTTGTATCGTAAAGCTTAATTTTTGGTCCTAGTGATGAAATATACTATTTAGTAGGCTCACTATACATTTTGTAACTCGTCACTGTCGCTTGTCCCGTCACGCGCCGTCATCACAATCTGTAACATATCACGCTTGATTCTCCACTATATATAGGCTACGTATATATGTAAATACTTTGTCACACCAACACAAATATTGCACTAACTTTCACCCATACATACTTACAAAACTTTTAAAATTTATTTTTTGTTTATACAGAATTCACGTGGTCTTAAATTTATATTATAATACACGTACAGTATGAACACTCCAATATTGCTTCTTTATTAATAAAATATGTATTAAATAAAAAAAGTACCATTACATATAATTATTATTTTGATTACATTTATTGAATGTTTGAAATTTTATTAATTTTTTTAATTGATAGTTAAAGTTTTCACTTCTGTCTATCGTCCTACAAATGTAACATTATATATATATACCTATATAGTGTCCTAAAAGTCCCCTCCCTATTATTTTTTTTTATTAATGGAAATAGACAGATTTGCTTTGAGGAAAGTTTAGATAACCAATGGAGGAGTTTTTTGAAGTATCAAAATTTTCATCCCTTACCCCCTTAAATAGCAACCCCTTTTGAGTGATACCTCATTTTAAAGGTCTTTTAAAAATAAGAATATGAAGTAAACTAGATGTATCTAAGTTCATCCTATCCAACATAGCGACCAATTGAATTGTGAATGTTAACCTACAAACTCCGGTGTTTTTATTACATTACAAATTGTTCTATGTTGGTAAAATGATGGTAAGAACCTTACCTTGTTGTTTTAGCTCAGATTAAGTTCTCGAAATGGCTACCATTTACTTCTTGGCAGAAATAGATTCTGGACTCAAAAGCATGTTGTACATTTCGTAACATTTCCGGTGTAATTATTAATGTAAATTCACAATTCGATTGGTCGCTATGTTGGGTAGGATGAACTTAGAGACCTCTAGTTTGCGCCGTTATTCTTATATTTAAATGACCTTTAAAATGAGGTATCACTCAATAGGGGTTGCTATTTAAAATTCTTGACTTACCCCCAAACTACCCCATTTTGGGGGTAAGGGTTGATAATGTTGATACTTAAAAAAAAACTCCTCCTTTGGTTATCTAAACTTTCCCCAAAGCAAATCTGTCTATTTCCATTAATAAAAAAAATAATAGGGGGGGGGGCTTTTAGGACACTTGGTATAACGGCGAATTTTAAAGAAAATTACAATTTATAATTCGCATAAATCAAAAAATCATTACCATATTTGGCATTCTATAAATTATAGTTTGAATTTCTAACAAACTTCACCATTACATCAGTTTATTTTTATATTTATATGTTAAATTGGTAACATCTGCATGGATCATTTCCGTCTTGGTACAAGGCACCTTCAATTTGAACAGAAATATCTTTTCTTATTCTTGTTTCTTCCCATTTGTTCTTTTACCCTTGGAAAATAAACAGATAACTAGACTCCAAAATGGATTTTATAAAATACTGCTCTTGGTCTTTTCTATCTTTTAAGGAATAAAATATTTTCCCTTACATTTGCAGAGAGAGTGAGAGATAATAGGAACAAGTATCCATTTATTATTTTATTTTTTATTTATTATTTTATTATTTGTAAGGTGCAATGTTATGAGATTAATTTAATTTAATATTAATACTTCTCAGCATGTCGTTTTAATTACTGGTCTATTGTTTATTCCGTAGATATTATTGCTTTTTTTTAATTAAAAAAAATAGAGTATAAAATTTATATACCCTAAGTAACTCTGTACCTAGATCAAAACAGCTGACTCGAGACATACGGGGATACAGTTATCTACATTTTTATCTTTCATTTGAGTTCAGAATTGATCATTCCAATTAATTGTTCATTTTGAGGTGTTGATATTTTTACATACCGAATTTCTATGTGAAATTTTAATATTTTGACCAAACAAGGAAAAAAAAACCCCCCAAACCACAAAATAACACAAGTACACAAAACTGTATAATGCGTTTATATGTAGCCTAGTACCTGTAGTAACTGTTTAATGCTGATAGTATGAAATGTACCTCTGAAGATGATAGCAGAGCTATCGAAATGTACATAAGGTTATATAAACGCATTTTACAGTTTTGTGTAGTTGTTATTTTGTGGTTTGGGTGTTTTATTTCTTGTTCATATACAATCACCATAGTGCTCTAGTGATTTATTTATTTTTACCAAAGTTTCGAGAAGAATATTTTTAACAAATGGCTAAATTATTTTGGGTAACATCATGTTTCATTGATGACAGACTTTCAATTAAGTATTTTCGATCACATAGGCCTATTGTCTTAAATAAAACTCAAGTAACATTTAATACTTATAATATTAGTGAATCTCCCCCTTCCACTTTTTAAGTTTTACATAAGTAGGCTACTTTGATTATTATGAAAGTTATCTTTTAATGTGATAAAATACACTAGCTAATTTTAGGGATAATGTTTTAAAATATCCTCATCTAAATACTCTTCCTTAGTAAGTCATTAATAAATACTTTCACAGAGAGGAAGGGGTACATAAAATTAATTAATATAACCGCATTATTACAAGTGACTGCAATGCAGATCATTCTAGCGGTAACGAGGCGAACTACTATTCAAACTCTGGCGGTGATTTAGTGAACTATATATCTGTAATTTTAAATTTTAAAAAAAGTATAAAAATACTCACCACTACATAGAAAGCTAAAATGTTGCAGTAATGTATATTATATCTTTTGGACCTAAAATATGATAATTTTAATAACAATTCTTTTATTCTGGTAATATTTATCAAGTGACTTAAATCGATAAGATTGTAGTGTACATTAAAATTTGTAATAAAGTGCTTTCGTATTATTCTGAAACTACAGTTAGAAAGTTGAAATTAAATGTAGTAGTTATAAATTTTAATTAGTTATTTAGCATAATTAATTGTTGTTAACTAATAATTCGAATTCAAAATGTGAAAAGTAAAACAATAATATATTTATGCCTTATATAAACATATCAAACTTCAGTCATTCACTTTAAAATACAAAAATACGTTTGTTTTTTTTAATCATACTATAGTTTTGTTCATTAATAGTTTTAAAAATGACTAAAGTATTTTAACAAAATAATCCAAAACTCTTCATCAATGGCTTCTATGGTTGTGGTTAGTCTGCGTAAACAGATCAACAAATTGTATTTATTACGCTATCTTGTTCAATAAAAGATGTATTTAGATTATTGTGCAATTTTTTAATATAATTTTACCCTAAAACTATAGTAATTAATATATCTACAACAGTTTTGTTTTTACAACAAAACACATGTCATTAATATTGATCAACACGATTACCGACACTAACTTGTACTGCGCTCTATAGTGGAAACCGTTCACTACGCTTAGGAAACAGTTTCTTTGTAATTCGATAGGTAGCGCAGTCTACACATTTCCACTTGAATGTAAATTTTGTTTGAAATGAAGTTTTCCATTTCAATTGTTGACAATTATTATTCCAGGAATTTTCTCTAAATACTTTCCTTTGAATTATTGTAGCAAAATCATTATCATACATCATTATCATTCTATACGTTAGAACTACAATGTAAAGATTTTTATCTTCTGATTTACTTCCTTTTAGGTGCATAACAATTTTCCAATGAAATGCAAGCAATATTATATTTTTTTTAAAAATAAAACTATGTTAAATAATTGTTAGGAAAGTCCAAATGCCATTAAGAGACTATTATTATAAATTAATATCTCTTACACCTGATGTTTTTATTATTCTTATATAATATATGTGCTATTAAAACCACCTTGTTATTGAGTAAGTATTATTATCAACATTTAGTATTTCATTTATGTAAGAAGAGAAGGATTTCCTTAACGATTTAATCTGTTACCCTTCCTTGGGTTAAGGTTGGTCAGGTACTACCTTAACACATTGTTCAATGCTGAACGGGGTAGGCCTAATTTGTTATTAAAACTTGTGGATATAATGAAAAATCAAGACTATTTCGTAATATTTATACATGTAAATGAGATGTCATAATTAGTAACGAGAAAATACTTCAAGAATGCTGAAAGACATTTGATTTTTACGGTGAAGATCAAATGTGTAAAATTTATACGTTAATATTTTTTCCCAATATTGTATGCTTTCAAGTTTCATTAATTTCGATAAAATCTCAGAAATAAAATGAAATATGTTTTTATGTCCCATGACATAAATTTAAGTAAAAAAATAGAGATATTGTAGACAATATTATATAATATTAGTGAGAAAAATGAAATTACTGAAATGAGAAAATTCTAGTTAGGTGGTACATAATTACTGTACATCAAAATGGGTAAACTGTATTTGACCTACATATTTTTTTCTTCAACATTGCACTGCCTCTGCTTTTATTCTTAGTTCATATATTTATATCAAAATATTTTTCTAGAATAGAAAATGCTGGTATCCTTTTCCTCTTTTCCGATTTTTTTTTTTTTTTTTTATTTCCCTCCAGAATCAATACAGATACAAAATAGTAACACATCTATTACAGCTATTTTATACATTAGTAATCAGTGAGAGAGAAAAAACAAAAACAAAAATCAAACAAAAAAAATTTTACAAATCTACAATAGACATACAGTGTAGTACATTGACCTGTACATATTCTTAAATATTTCTCCTTGTGATTGCGTAATTATCGTTAAAAGAATAAAAATACATCTAAACATACCAACATACGGCAGCTATATAGCTCTAGTGTTTACTAAACTCTCATTGGCTCTTATTCATGACATAATTGATATTTATGCCGTAATTCCTTTAATCTTTCATATATAAAGGAGAACTTATTAAAGGAATAGAAACAATAACGATTGTTCTTAAAATGTGAAGTCGGTTAAACCTTAGTGTAAAAGAATAGTTAAGAGTTCCTTAATTAAGTGTTTCCTTATGGTCTATTAAGGAAGTCCTATAAGTAACGTTCATAAAATAAGGGTCTTACAAGATATCTTCCACCTGTGTAAAGTCGAGCCTCACACTCATAGTTTCCTTCAAGTTGGAACTTCTTTTCGCTTGTAATAGTTCAGAACATGTCGACGAATCAACTTTCGTTACTGGCCTCTTACTCTTGGTTCTACAACTCCTCGGAGTTCCAATGAAAGTCAGCAAGTTTGTGCCTTCCATGTTTACAGAATCTTCATCGCAGTTATTTCCTTTGATTACTATAACTTGCTTCATTTCTTATTCAATCCGCTGCACTGTCCTGAAAGATATTACATTTGCATCCGATTCCCGTTGTAAGACCTTTCTCACATCAAGTAGGTGACCTGCATTGTTCTTCTCTTTTTCGAAGTAACTTAAGAGAGAAGCTATAATCGTCCTGGCTTGCTTGTGCAGAATATGACGTTTATCGGCGTATTCAGTAAAAACAGTTCTACAATAAAGCTCCTTGATAATATAATTTAGCAAAATTATTATCAATATTAAATACAGTAATTACATCATCACAGTCGGCCCCGTTACGATATTTAGCAATAACTGCTGAATTTGTGATAGGTGTGCAATGGTTTTAAAGGGGAAGGTTTATTTGTCACTAAACGTTTTCCAATAAACACTATAATATACATTTCTGCATTTACAAGCGGGTGTAGAAAGGGGGGATGTGTCTATTTCGGTGGATTACCTAAATATCGTAAATCTTGTTGAAGATGCAATAACTCGTTTGGATTAAGCGTTAAACAATATAAAGACCTGCATATTGTTCCAGTAACTCTCTGTTAAAGACGTTTACAAAATATATATATTCATCAATATATAATTATATGTTTCAATAATTGTAGTTATTCCTTACTTTGCAGTAATATGGTCGAGTTTGGACTTACTTTTCGTGTAATTTCATGTACATGTTCATAATATAATCATAACAAAACAATTTTAAAATGTATAAAAAATCGTAGTAGCATAATAGGCGCCTTTCTACGAGTGACAGGTAGCTCGCCCAACCATTGCCTGGCGGTCTGTCACTGCGCCTGCGAGAGTGAGTGGTCTACTATTCCGATACACGCCATCCAAGACTGGCCAGACTGTAGTCTTGTAAGACAGTAAGAAACTTTGGGGTGACTAAATAAGACTCTTGTACAAGTCTACAGTTCAATTTTGAAGGGAAAAAATGCAAGTATTAGGACTTACATGTATTTGAATATTTTATAACAAAAATATTTTAAAATTCGTGTATCTAAGAAAATGTGGTAGAACTCAGTAATTACTTGGCCCCTATATGATGTTTCTTAAGAAAATATTCAATCACGAGACAGAGCTTTCAGGTTTTGTTTGTTAAATGTAAATTTTGCAGTTCATGCAACAAAACAATACACTGCAGATGTGACTAAAAGTGGGGAATCGATTTGGGACGAATTAAGTTTAGGCTATAATTTATTCTCACGTTTTAATTTTTAAATTATTTTACCCATCTAAACATTGGTTTTTAATGCAGAGTTTCAAGGTGAAATGAGTTTTATTATATCTATCTCCTACCTGAAGGAGTATTTACAAAAACATATCTAAAATTATACATTTTTAATTCTGCTAACGACATGTTTAAAGTGTTTAAACTCTTTGTAACACGTTACACTCTAGCGACATTTATTTTTATTACAACGGCTTCAAAACCTTTTGAAATTATTACTTTTTAAGATATAGCCTAATGTGATGTTTAAATATCGTTTTTACATTAACAACTTTAATGATGTAACTAAATAGTTGTTGAAAATGAAAAACGTTTTCCACCATTGAGATAAACATCGATATCTTATGAAGTATCGATATAACATAAAATGTACCCTTATCAGAAGGTCTACTCTATTTAAAAACTAATCAGTTTAAAAATTTCATATTGTTTTTCATAAATAGCTGAAGATTGGAAACAAATACAAAAACACAATTATACCACTGACCTCAGCTTTAATCAAGCGTAACTTATTATGTTATATTTTTTTCAAATTCGCTCAAATCCAACATAGCCGATCCAATATGGCGGGAAATAAATCAAACCGTAGTTCAAAGGATAAGGGTGTAAGCTTGATTTGATTATAAATTGATATGACAAAATTTGTAGAAGAATTAGGAGTGTGAAACGATTTTTAGCCTTCCAAAATACATATTCCCAACATGACTTAATTTGCTTTGTTAAATCTTTAAATTTCTTTTGTTTTAATACCACCGCAAACTGATATAATTATTCCACACCATTTAAAGGATTAAAATTACAATTATCTACAAATTTTATTCCATATCTTGTACACTATGTGGTTGTAAATTTACTAATTTATATTAATTGGCAACAATACATTGAACATGTGATAGGTGTGCAATTGCTATATTTGTATTTGCGGTATAATATTTTGTAAAATTACAAATCATAAAATTTAAATATTACTCAGTAGTGCCACAGAAACCATTAACGAAGTGAAGTAACAATATATTTGGTATTGCCAACTTCCCGAAACTTTACGTCAACAAAATAATTATTTGGTATTCACAGACACCTGGCGTCATCTTTAGACAAAATATCTAGAACTAATTTAGAAGAAGAATTGTAAAATGTTATGTTTTTATATTAATAAAAATATTTATTTCAAATCTAAACTCGCATATATATTTTTTAATTTAGCTTTAAGTGTAGACTTAAATACATAGGTCGACTACATAAAGTCTATGATTTATACAACTTTTAATTTCTTTATTAACTAGTACAAAACGAAATAAATCTAGAAACAATTTAACTTTCACTTAAAGTCAGATTTTAATACAATCTAAAATAATGGCAAATCTAAGATTAATAATATTTGAAAAGAGTGTTTTAGATTAGACTTTTTATCGTGGGGTTGTTCTTTACAATTGCTCTCATTCCATCAGTTAGAATAAATATAATTTAAAGAAATTTCATTTCTTCTTTGAATTATAAGCTATAATTTAAGGTAAATTTATAAATTTAATAAAATTCCTTTAAATTGGAAAACTTTATAAGATCGTTATGTTTTCCGTCGAATTCAGTTATTAACTTATCAAGTGAAAACATAAATGTTTGATCAACCCCTAATTATACTGTGAGTGTTTGATCAACCCCTAATTTATACTGTGAAATTGTTGCCTCTTTAAAAAATCATTATCATGTTTTTCACTGATTTTATGTTAAGTATTAAAATCTTCTAAACCCAAGTGGTTTTTTAAATGATCGTCTATGGAGCTCAGACGAGTGATCGGATTTTGGAAAATTTTAAATAGGAGCACATTTTTGCCTTTCTTAAATAATTTGGACAATACTGAAATGATCCATTAAACCAAGTAACTAACCGTTTGATAAAAAATTCCATTCTTAAATAATTTGGACAATACTGAAATGATCCAATAAACCAAGTAACAAACCGTTTGATAAAAAATTCCATTCTTAAATAATTTGGACAATACTGAAATGATCCATTAAACCAAGTAACAAACCGTTTGATAAAAAATTCCATTCTTAAATAATTTGGACAATACTGAAATGATCCATTAAACCAAGTAACAAACCGTTTGATAAAAAATTCCATTCTTAAATAATTTGGACAATACTGAAATGATCCATTAAACCAAGTAACAAACCTTTTGATAAAAAATTCCATTCTTAAATAATTTGGACAATACTGAAATGATCCAATAAACCAAGTAACAAACCGTTTGATAAAAAATTCCATTCTTAAATAATTTGGACAATAATGAAATGATCCTTGATCGCTGCCAGGTGAGTATTTTTTCCCTTTCCCGTGAGTGACATTAAACTTTCCTTGGCACACTGGTTTCACTTATAAATTTCCACATTTTAAGCACTTATTTATTTACCAACTTATGTTATGTATGTGTTTAGGTGTGTGTGTAAGTTATAATCCAAGATTGTTATAAACTTATATCAATATTAAACTTATTAAATTACAGAGAGGAGATGAGTGGATTCTTCGACACTTTTGAAACCTTGGCCACGCAACCAAGATATGTGATTTTATTAGATTCTGCCTCTGAAACCAAGTCCAACCTTGAGATTAATTTTGCTATGTTGAAAATTGTAAAATTTAGGCTGCTCTTAGCTATATAAAGCAATAATCCAATTATAATAGTATAATGTTGGCTATACTGTATTATATATAGTTATACTTGGCTTGTTCAAACAACAGTTGTAATTACAAACTTAAAAAGTAAACAGTAACCATATTTTGATTGTTTATTAACAAATATTTAGTATTTATGACTCTGAAACTAGCGTAAACTTCCATAGTTTTGACTACTTAAATGACAATTCTTGGCTGATTAAATAGTTTTTCTGAATGAAACTTACCTAAAATTGTACAGATTTACTACTTAAAATAGCTGTTCATACCAAAATACTTTTTCTGGATGAGTAAAATTGTTCAGTTTTGACTGCTCACAGTCCATAAAAATGAAAATGTATACGATATTTTTGTTTTTATTCAATACAAAGGTATAACTGTTTTGTTTTATACCTCGAATTTTAAAAGTTTTATTATTAGCCAAATTTGTCATAATAGCGGTTTTTTACAAGGAACATTAATTATTGTGCTTAATATTTTGTATAAGAAAGATGGCAATATATATATATATATATATATATATATATATATAAATTTTTGTTAATATCATTGAAAATGTTGAAATTCTGCATGAAATATGAGGATTTTTATTTTTGTTAAAACTCATAAAAAGTTGTACTTAGGCATTTATACAGTCAAAACCGGGCAAAATATTTTTTTTTACGTTTTAATTGTATTTATTTCAATGAGGTTACATCGTATTTAGATATTTTGTAAATAATTTGGTTCCTTTTGAAAGTCAATGGACTAAATTAAACAACTGTATCAACGGTTTAGACTACTAGTTCAATATCTGGTGACCAAGTAGATCTCAAGACTTGAATAAATCTTAAATACGCAAGTACTGTTTTGTTTTATAAAAGTCCTATTATTAGCCAAGTGTTTTTTACAAGGGAAATTAATTGTTGTGCTTGCGATTTTATATAACATACTTGAAACAAAATTTAAATATATAAAAAAGTTTAAAATTCATTTTTAAAAAATCTTGAAATTCTGCCCAAAATAAGAGGGTTTTTTTAAAATTTCTGTCAAGATTTGTGTGCGTTTATTTAAATCATTCTCTTCCCCTCTAGTGATAGGTTGAATAATATGTTTACAAGATAGAAAAGTCTGTTAACATGAAACCATTTTGAATAGACATTGATAAAAACCTGTAAAGAATGGCCAGAGATTTGAATATGAGTTAAAATCTTTATTTCATCCTATTACAGTTACTAATGCTGTACATCTGTGACTTCTGTAATTTCATTACTGTGTCTGGAATTAATTTCACATATTGACAGTAAAATAATTCCTTCAGTTTCTTCAAGATTCACAAGTTTGTCTGAATCAAGGCTGTCGGAGTCACGACACGCGAAATCGGTGAACTGTGATTGAAAAACACTCGAATATTCAACAGCTGTTATGACGCATAACATAGCTTAGATTATTGAAATAAATTTAAATGAAACAAAAAACAAGCTTATGAATTGTATAAAAAGTATTTTCCGTAAAAACAGTTGACATTGTTAACAAATAAGGAAATTAAGAGATTGAACTTTTACATTTATATTATAATATAATAAATTTGTATCCACAAAAATATATTTGCAATTAATTAATTAAGGTAATTTAATACCCTGATTAGGTTAACCCAACGTAGGTTTGACTAAGGAAACGTGGTTACCCACACCTAAATAGGTTTTAATTCTCTTAACCCCGTCAGACCAAACACCACTGTTCTTAATAAGTTAATTATAATCAATTAATTTGGAGATCTTACATTCTAATTATAATAGTAACTACAAACAACTCTAATTGTATTTCGGGTGCTCATAGGCTGTAAACATATTTGAAACTTAACCATTTAAACATATATTGCTGTCCCACATATTTTATATGCCTTCCCCAGAATCCCGTATTAATAACTTCACTCTAATTAATTAAACTGCACAATTGGCAGGACTCAATTACAGTCATGTTCAGTTGCCGGACACTCTTTCTTCCCCTGTCCTGACGTCACATGTCTTCAGTCTCAGCGTCAGATGACAGCTGATCCACTGCCTTCTCCTAGGACGTGCTCCTAGGAATTCAGCTGATGATCCCGGTTGGTCGTACAACCAACATTGCACTGCCAATTGAAGACTCAACCAAACCACGATCCTGCTGACTGATCATCGTAACACATCACTATTCAGATATGACAAATATATTACAAAACATGACAAGGTTTCGAATTATTAAAAAGTTGGTTTAAAATTAAAAATGGGTTAACACAAATTATTTAAAATGATTGTTTTAGGAGTAAAATATATACAATTGTACATAAATAAAATAAAATTTTACAAAATTGAAAATAAATATTTAACTTTTCATATAACGACCCGTCAAGATTTCCAAAATAACTCCATAACTAGCCTCTCCCTCCCACATATAACATTTTGAATATTTGATTAAACCTAATTTTCTTAAGAAAATTTTCTTAAAATACAACTAACCCGATAAAATTAATAAAAACTACTTAATTCAATCACTTATTACAGACAACCTTAAAGAATATTAATTTATGTTTAATTGCATACTCTAATACTCTATGAGTTCGTTTGTAAACCTAAGCATGTTAACTGATGGATGCCAAATGAAAATACTTGGAACATTGCATTATATTATGTTCAAATTTACGCACTTTTTATAACGTACGTCCTCAAATTTTTGGTCATCTGTATCATATTATAATAACCGTTTCTTACACTATTATGTAGATTATATATGTATCTTCCAATCATAAAACTCTTGAAAAATTATTTTACATGTCATTACAGAATGAAAAAGCACGAGCGGATTGAATGATGCAAAATTAGTTTTACACAAACATTTACGATCATATCTTGATATCGGACAAGCTTACGAACAGACATTGTGTTTGATATATGTACAGATATGGAACGTTATAAAATGCACTCTGTATTGCTATATCTTCATATAAGAAGTCTAATTGAATGTTTTCATAAAAGAGCTAGCAAATTTATAATATAGAAATTTTGACATACGAGACCAGTAAATGGCCTCGGGTCCTACACTGTGTGTACCAGTAAAAGCTTTAAAATCGGAATTTTGATATGTAGGCTGAGTAACATTCAAAAAATTTTGGAGAATATAAAAAAAAAAGATTTTTATGGATATTTTTCGCCCAGCAGTGTCACAATATTTCTTTATGTTCAGCTTTAAAATCTGCATCCAATGATGTCCAAACTTGTTTTCCACGAGACTCAATAAGAGCTTTATGTCTAAAGAAATAAATTAGTCATTTGTAACCAGAATTTTAGTTCATGTTAGTTTAATTAAACATATAAAATATGTTTTACTATTCGTTATATATAATTTCCCTTTTTTATGTTACCATTCCAATTATCATCGCCTTAACACAATTGAGCATAAAATGCTCCTTCATAAAAAAAATCTAATAAATCATGCTAAAACTAAATAACATTTAACATAAATTTTAACAAAATTAACAACACTAAGATTAGTTAACAATGGTTAACTTTGATAAAATTAAATAAACAATATAATAACATATTACAGGGCTTTAAAGGGACCTTGCAACAACGAAATCATTTCAAATCGAATCAATAATATTCAAGCGAGATCAAGAAGCCGAACAAAGGATCTCATCATCATCCCTCAACATTTCCTACACACACCTTTCAGAAAGAACAGTCTCCTTGACGGTTAGAACTATATGACGGAAGGGTCATTGCGGAGGTTTCCCGTGTTTTATCAGTAGTCCAAAAGTTTCCACGGAAACGGTATCGCTTTTTCTCTTAATTCATTATTTACTACAGATGTCCATTCTTCCTCCCACTGGCATTGCAATACGATTTTAAATACTAATAAAAGTCAGATGTCATAAACACGTGGAATATGATTAAAAATACAAAATGACGCCCATTCGGAACTGTGCTTTTGTAATACTCTTAAACCTTTAATACATAATATTGTGAAACTGTCGATCTGTATTAAGTTCGAGGTCGGCAAATGCGTATATCCAAAATACAGCAAAATAAATTCTCTCCTTACCGTATCAACATACAGTATCAGCTGGATACCGAGGCTAAGGATGTACAAAATATTGCTGACGGACATCTGATATTTGCGACTACTCATAGGAAAGATTGATTTTACCTAGAATGGTTCCCGCTATGTTGAACTGAGGGTAGCACAATGAAGATTCACGTACAAATAGTTACAATTTCCGCAACTGTAGATAACAATGCCATAAAAGTGAGGGAAACTTTCAGTCGAAAAAGAGCTAAAGTTTTTTTACTGTCTGAATATATCGAGTAAGTTAAACAAATTCACATAGTGTGCAAATGTTAACGAGAGGAAGTCGTTAATAATATTATGAACGAAACACTCCAAGTGGTAAAATTTTCCAACTAGATTAAGAAACGCTGGATAAACTTGCTCACTGACTCATCCCCAAAAAATGTCAATTGTGTAGATGTCATTCTAAAAGTGAAAATGAACCTGAGAATGTCTTTGTAAAAAATATTTATGAAGGACCTAAATTTATTTCGCTTGTGCTATAAACGCGTCTTCAGTGTGAATAAAATTTGATTAAAATCTAGTTTTTAATGACGGCGGCCAAGGTACTTGTTTGTTTTTTGCCAATTTTTCTGAACCGTAACATTGTGTTACCTCGTGTTTAGGTCATTATTGTTCACATTTGACTACATTTTTAACGAAATTGGGAAAATAAATTTTGAGAAATTACGTCTTTCATATCAGCCAAACAACAGGTTTTTTTGTTTGTTTTACATTTATAAAGAGATAGCAACCCATGTGTTTTGTTTGGGTCCTTTAAAACCGTAGATGAGCATAATTTGTTCAAAACATTTATAGTCGATTTGGAGAAAATCGTAGTTTTGAGTTTTCTTTCTTTGGCAGTTAACCCCAAAACGTTTTTTTTAAATACTTATTTTGAAATTACACTAAGTAAATTATTGCACGATGTTTTACCACTTAAGGGTGGAAATTTTGAAAAACCATCGCCACTTTAAAATTGATTACTTGTTTTTCAGGTTACGAAATAGTCGAATGGACTATTACGTGACGAATTTGAACAAATTGGACTAAGTTGAGACCACCAGAGCGTTAACTAAAATATACCCAATCGCACACACACCACAATTTTTTTAATAGACAATTATTTGTAAGTTTACTAAACGATTAATTGTAAGTAAAACCAAGTCTATTGACCAAATTGCGATATAGGCTATTAAAGCAAAAATGGTGTCAAATTACTTTGACGAGTGGCCTATGTCGGCTATAGTTCGAATTTCTATTTAACAAGTATGAAAAGAAATTAAAACGACCGAAGATGGAGTTCATCCGAAACGCGTTTAGGAAGAGAAAGTTGAATGACAGAGTCACATAATTGGGGATATAATTTTAATATTTCATTAAACAAAAAATCTTAGGAATGTAGGCCCTACTTCTACTTACGTGTTATTATTATTATTCATATTCTTCTTATTATTTTTTTTTTAATTTTATTATTATTATTATTATTTTTATAAAGTGAAGTACAAAGTGTGTGTTCTATTATATTGTTTATTAATAGAAATTTATGTAAATGAGCTGATCTACTAATAATGAATTGTGTATTGATTTAGAATCGGTGTTCTCATCACTTTTGTGTATTATTGAAAGGACTAAATGAGATATTACTGGACGTTGTAGGCTGTACAGGTCGAACCCCTTCAGGGGTTTATTTATAGTGAATACGGATGGGACAATTCCGAGCTACTATAGCTGAATCTACATCCAGTCTTGTTTTAAATCCCTTTCTAACATCTTCCTTATCAATTCTCTCTCGTCTCTGAGCTATTAAAGGTGTCGAGACCTATTCTAAGCTTTCTTTTTTAAGGCGATTATAATGAGACAAAGTTTTACTCCTTTACACTAGAAAAACATACAGGTGAAAAGTTTTTCTCTAAAGACATATTCGGTTGCCGTGTTGAAATTTCCTTCAAAATTTGTCTCTTTATAAATTTGTCCAACGCCCTTTTAAACCAAGCCTACACACCAAAAACAATTTTTGGTTTATTTATTTTATTTCAATACACATTTTGGTCTCAGCATTGCTTTCTAAACTGTGTTCTTAAATTAATTTCAATAGTCATTTTTTTAAATTATATAAATTTATTAAAAAACAAGCTTTACTATACATTATAATTTGGTTTAAAATAAACAAATTTACACATATTATTATGATAAGGACACCTTCATAACACACAAACATACAGGAACATAGTTGAGATACAATAACGACTTAGTTAAATGAATTATTTTATATTATTTTCTCACTTTCTCTTAATGTCTAACGATGACCTGACTAAACATTAATTTGATTTTAATTTTATTTTTAATTAGGTTTTCAAAACATGTATACAATGACATTAGGTTCACATACCAGGATAGTTATTTATTAAATTTATTCATGTTATTCCATATTACTACAACCAAACAAAATTCTCCATCTCTCCTTAATCTTTTAAAGCGAAAAATCTCTCGGTTATCATCGCCTTATAAAAACAATAAAAATTTAAAAAATAATAATAATGACCCAATAATACTCTAGTAGCGTTAGGATTGTAAATAATAAGAAATGTTTAAGACATATCTGATGGAAAATAATGAAAGAGAAGTTTCTAATCTAAGAGTTCATGAAAAAAGTTGTAAACCCAGGAAGGATCTCTAGGGATTGATTGCTAAAGCCGTACTCACAATCGTGAGCCTCAGAGGGTTCTAATTTTATATTCCTAGCCATAAATATACAAATTCAATTGTACACAAAATTTGTTTAACTCTATCTGAACATAAATGTCCCCCCTCCTCTCATAGCAAAATTCTGATCCATATATTCAATAAAAATGTTTAATAATTACTTCTATGGTTATATCGGTTGAGATTTCAAAGACTAGAGTGTAGGCATTCCCATATAGAGATGACAATTTCTATAACTTCGTTCAAAACTCTGAAAATAAAATAATGTATACATTATTTGAATGGTGGTTGGGCGTGTATAATTTTTTTTAATATGCATTTATTAACAGGTAGCCCTACTTACCCTTAAACTATCAATAACAGTGTTGCTGTGTTTTATTGCACCTTATTGGCTAGAACACCAACAACCAAGTACAATTAATGATATGTTCAAGGATCTATCTAATATCAAACTAAAACTATCTGTCATAAAATGTAAGCAGCACTTTATCAAACAGGAATACTATATATTCTTTATCAAATTGTTTTACCAAAGTTTTTATTAACTGATTTGTTTTTAAAATTTGAGGTTATGTTTACAACATTGTTAAAATAAATGGTACAAAAACATTGCACAAACTTTCTCACTCACCCATCCCCAAAATCGAACAAAACTAATCGTCAATAAAAATGTTATTTTGGTAATTGTAAATCAGAGTGAAAATCAACCATTAGACGCTGCTTTTAAACAAATATTTATATATTAAAATAAAACTTCTTGCTTTGTTTGAACACAAATTTGTTATAAAAATTTCACTAAAATTTGAACGAAATCGGTAGAGCTGGTTGTGACAAAATACATCTTTTTATAACAGCCCCATGTCTGCAAAGCCTTAACAGAACCATTTATAGATTACAGGCCTTAAATTTTTAAGGGTATCTGTTGAGGTTTTTTGGTTTTATTATTTCCACCACATATTTTTCTTTTTAATTAATACGATTTTTTAATTGTTTAAATCATTCATCTTCACAATTCACCTCATTTAGATGGAGATCTATAAACCGATGTAACCGACCTAAAGTGTTTTATTTCAAAAATAAGAAGAGAGAATCTATTTATAAGCAATTTAATTAAAATCGTTAAAACTTATTTTTAAAATACGATTTTAGTTTTACTTTTTAATTAATTATAAAAAGTAGACTACTATGAAGGTACAAAAATTTCGAAATAGCATTTTCAATCATTATTCTCCAAGACGTTTAAGTTTGTAGACCAAAATTATAATATTTTCTGAATTGAATGTCTATCTGGGATATTTTTTACCCTTATTAAACACACAAATTTATTATTCTAAATTTATTAAGAAGTAGGTCTTCTACAGATTTGGAATTAAAATAGAAAGGAAAGAGTGATTGTCGGAGGTGATCTAGAGAAAGGAAGTCTGAAAGACTCGTTGGAAGTGATTGGTGAATTTACGAGGGGTAGATGGCCTAAGATACGGGATGACTAAATTTTGGTCAAAATCGTTTAGTACGTAGTGTTGGTGGAACTTGAGATGCACCCTGAATTTACGAAAAAATTTAGTCGTATATAGAAATATTTACAGTTTTTTAAATTTTAGGAATTTTTCATTAACTTTTATGTCAGTTGGTCAGATCAAGTCGACTATTCTTACATGTAATTAAATAACGGTAAAAGTTTACGTTAATGAAAAATTAATACTTAAAGAAAAACGTCTTTTCAAGTTAATTTTCAATCAAATCTTTAGAAACGTGGAAACCAGTCGCGCAAGGTGGGAATTTATAATATCTACACAACTTTTTTAAATTTAAATTTTGTTTTAAATACATCCAAAACTGACATTGAATTTCTTTTCGCCATCATTGTATTATATTCATTTAGGAATTAAATAAAACCGTTTAATTATTCGAAATTTCCAACCTTCTTATAATTTTAATAAATTGAGTGACTAAATAAAAATTATTTGTTAATTTTTAAACAAATACAGGACTACAACTCCCCGTCCAAGCTGAGGTGTAACACATTGACACATCCTTACTGAAAATGAACGACCATCTAAAGTGAACGTAATCGATAGTCACAAATCTCGTCAACAGCCAAAGTTGATTTTACGACATAACCTCTTTGTGAGCGACACCATTTCGCACATGAGATACGAGTTGAGTTAGTGATAGGATTATCATTGCAGTATTACCAACTGTTGTGTCGTGGAATAAAGTATACAATCTCTTTGCTGTCGATATACATAACTTATTTCTTACTCTGTTTTTCTTTTCCTTTTCTCAAGTGAACGACGCGTCATATTCATGTACAACGTCGACTTCACTAACACTCCTATTGTTGAGGAGGAAGTTGTGACACATGGAGGGAGTTACATTTGCCCCCAAATTGGAATTTAGTGACACTTGCAAGTAGATGCGACCCTTTCAGTAAATTTCTCATTTTGAATATTTTAGAAAGTAGCGTAACGTTTCCTATTCAGCCTAAAGTTTACAACAGTAAAAAACACATTTACGACAGAATAATTTTAATGAAATGAAAGATAAAATGAAGGACAAAACTCATGATTCATTTCAGCAGTTTAAAGAAAATAAGATGTTTTCAAAAATGTATCAGTATACGAAGTATAGTGTAGGTTTGGTTCGTCAACAATTTTGACCCCTGTTTTTGACTAATCTTCATCTTTTATAGCGTCAGGTCGAAATAATGATTTTCGTATCCCGTCCATCATCATCGTGGTCGTTATCGTTTGTAGGTTATGTAAGCACGATAACGGGCACTACAATAGGACTAAATTTTTGTAGGGGATTATGGTGTCCACTATTGAAATTCAGAAAAATGGAATTGAAAATGTCAAAATCGCGGTAATTTTGAAAGGTTTTTTTGTTCATATTTCGTGTGTTCAACTTAAATACACTAGCCTAAATTAGATTTTTTAAATGAAATGGTACCGACCCCACCTCTCCGCTGCCAAATAGCGAAATTATCGTACAAAGTGTTTTCCTCTCAGGAAAATGTAACATTTATATAGTTACGAGATCCGACAGGTCCGCGACATGAGCGTAGCGAGTAGAGAGTCCTACTTCGAAGTCCCCCAAGAACAAGACGAGCGAAGCGAGTGAATACCTTTTTTAATATATACGTATCAGTAGGCGCGTCAACTAAAGCGATATCAAGCAAACACCCAATTACGAGGTTTAAAAAACCTGTATAACAACTGTTTTAAACCAATTTACCCTTTTGAGTAAGACCCATTGATCTACCAAACAATTTAACATTCCTACTAGGCTCAAAAAACACATTATGAACAGTACATTTAGAGGATCTGTTAGTAATTACATTAAATAATGAGTCTGGGTAAGTACCATGATGGTTCTCAGCAACTTCTTTAAGCCCATAACTGTTAACACACTGTATCTTGTTTTAATGAACAAACCTCGCGGCTACAAACATTGTTAAATAACGATCGACAAATGTCAAATTTAAATAACTTCCTCTCAAAATGGAAACATAGTTTGATATTTATGAAAGGATAGTAAATTCCACAGATTGAAGGAGAATTAGTCACAGATATGTAAGATGGTTCTGGGAAGTACTGAGCATTAATTTAGATGAATGGGATGCTTGGGCAGTTAATCACACGAGAGAAGTTTAGAATAGAGGTCAGGCTTTCTAAAGTAAAGCTAATAATCTTTAGTAGATGCTGAGCACAGATTATGGGTAATAAATTTAATTTAATGGTAATATCAACAATTTTTGAATTTTTAACGTTATCGTAAAATTGAGTATATCTGCATGTTTGTTAAAAAAAATTTTTTAAGAATTGTATGTTATTATCAGTTTATTTGGACATTTGCGTATGAGAGAAATGCATTCAATATTTTATATCAACTCGCGTTATTACGTGATAAAACCAAGAACAAGGCAATCAAAAACTACAGGCTTGAAAGCATAGGTTATATTTTTTGCTAGACAACTTTTTGTTGTATGGTTAGCACATTGAGATCCCGTCGCCATTCTTGACCAGGATTCACTACTAAATAGTCTTATTCTTCTTACCTGGCTCCTTTTGGTTTACACTATATTGGGATCTAGCCTCACAATAAAGTCAAGAAAAGTCGCGTCGTTCTTGTTTCTCCTTATTCAAACCTTCACAGAGCAGTTCCTTGTTCATAAATCTTGTAAACAAATTGTACACATATCAGAGGTTAATAAATTCATTTTGTGGAGATGTCTATCGTGATCAACAGCTAGTCGAAAATTTGCCATAGATACATTTTTGAAAACATCTTATTTTCTTTAAACTGCTCAAATGAATCATGAGTTTTGTCCTTCATTTCATTTCATTAAAACAATTCTGTCGTAAATGTGTTTTTAGTTTTCTTTATTATTACTTGTAACATCAGATCTCTTGCTAGTTTAAAAATACTTTGTTCCCTTCTTTGCCAAATTGTTCAGCACCTCATTCCCCTTCAATACCACATGAGAATTAACCCACTGTATTGCAACCCGCATTGTTTCTCACAATTTTGCAATTCTGTCTGTTATTCTGGATGACTGTACTATCATTACAGCGATGTTTTGGAGTCGATTGAGTTTATTGATAGTTAATAAATCGTAGCTTCCCTTTTTTCACAATTCTGGGTGAAACACCATAACTTTTTAACATTCACACCCACGAGGGTCAAACCCGAAACCTCTTGCACACAAGGCGAGAGCTGTAGCTACTAAACCAACCGGGGAGCTTATAGGCCTTCATTAGAAACTAAACGAGTAACCTACAAGCAATAAACTGACCTGAAAGGGTTTTTAAAACTGCCACATAAGTGATAGAAAACACTGCTCAGCAGGATTATACACTGCAATACTGACAGAAAGAATAACAAACAACGAACCCTTTTATTGGTGTACAGTGTAGTTCTGCTGATCTATGGTTTCAGGATCACCTATCTAACAGGTTTAATTATTTTTACAGGCATAGTTCTAATTCATCAACCTTGACAAATTTAATTTAGGTTACTAATTTTACTTTCTAAAATAGTCAAAAGATCTGTAGGCCTAGTTGTTTCTCCCTATTTTTATCACTGGATAACAAGAGTTGATCGATATTTTTGAAACGTTGTGTATTACTTTCATGTCGAAATGAAATATGCCAATAATAATAACAATAAATCATATAATATTTGTTATATGGAATTGTGTGAGTTTAGTGTTTGTAAGTTTTGGCAAATTTAAGTCGAATATTAGAACATCAAATTTACTTCTTGGGTAGGTCAAAATAATAATTACTAGGAAAAATGGGAAAGGGTGTGATCTGTACTTGGTTGTTTGACAACTTGGTCAAATCAACTTGAACTTAGCAGCCCGTAGAGATAACATTACTGAAAAGATCTCAAAATACATTTCAAATTCCAAAACAACTTTGACTCAAACAAAAATCACTTCATTAGAAGATTGGCCATTAATAATAGTATAAGTTAACTATCAAAAAACAAACATTATTAGCATTTATATTTATGCAGTCTTTGCAAAGCTTGTCAAAGACTAAACTATTTTTTTGTAAATAAAGTTTTAAATGACCTTACACATTACCATAATCCTGCCAGAAATTCCTATTGCTTCTACTTGACAAGGCATTTAGATGCAATAGAGGGTCACGACGTCGGTCCCATCACAGTTCATTGCCTAAACACTTTCCTGAATGTGGAAGCTAACCTACCATTTGCATCTATTTTAATAAATCTATTCAACTATTCACAGATGAAATAGGCACAGTAATATAGCTTGTTAATCTTTGTTTTTTTTCTCTTTTTGTTTAAATGAATAACTATGGTGTACTGTTAGTTAAATTAAATTTCTATCATTTTATGGGCATAGTACTTAAACGGAATTTACACATTTAAACGTCTGAAATCTTACCAGGTACTTATCAGAATGTTTGGAAAAAATGATTTATTCAGCCGGAATTTCTTCATAAACATCCAAGTTATCATTTGCAACAAAACACGATTTTTAATTCACAATATTACCTAGTTTAGATACTTATTAGGAAGTAATTAGGGACGAGCAAGTGAGAAAATACTTTATGCTAGAATATTTTGAAAACGCCTAATCGTCGTAAGGATTTTCTGATTCCCACAAATTAAAAATTGCATTTTTCTTAACATTTTCCAAGTAGCTGATATATACAACAATAGTAGCTGATAAACAACAATTACAACGAAAAATGGGAAAGAGTGTGATCTGTATTTGGTTCTCTCTCTCTCTCTCTCTCTCTCTCTCTCTCTCTCTCTCTCTCTCTCTCTCTCTCTCTCTCTCTCTCTCTCTCTCTCTCTCTCTCTCTCTCTCTCTCTCTCTCTCTCTCTCTCTCTCTCTCTCTCTCTCTCTCTCTCTCTCTCTCTCTCTCTCTCTCTCCTTCTCTCCTATATATATATTCAAAATCGTCATTAACAATTTTTCTCGGTTGTAGTCTCTAGTAAAATGTTTACTTCACCATATTCCCAAAAATACACTAGTAGAAAAACAAAAAATCGGCTATATCCAAAGTATTTAAAAAATGTGTTATTTACATTGAATTTAACAATGGGTTGGTTTTTAATGCATTACCCAAAAATAAAATGGGTTCTAAAATGTAAATTTCAATAGGATGTTTTTTATTTATTTTACCATCTGAAATATTTTTAAAAAATACATAGAAAAATGTTTTAAAATAAACTCCTCGACATTTTTCGTTCACAATAAAATCTAAAACAATTATTATTTTTATTCAACTATAATGAGTTATGTACGTGCTCATTTTACAATGGAAAATTAGCTTCAAATTTTTGTCATAGAGAAATAAGCTGTTAATCTATGATACAATTGTTATACGTAATTTAGTCTACCAAATGCAGTCTGTTTCTAATGCATATTTTATTTTAAATGCAGTGAAAATACCCAACTGCAACTATTTATTATGAAATAAATCTTTCACAAAACTTATTATAATTTGAGTTAAACATAAAAGTGGACTTATGTGTCTATAAGGCCGTTCACCTGCTGATACCTGAAGAGAGCTGTTGTCTCTATTTTTGTAAATATTGGTATTTATGTAACGTGGCCAAACGTAAGGTAACTGCCAAGTCATTGACACGGAACAAAGATATTGTAAAGCTTAGCAAATAATCTGCAGTTCTAAGATCGGTTCATGCTGAATAGAAACGTATCAAAAACAATAAAACCATGGATAAAAATTGTTTAAAAAATTAGAAAATTCGAAAACCGGAAGTAAATTTGCCTAATACGTCCGATTTTCGTAGTTTAGATGTTTTTTTTTTGTTTTTGGTTTTTTTAAGATAATAGATCTGGATTTGTTCTATCAATCGTTTAGAGAAGAATCGGAATTCGTTTATTTTGATGTGAATTAAATTTCAGTTTTCCAAAGGCTGAAACTTAATCTGCATTCTAAAGGGGTTGTGTTAAATGGAGTCCCTGACTTCATTCCCCCATTTCGTCCACAACTCTGTCCTTTAATGATGAAACTAACGGTGATTTTATAGTAATTGTGAAAGTGCTGATAGCTACCAACCAATCACAACAACTGTAAGAGTGATTTCAGTGATTGTCTACTATTACAAATTAAATATTGTCAATGATTGTGAATTCGTACTAAAAATTCACACTCAGTGAAATAATCAAAATAGCACCCTCTGAAAAACAGCAATTAAACAGTCTAGTGATAACAGTCACTGCCGAAATATGATTTGGTAGAGACATTGATTGTTAATTTAAAGAATAAATTAATTGTTGATTGGAATAAGTAAATATTACATAATCTAACATTTTGAGAGATGGCCTAGTGGTGGTGTAGGAAATTTTTTGTTTGGACAAATGGTAATGTGGTTGAAACTGCAATGGAAAATTCCACTTCCAACTTCTTTTGCTACGTGAAGACATTTTAGCTCTTATAATTAACTAGAAATACAAATATAACCTACAATAAATGCACGTAGACCTAACGTAACTTAAAATAATTTCACTTGTGAGAGTTATTATGTCTAGAATAACATTGTTTAACTCACGATAAAATATTACCAAATGTCAAACAAACATTGACAGAATCGCCAAAATCAGTGTTAGGAATAATTGGCAAAAAACAAACATGAGCTTTGCCCACTGTTATTGTAAGTTTGATTATAATAAAATACGATTTACAGTTGGAAACAAGTTTAGATCATTATTTAATTATATATTTATTCAAAGAAGAGTCAATTGCTCACTTTCATTTTTTGATTAACAGTTAGTGAACTGACATTTTTAGTGCCGATTGGTATTAAATATTTTGATTTAGCGGATTATTGGGTGAAACAATTTGTTCAATGTTTTTGCACCATTTATTTAAATATAAATATATGCATATCGACAGCTATATAAAGTGAAATTTTAAAGGCACATGAAGGACCTAGTTCAAAAAAACTTCTATAAATCACCAACATTTTGAAATTATCTACCATTGTTCTAAAATATTTTTCAACTAATATAAAATTATCTTATTCCTTAAATTTGACTGAAAGAAACTAAAATTCTGTCTACGAGAACTATTATACGTGATTTTTCTACAATTTTGAGGTTATTTTCTTAACGATTTGGTTTTTTATTGTTACCTTTCTTATTTTTTTAACGTTGAAAATATATTTGGGCATCAATGGGTGCAGGTTTTAAAGCTGCATAAAATTACCAATTACGAGAACATAGAAGTAAACTTTTATCCTCAAAGAAAGAGTTTTTATAATTTGAAATTTTGTTTAAATTTATTTTGGTTTAAGATTGGGACTTCTAGAACTTTTAAAAACACATTTGTATTTTGTATTTTACAGTGAGCCCAAATTACATCAAGGAGTATGATGGATATTTCATCATTTCTAGTGTCGCTGTTTCCAAGAGCTAAATATATTTATGTGTAGGCAAAACAATAATTTTTGTATGTGGACCATCTCGTTTATTTTGTTTTTTTTTATTTCATTAACAATGTTTAAAATATTGAAAACATATTTTGGTAGTCGTGAACCAATCACCATAAGTCATAACAATAACTAATTAACAAGACCAATCAGAAGCAGATCTCTTGTTTTTTATAGTCTTTTCCAATTATAGATATAAGTTATTGCTAGACTAAACTTTTCATCATACCTTATTATTTCACTGGACTAAGACCAACTAGCAGTCGGCCTACCTGTGTTCTGATATAAGCATTCACCAAACCTTAAGACACTTAAATCAGTAATCAATAAGCCTAACTAAAACAAATCACTTTTACTTTTTTAAACTGTATTAAAGTTCTAAGCTGTCAACTCTTGTCATAAGGGAATGTCAAATTTGTAATACAGTTTAAAATTTGATGTTTGAACACATTGATGAAATATATTTACACAAACCCCACAGGTCCAATATGATCTTAAAATAAGGAATCAGTTTTCTAAAAATGTACAAACATATACATAGCGAAATATATTTAAACATAACTACAAGACCAATAAGTTCTTAAAAGAAGAATCAGTTTTTGTAAATATCTAAAAACATATACATAGCGAAATATATTTAAACATAACCCACAAGGTCAATAAGTTCTTAAAAGAATAATCAGTTTTTGTAAATATCTAAAAACATATAGATAGCGAAATATATTTAAACATAACCACAAGACCAATAAGTTCTTAAAAGAAGAATCAGATTTTGTAAATATCTAAAAACATATACATAGCAAAAGATATTTAAACATAACCACAAGACCAATAAGTTCTTAAAAGAAGAATCAGATTTTGTAAATATCTAAAAACATATACATAGCGAAATATATTTAAACATAACCACAAGACCAATAAGTTCTTAAAAGAAGAATCAGTTTTTGTAAATATCTAAAAACATATACATAGCAAAAGATATTTAAACAAAACCCACCAGATCAATAACTTCTTTAAAGAAGAATCAGTTTTTTAAATATGTAAAAACATAAATATAGCGAGATATTACATAATAAATAAAATTCTCATGTCTTTTCATTGTTTCATATTTTAGGAAATGGCCCATTGAATTGTGTAATAAAGTGTTTAAAATGTTATCCAAGAAAAGGAGGAGAGAAAGAGAGAGAGGAACAAATGTACACTTCAGAATTTTTATTTCCTACGCTATTGCCTGAAATTTTCACAGGATCGTGCTCGAACATTCTGTATTTTTTACTCAAGAACACCTAAAAAGGATACTTTTACGAAATTTAAGCTGTCTATTTCTAGATCAATACTTTAAACTTCGACTAGTACAAAATTCATCATTTTAAAACTTAATACAATAGAATCAGTGTAATCTGTTATTCACTCAACTTTCTCCTAATAGAGACACCAATCCAAACGTATATAAAAATAAATACTAGTATAAGTTTATGATTTACTCTAATATTACGCTAAAAGCTGTTGTTCTAACATTCCTTACTGATTGTAACTTTCCAAATTTCTAACGATGCTGGGTTAACACCATACATTTTTGAGCACCTAGGAGTATTAACCCGGAACCTCTCACTTGTGATACAAGAAACCTAACCACTAGGCCAACCGGGGGCTAATAAAGAAGCTAAATATCCCAAATCAATAGTGTTACACACTTCCAATCATCACAATTTGTAACACTATAGTTACTAACTATGTTAGTTTGACACTGTACATATTTCCATAAAAGGAATTTTACATTCAGTCTCCATTTTGCTAATATTGTTTTCAATTGTCTTCATATGTTTAACCAAATCATGGACAACTTCTTCAAACTTGTAAGTTCAAAATGGTTGGAGTTCAACCAGTTTACATTTTTTAAATTTACAAATCGCAATTTTTTTCCTTGTTTAAAAGCAAAAATCATCATTGATTTAAAAAAAATAAAAAAAAAAATAGACAAAAATATATAATATAGACCCCCTAGCCTTCGAATACTCTAATTGACCAGGGTTGGAAGAGAACAAGATTTTATCTAGAGAAACCTCATAGGAAAGATGATAGAGAGGGATCTAACCCAAGACTACATTAAAAAAATGTAGATCCAGTTAGTATCTAAGGATCGTCACGCCCCGTACTCCACTATAATTGAGTCCCTAAGGAAGATTGTAATTAACCCTCCTAACCTAACCTAACCTAACCAAACCTAACCTAACCCAACCTAAACTAACCTAACCCAACCTAACCTAACCTAACCTAATCTAACCCTTCACATTGGAGCAAACGAAAATTATTTAAGTTGTTTGTAAAGTTGGTCAAGAAGCAGGCAATATAATAAAGTTTGCCATAAGGTGTATGTCATGGATGTTGGGCGATGATTCTTATAGAACTGGTGTTATTAAATTACGTCTAATTGCATTTATATTAATTATGCATGCTAAAATAAGCTAGACATTTTTTCCGTATTCTCAAAATTTGGTGAACAAACAAACCTACTCAACACTCTAAGAACTAAATTATTAAAACTCAAATTCATTTTTAGAGTTGAAAATCTACGTTTTAATTATCAGTATACACAAAACACTGTTATAGATTAAAATCGTAATATTATTAGTATTTCTTAAAATATTAAACAACATATTTTCCCAGTGAATTAACAGAAGGATGTGTAAGCCTACAAGAAGAGATAAGAGCAAAACTTTTGACAGAAAATCAAACTGAAAACGTTTATGAATATTTTAAACAAGAAAAACTCAAATTTGTTGTAGGATGTGTGTTCGACCAAAGCCCTTCTTCTCAACAACACAGCATACCCAGAGGTAACGGTGCTTCAAGTCCGGTTTTGCCCAGCCTACCTGTTGTGTCGAGTGACGGACACTGGCCGAGTTCCTTGCAAACATTTGTCAATTCTTTGATTTTGACCATTGTCTCTAAAACCAGACCTAATTATAATTTTTTTCTTTACTTTATTTAGAAAAGAAACTATTACCAAGGAGCACATGTACAATTATCTATAAACGTATAATATGTAAAATCTTACCAGTGCTTTTCCGATTGACCCAAAATTGGTACGAATCTTTTGAATGAGTTCGTTGACCAGCCAATTTAAATGGGCGTGACCTCCTAAAATGCTTTGTTTTTAGTTTGGGATAGACCTAAATGACGGTCAGGTGTTTGAGGTAATTGGCCCGAAAAACATTTTACTATAATATGTTGACTGATCGAAAACGAATCGATTATTAAGTTTCAGATAACTATAGAAAGAAATCCAAAATGGTCTGTGCTCTTTGCTGCATTACTTCATAAACTATTTTAAATAAATTTTACAATATTATTTGTTCACTTGATTCTTTTGTAGCAATCGCTAAGAAAATCATAACGATAATCTTTATAGAGCCGGAAAATTCCAGAAAGTTATTTCTTTTTTTTAAATTACCAATTCAATTACCATTTCACTCAGCGCTAAGATTTTACATTATTGTTTATCAAAGAATTCCATAATAGACCTTGTTCGAAATAAAGTTAACTCAAATAATGTTCTAAATCCCGACTTTTACTTCTATTTTCTCCTGGATTTTAAATTTGTATTCCCCTTCTAAACTATTTTATCAATTATATATTTTTTTAATTAAAGCAGTAGTTTTTAATCACTGTATTACCTACTTTCATACCAAAATTACCAACTATAAATAATTGTAGGATAGTATTACACCGTTTTAACTGAAAACTTTATTTAGAAGAATAAAACTCCTATTGAAGTCAACAAGTCACGCACATAATATACCTATTATATGTTGTGCAATGATTGCATAGACTTATATTCTCAAAATTTACATTAAATCTAAACATTTTAATAGTCGTTTAATTTAATTTTCCTTCATTTCATTTACCATAAACGGTTTCGTATATTACAAAAAAA
The DNA here is from genome assembly GCA_963513935.1 of Aphrophora alni. Taxonomy (NCBI): domain Eukaryota; kingdom Metazoa; phylum Arthropoda; class Insecta; order Hemiptera; family Aphrophoridae; genus Aphrophora; species Aphrophora alni. The sequence continues at coordinate 67,171,371 of OY740774.1, read as the reverse complement.
AGTCCAACCTTCTCTCTTCTTCTTACTTTAGGTTTATTTGTGTTTTTAAATTGTAGAAAAATTTGATTGAAACTTATAATGATGTTGATTTAGGTTCATTTCTATCAGTTTCAGATCTTATCTCTCATTACTGGATATTTCATCATTCTTCCTCAAAATATAAAACAGTAAAGAAGTATATATTGGCCAATATCTTATTAAGTGAAGACGATGTTTTACATTAAGGCGACGTTATTGAAAAGAAAATTTGAATCTACACGAAATGATTTTCGATAAAAATGACTCGAAGGATATTTGACATTATTGTAGAGCTTTTGTGTTTAGAGTTGTCGATCTCAAAGAAATATCGAATTTTAAGCTACGTCATTAAGAGTTGCATATTTCAAAATGGGCTTATCTATTTCAATGGAATTTTGTTCAAATATAAATACCCAATTCCCAGAATATTAATGACAGAAAATACTTTTGTGAAATTATAATTTTTCAGATATTGAAAATAAACACATTTAAATTTCCTTCAATTTGATTTGTGCGAATAACTATAGTTTTAGTAAGGAATTTAAATTACTCCAGTAGGAAAATCTGTTGAGTTTTACAGTAATTCAATATCTTATTTATTTATTTATTTATTTTTAAGGATTCAACTTATCTGTCTTAGATATATTGCTTATTGTACACCCTCGTTCACAGGAACTTCCTTATCAATTCAATTTCAAGATTTAAAAAAACCGTGAAATGCTTCGGATGATGTTGACCCTTTTCCCTATATCCTTCACTCCATAGAGTGCCTATAATGTGCCCAGAAATGCGCAGTCAAAAACCACTTGTTGATTTCACAGATGCACCAATAATTTTAATTAATATAACCTTTTCAATTTTTAAAGTTCTGGACAACCTATGTTAAAAATAACTATCGAGTTTATGAAGAATGTAATGAGAGTTGGAGAGAGAAGGAGACAAAGAAAAATATGTATATAGAATGAGAGAGAGAAAGGGAAATTATATTCATAAAGTTCTAAAAAAAAAGGTTTCGAATGTTCCGATTGAAGCACAATTTATGATCTCGCATCGACAAGAATTCTAAAACAACGTTTGATTCTAATAAAAAATAAATTCAATAAATCTTTATTTCTTACGCTACACTCTTCTCGCTTGTATAATAGATTAAAAATTTGATAAATTTACTGTTAGAATTTAACAGCATTAATGTATAGAAAGAGATAGATGTATGTTGTTTTCCTTTGCGTTGGAGTAAGCAAGAGAGAGAAAGAAGGAGGGAGAGAGAGAGAGAAAATACGATGAAATTAGAAAGAGAAAGATGTATTTAGTGGTTGAACAGGTTTTTAAGTTTCTTAGCCGGACCGTTGCAAAGCAGCACTTGTAGAACTGAAGAGAATAAAGTTGATTTTTTCCCGACTTCCCCCACCAAGGAATTACCTGAACATACCTTCGGCTTGGATCTCGTCAGAAACGCCTTAAGCTACGTTTGAATCGGTCAACGTTTTCAACAAAAATGGCGCGTTTTAAATATATTTCATTAAATAAACAAGTGAAGTGAATCTGTTTGATAGATTTTGTAGGCCGTTCTGATTTGTGACATTTTATTATAAACGCGTATGAGTTCATCATTGCCAAAGTACATTTTAGAAACAGCTGTGTTTCGTAACAATCCATGTGGTTTTAGTGGATGTTTTATTTCGTGTGTTGGTGGCATGTAAACAAGTATAACCTTAAAGTTAGGTTTAAAGTCAGTGTTTAAACAAAAACAATCAAAACTGTAAAATATTTAAATAGTTACAGTATTTCAAATTAAATATTTAAAAAATAATCAAAATAACAAGTTAATGTATATGTTTAGCCTAATATTTAAGTTACCATTTATAAACTAAAGTTATTATTGCCAATATGTCTGTGATACTATTCGATACGAAAACATCGGCGTGTGTTACTTACATTGTTAGAATATTTTATTGTAATTTAATTCATAATGATAAAACACAAAAACTTTAGATTTTAAATTGTAGAAAATTCTAATCAAATGGCTTTGGGATTAAGCTAATATATAATCTGTTACCGGCAACATTTGCTAACTAGAATTCCAATCAAATATATTAATATAACGTTATTTTAACATTTTATAATGATGAATCCAAAAGAAGAAATTATTTTTGACAAACATCTGGACGAACACGATATTAGTTCTTTAGAAGGTTGTGGTGATGACCCAGTAAGTCCAGCAACAAGTGATCAGTTGGCCCATGATTCTATGATGAATGATGTTATTGTAAATAGTAGTAGTGGTCAGTTAACAGCTGATTCAATCAAACGTAAATTATCCGACTCCCCAAATACAGATGATACCGACGGCGACGCATTATGTCCCAGAAAACAACTCCACATAAACCATCACAACAATAATGACGTTTCGTTTGTTTTAATCGATGATGACGGTGGAGGGGGTACTGGTCCTGAGGATTTAGCATCAGGAGATGAAGAGGTATGATTTTGAGGTTATGTTTTATTTGGTGGTGGGAGAAGTATATTTTGTATTTCGTAAATTGGAAAAATAAATAGAAATTTTACCTATATTTGATAATAGTTTTATGTAATTTTTTGTATAACATATAGCAGTTTTAATATTAAGTTTGAATACATGAATTATTTACTTCTTGTCTAAAACAACCTTAACGTAGGCTACATTGTAAATACAATGAGTAGTGTAGGTTTTTTGTTGATGCGAATCTTTATTACGTCATTAAATTCGTTCATTTATGAACTACATATTCCATAATACCATTCATATCTCCTTCAAGATACCCCAATTTCTTTGTTTTTCTTTACAATTTTACTTTTAGTGTAATTGACTATTTCATGCACAGAAACTTCTGTGAGGTGTTTTTAAAATCCTGTAAACCTTAGAGGTTAGAGAGTTTAATGAACGGTGAAAAAGATTGTTTTAATGATTATTGTGGAAAATATATAAGAGTTCCCAAACGTACTATCAGCAATTTATTACCCCCACACCAAATCAAATAAACAATCATAACAACAATGAATGTCGTTTAAAAATGTTATTGATATTTAGTAGGCACTGACATTTTATAAAAACTTGAAACGAAATTCTTTATTAAACAACGTGATATTATACAATAATAATAGGTACTATTTTAGGACTTACGTAGAAATATTTTCTAATATAGTATTTGAAACTGAACTAGATTACTTAAAATAATCAAATGATGTTTTATTTATGTAATAAATGTAAACAAACGAAAAGAAAAATGATATTGTGGTATGAAACTGAATTATTGCCTAGTGGCATATCTCCAGCCACTAATATAGTAATATAAAGTGCTGAAAATCAGCTAAGTAGATATAAGTTTCATCGTTTTCTTGGAATTAAATCTTGATTAAACACTTGTGGTCAAGAGAATTTGACCTATTATGATTATAAATTTCGACATGAGTTTTAATAGTGCGATTGGTAACGTCTTGTGTGAATGAAATATTGAGGTCTTCATTCATTTTGAATCAGTTTTGAAATTCCAAAATATTTTTATAGTAATTAAAACAAAAGGCCTAAGACTTCATACAGGACAATCATTAGAACTTATTTAATTTGAAAAAATAAATTAAAGTTTTACAAATTTTATAAATTAAAATCAGTATCAAGGACATTATATATTTGCAGATGAAACTGTTTTAGTTAGAAATTAAAATAAACTTGCGTTTATTAAGAGAACCATTTAGGCTTTCTTTTCAAAAGAAACCACCTGAAACTCAGCAGGTGAACAAAGGTTGGCTCCATCCCTAACATAATAGAAAACAGTAAATGCCACCTGAACAATGACTAACCTAGATGTTTTCTGCAACTTTTAAAAATAGAACAAAATCTACTTTCAGTAAGTGACATATGTTTTGTCTGTAGCTGTGGGCTTTTGTAAGCTTTGCATTTCTAAACACGATAGATACAGCCTACAATATCATATCCGTTAAATAATTACAATAAAATGCAGTAATCGTGAACAAAGACTAGTTTATAATATGTTTTTACACAGTACCATGACCTTTAAGGACATTCCGTTTCTTTATAAAGTTCTCATAACTGGTAGAAGTCTACAAGGGCAAGTTGGAAGGCGTCTCTTTCAAAGTAGATTGACGTATACATTTCCTACTTAATGATATTTATAATAAAATCATTTAATTCCTGTTATTGTATTACATCGATGTAAAACATATTTATTGTTTTAAGCTGGATTAGGCCTATATGGATAAATTCTTTGTTAACAGTAAAAAGATGACACTGTATGTGTATGAAATATCTTCTAATAAATAGGGATCCACGAAAAAATTGTGGCAAAAATCCGTCTAGGAACTGGAGTTTTGGCAATTTAAGGTCACAAAAAATAAGTTTTTTTCTTTCTGAAAACTGTTCAATATATGAAATTTAACTTTTTCGGCTGATATAATACCGGTATCTTTTCTGTCTATATTAGGTAAATATAACACCCAAATTCTAGTTTTGGAATTTTAAACAATTATTATTAACACTACAATAAATAGTATTAACCAATATTTGAATATCAGATCATAGCACTAAAGATTTAAGTAAGTAGTAAGCTCTGTAATAGGTTTAAAATAATTCATAAGTTAATTAAAAAAGAAACCTGTAAATACACATGTGAGAAAAAAACTACAATAAAAATAGTTAATTAATAATATTTTATTTAAAATCTTTTTTTTTTATGTAGGAAGACTAACAAATTTGGGAAATATTATGCAAAACAGTAGGCTTATGTAAAATGTTGTGTATTGCTGTACTCAACAATTTTTTTAAATTTATCAACTTGAGACCTAGACTTTTTAAAAGATAAAAGTAATAAAATGTGTAGAAATGAGCATTATTAAAGAAAAAAAATTGATGTTGTTTTTCTTTTTCAATTTGTTATTTTATCCTTTACTTACATTCTGTTATGTAATATAAACAAGCGATATGAATATTTTTTAAATGTTCAAACAGTTTATTAGTACAAAGCAGGCCTAGAATATATTTTAATATGTAAATAAAATGGCATTATTTTTATGCCCCCCCCCTCATCATCTCCTCAACATATTTCTCAAACATTTCTTTGACACTAGATAAAACTTCAGAATTAAATAAATGCCATGAAAAGTTAAAAATTTCATTACCGTATCTAAAACCACCCTTGGTGATAAAATAAATAGATGTTTTTGTCATGAACAATATAGTCATGTGTATTTTTGAAATGGATGATAGTCAGCCCCTGAGGAGGAGTAGGGAATACCTTACCTTGACGGCGTACAAGGATTGACCGACAGCCCCGAGGTATGGTCAGTGTTTACATCACGTTTTCAGTGCAATCCAGTGAACGAAGGGAAAAAAGTAGTAGGGAGTGTTGGCAAAACTGATACCACCATGTTTATTAATTTTAGGTTATAAACAAGAACAAACGAATTTTTTATTGTTACAAACATTGAATTATACAACACATTTTACTCATATTCTACAGATAATTATTATAAAAATAAAATAAATAGTTTTAGATAAAAATGAGACTTGAAATAATTCAACAGGTTTTCATAAATATTTTACCTGTATTATGTTTTACTACCGTTGAATTCCGATAGAAAATCATATAACGATAAATAAGATTTGGTTGTACATTTATTTTTATTTATCGGTTAATTTATATTATATTTGATTGTTGTTAATTTCAATTAATGAATGGCGTAGAGATATCGTTCATTTAGTTTTATTAATAATTCATTTATATTATTTTGTATAACGGGTAATTTTTATTATAGAATAGAAAATGTTGTAGAAATTAATGTAATTTGGTTATACATATAGTTTTATTAATTAATTATTTATTGACATTACTTTTTAATCACAGGTAAAATGATGTTGAGATAAATGGGATTTCAATTTTCATTTACTAGAGTATTAATAAATAATAAAAAATTTACTTCCATTTTTTTTATTATTGACGAAAGATAAACAGAATATGAGTTTTCATTTGTTAATAATAATAATAAATCTTCTTTTATATTGGCAGTTTGCAATCTATGGATGAAATTGATATCTAGATAAACGTGATAAGAATATTAATTTTGTTTTAATGAGTTAACTAATATTTTTCCTTATAACCTGTATTTCCTGACAAAAAAATGTAGTTAGGCCTATATAAGTCATAGAATATTATTAAAGTATTTCATTGCGTATTACTGTAATTGGTCTTTAAGAATTTATTTCTTATTTTTCCTTTCTTCTCTAATTCCAGACAAAATATCCAGCTAATGATATAGTGATAATTTTTAAATAAAATATTTTGTGAATTTATAGTGTATATTTATAACACATTGTTCTGTCAATTTTGTCTAGTTCGACTATATCCACATTAAAAATAATAATAATAAAATCTCTCACACAACAGGGTTGACTACATGTAGATAAATTTTGTGTGCATAATATGTTTTATCAATATCGGGAGAGTGATGCATAGTTAAATTGTAGAAAATAGTGCATCAAGCTCAAATAATAATATGTTTTAAAGAAAGTCCAAAAACAAAATAAAATAATATAAAACAGTAGTAATTTACATTTAAAATATCCCTACCTACCCGTAAACTATGTCACTATAACGGTTGTGTTGTGCACTGTGTGCTTTTGATTATTTAAAAAAATAATAACCCCTCAGGGGCTTGTTTAAAGTGAGTACGGGTGTGGCAATGAATATGGAAGGATAATACCTGAATCTACTTCTTTGTTCGTTTATTCTTGAATTAGATCTCTTACTAATTCCTATCAGGTCTCTCTTGACCAACTCTTGTTTTCTTTGGACTCTGACGCTATTTGAGTATACGGAGGATAGAGATCTTCATTTTATAATTTTTTTAACAAAAAAAGGGGGGGAAATATAATAAAATACAAACCTATTGTAGATATTTGTTAACTAGTACCATATTAAAATATGTACCAAATCCTTTTTAAATTTAAAAAAAGTTATTTTAGACAAGAAATGTATAAGATTGCAATCTATATTCGACCCTAGTTGACTCAAAACAATAATTTAATTGTAAAACGAAACAATTTCCTTTAATTACTTATATTTTTAATTTATTCGATTGGTGAAATAAAATAAACATTTAAATAATGAACACGATATAATTTTCAAGTATTTTGTTGTGTAAATTTTATTTACAGTATTTATATTCAAAGTAATCATAGTAGGATGGTATGAAATCCATAGTGGATTGATATACATAGAGGAACGGGGATTTTTTTTCGATCTCTAATTTCCATGTTTTTATGACTATTTCAGTTCAGCTAGATTTACAATATTTTCTTTTGTATCAAAAGTGTCGGACGACGTGTTTATAGAAACTAGTTATATTCAATACTTTCTTCAATTAAATTTCAACGTCATACATCATGACATCATGGGAACATTTAAACAAAGATAAGATCACAGACTTGAGCATGCATACTAATGTGATAATTCGTTATTAAAATCCTACACTTATGTTTTGCTATCTTTAGCAAATATACAATTTCTAACTATCTTGTCTCCCTCAGAACGTACCGACATGTTAGAGATGAAATGTCCATCGATCCTACCAATTAGAATCGTTTTATTTACTGATGTATAAAGAGTGTAAATAAATTATGTAAATGACATTATTACTTTCGAAATAAAAATAATAGAGAAACAAAATGTAGGCTTTACCTATTTGTTAGATGGAACTTCCTTCCTGTATACAATAATATTAGCCTCCACCTTCCTAGGAAATGTAGGTCAATATTTTTCAGTCTATCCCTATGTATTTTTACTATAGAATTTCATATAAAATTACATTTTAAACTGATTTTATTTTTTGCTACTTTTTTAAACATGCCAACATTTAGAAAATGGTGTTCAAATTTGAGAATTAAATAAAACCGAAATTAGTCTAGTCAAAAATTGTAAAGAATAAAATTATCTTAGAGACCTTAAGCCTAACTCACTTCTTCAAATTAAACTTTTTTAAATCTTATTTTATCCTAATTTTTGTAATAAAATATACATTTACGTGTGAAAATAGGGCGATTTGGATGGGGGGGGGGATTTTGTTGTTTAAAGAAAGATAGAGTTACGGTACTTGACTAATACGCGTATTTCAAATTTTGATACTTAAAAAATTCATTAAAAAAATTGAGCTGTTTCCATAATTTGTCACTTATTTTATCCTGTTTATATTATACATATATATATATATGTGTGTGTGTGTGTGTGCGGGCGTGCGCGCGCGCGCTATAGGAAACATGTTCTAAATGGTATAATTATCATCCAATTTTTAAAAAAATTTGTATACAAGCTCAGATGTATGAATCGATGGACTTGTGGTTAACAATAAAAATCAAATAATACTTTTAAAAATGGCGTAAGTTGTTGATAATACGAAGATAATTTTTACCTAAAACACATTGTACAATAAATAATTTCAAACAACTATAAAATCTGTATACAATGATACCTAAATGTGTTTTGTACTATATACAATAAGAGGATTAGTTTGACATCAAAATGATTATCAACATAACCTCAAAATACGCAAATAACGCTAGAACCGAAAATTTTGTTTACATGTAAGCTGAGATATAATATACATTAAATATGATTGGGAACATAGTCAATAATTCAAAATGAAGGTTTGAAAAGGTTTGTGGGTAATTCTTACCTACTAAGGTTGAGGTCGGGTAACAAGCGTATCAGTCACAACGCCGAGCTTTGTAGAATAATTCCATGATGCTTCAAAACTACTAATTTCATATCCTCTCAGCTATTGTTGTGACACCTCCATTGTTGTCGCATTGTTATAAAGCCATTTATATTATATTAGTATCTAGTGTGTTAATCCAGTGATTCATTATTAGTATTTCCTTACATATACTTAGTACATATATTTAGATGAGATATAGAATGGCATAAATTTGGAAATCTTAAGACTACCTATTAAAAAAACCCTATTTTCTTCAAATTAGTTCTGAGCATTTCTTGTTGAGAACTGGTAAAACATAGTCAGTGAAAAAACAACATTATTTAGCTATTGATGTCAACAATTGGCATCACAGTTGTACAACAGAATTGTTTTAGCTCTGCGAATGGGGAATAACAACTGGTACAGCTTCAAAGTCAAAAACATCTGTCTCTGAAATATCACCAGATAACATCATTGATTTCCCGCATCTTGAATTTTTTACGAAATAATACAACACACAGAAAATATTACAACAGTAAATAATTAAGATCTTATACATTATACAAATGTCAACTTATAGCTTATGTTCATGTTGGGAGTTTAATGTTTTTTGCCCCTCCCCCTCCTCAAACGGAAAGATAATTTCTCATCACTGGCAGAGATAGAGCAGCTGTGGTACACAGTACTAATTTATTAACATGTGTTTGTAGCTTGGAGTTATATTCCAGTTCTGGAGTAAAAGAAAAAAGAATCAAAATTTCAATTGCCTCAATATTATACAGGATCATCATAAAATAATTGTGGGGTTTTGAACATGATTTAAATGAAAACAGAATTACTTACAGATGATGTTGTATATTTATCTAAATCGTCGTCTGAAACAGTTTTTTACTTAACTAATAAATTTTGATATGTGCGCCATTAGTCGCTCGGCAAATGTCCAATCGATAATCAAGTTCTGCCCAAACGTTGGTTAACATGTCTTTGTTAACGGTTGTCATTGTTTCATTAATTCTGTTCCTTCAGTTATTTAGGGCACGAATTTTTTCTCAATAAACAATGTTTATAATTTACCCATATAAGAAGAAATCGCAAGGTGCCAGGTTTGGACTCCTTGGAGGCCAGCGTATATGAAATAATGAAACTCCACCATTCTTTTATGATAACCCTGTATTACAGCACATCGTTAGAGTTGGTTTAACACATACATACATTAAAGTCTTTCTATTTTGGTTACATTTAGAGTGTTTCATGTAAAACCATTGCGTTATTACCGTCAAACATGGTGTACAATACTTTTTAAACACCGCCACAACTTTTGCTGATTGTACAGGAAAGTGTATAAATGGTTTGTATACCAAATTTCTAATAAACGTTACTCACAGAATGTGCGCACATTTTCGTCTCTCTGGTTGTTATAACGGCTTTAATATCATTTCTTGCTGGAGTTCACTAATAAAACATGGATGATTTTATAATAATCAATGTATATTCCCTGTATCGGGAGAAAGTCACTAGTGGCAATTCTGATAGTTGAAATGTAATCATTGACCTTGAAGCTGTCTGTCTGTCCAGGTGACTTAGGTTTCATAATCTACCAACACAATCTTGCAACCTTATACAGGCCTACAATAAGTTTTATTCTACGGATTTGTATATATTTAAAGGAAAACGCACATTTAATCTTTAATACGGGTATTAATTTTAGTTAACGAAAGCGTACAGTAGGAGTATAATAATGAACAGATTAAGAGAGAATCCTGTATTTTACGCCGGTGAGGATAATTAAGTTGGGTAACCGTTAGAGTGGAAACAATTAAAGCGGGATTCGATCTTACATACTTGACTGTACAGTGCTGTGATGACATCACCTGGACCTGATGTTTTGAAGTTATTATTTAGCCTATAATACTTGTATTATCATCCAGGATTTTCAATTCGAACGTGATAAAATTATTTATTTTTAATAGACCTAAATGGCGCCTGTTTTCTAAATATGGAATAAAACAACTTGATGGTTTCCACATGGTAGTTATCATCTTTATCGTGGGGTGAAATACAAGCAAATCTTCTAAAACTTGTAACCAAAGGTTGATTAAGAGAGATCTTATCTTCTATATTAAAACAGTAGTTACGCAGGTCTTTTGAAGCTGGTAATTGTGTAATTTAGTATTTTCTCGCCGTCAGTTAGGCCTCGTAGATGTGTATTTATGAAAAGTTATGAATCTCCGCCGGTTCTGGTAATTATACGAATATTACATATTGTTGAGAAGTAAAGGTACACTTCGTTATTTGCCATCGTAGAAATATGGGGTTAGTACCATTATATGCAGAATTGAAATCTGTAAATGTTTATCTAGTTTGGTGCGTTATAATTCTAATAACAAACGAGATATGAACAAAAATCTGTTTAAAGTGGGCGCCATTTTAACAATTATAATTCGACTTTTCGATATTTCATAGGGTTTAAAATGAGGACACTAGTTCGTTTTAACGACAACTTACGTTAAAACGACAACGAGGACGGACGGACATCATGTCGAAAATCACTTTTTCGGTTTCCTGAAACCATAAAAAAGGTGAAGATCAGTCAAAACCGGAGGTAAATTGTGTTTGTCATCACCACACGCACCCTATACTGGGGAAATAATAATAAGTTTATAGGTTCAAAAAATTGCATTAAAAAGGCAAATTCATCGTTTTTAATATGGGTGGATATTTTGTACAAAAATTGATTCTCTGACAAAAACATTGAACTTCTTTATAGTAAAATCAATGGCGTAACACCGCGTTCCGCAATGCCCCGTATGTGGAGGGCTTTGCAATTTGAGGTGGCAAAGGCGAAATAACTATTGTTTTAACAGCTTTTTTTAAACATTCGAGTTGTTTAATTAGTACGTATTAATTATTACTCAAAATAAAGTTAAAAACAAGTAAATTTGTATAAAAAACAATTCATACACAATATAAATAAAGATCCCCTAAAGCCTGCATTTATGAAAGTATTTGAAAAGATTCATGTGACAGAACTTCACGATCAATATTTTAAATACAGAATGTGGCAAAGTAAGATCTAAGTTCCGCTTAGAGCTCGCTTTAAAATTATAAGGGAAAGATTTCTGTGTGCTATTAAAATTAAATATAATAATAGTTGAACTTATAGGTCATGTTATTTTTTCGCTCTAACAGGATGAAACAGGAAATATTAACAATTGTTGTATTACACACAAACCAAGCAGGAACTACTTGGTTACACATGGTTGTAAAAGTATTGGGAATAACCCTTCAACACAATTTTGGCAAAATATTACCCTATGATCCTGTTTTCGTTGTCAATAAGCTGTTAAAATAAATTATGCACAAACATTGAACTAAATTTTTCAAATCTCTCAAAAAACATTCCTCAAGGAATCACTATAGTGAGAATGGGCGCGGCAATTCTGAGGGCTGGATCTACACCTTTTGCGTTAGATCTCTTTCTTTCACCTTTCCTATCTGGTTTCATTTGACCAACTCTTGTTCTCTTCAGACCCTGATGTTACTATCATTCAAGGGCTATGGGTCTTCATTTTATGTTCTTTCCTTCCCTTTCTTAAAAGGGGACGATAACCGAGAGGATTTTCGCTTTTAAACAATATATAACTAAATAATTATTTCAAGTGAAAAATATACTAACTAGACCGGGAATCGAACCTATGACCTTTGGCTTTAGCCGGGTTCGATTCCTGGTCTAGGTCGTATATTTTTCACTTAAAATAATTATTTCATCAATAATACTAGCTTGGTAAAATAATGTGTAAGCGTTAAAATCAATAAATTAATTCAATATATAATATGTAAAATGAAACAAACATTTGATTTATGAAATGTTAGCCAATCACGGCATTTCAACAAAAAATAATCCTGGACACAATTACATTGTGGCATTTACCTTACTGATATGGATATGCAAGTTAATTAAACCTATATCATTACAATTTCTATGCATAATAAATTACTGTACATTTTATTCATATTACTTGAGGTTTTATAATAGTTTTTACTAAATTGTATCCTATCCGTGGGTAAAAAAGATGTAAAAATTGTGATCAAGGCCGTACGTGTAGTTGAATACAAACATATTTTGTGGTGGGGGGGGTGAAATTATAAGAACTATGACTGAACAATTTGTTCTTATTTGTCAAAATTAAGAAATTGTACAACTTTAATGACATTTTTTTGTTAACGATGATAAATCGAGTTTAAAATTGAGAAGATGTGACAGTCGAAATATGTGTAAAAATAAGAAAAAAATAAGCTCGCTGAAAATATTTTCGGTAGTGATTTAAAATAACCCAAATGTGTTATTCCAATAATAAGAGTTATTTACAAAAGTTAAAACTAATAAAGAAACCAAGCTCGCTCGGCAACGACACGTCTTGCAATAGTGTACAGTTAGTAAGATTTAGCCTGACATCTGTCATTAAGATGCGCAGTCGTCTCTGGGCCGGTTGGTGTAGTGGGGGAAACATTGAGATCAGTCATGCAGTGGGTTTTGTACTGTGCGTTTCGTAGTTATACGTGCATGTCAAAAACATTGGTTTTGTTGTTTTGTGATGGAAGGTGAAAATTTCTGAAAGAAATTCAATCTTGCGAAATCATATCAAATGTGTGTCGATTTATGACATAAGAAGCCCGGAACGGAGGAGCTTCTTTAATTTAACAAATATGAACCTAAATACCAAATTTAATAAAAATCGAACCTACTAATAAAACGTTTTACAAAACTAAACTGTTTTGGGAAATTTTCTGCCATTTTGAAATTTATAGAATGATTTTTCTGGTTAGAAAGTTTGTCCAATTGCTTGTAAATAATCTTAGACGAGAAGCCAACTTGTCAAACGTTGACAGCGGAATGGAGCTGAGTCAATGTCTTTATCAGTAGTAGTAGTAGTAGTTATGATGTCATTACTCTTCCCGCCTGCAACTCACCCTAACGCGCATATGAAAGTTCAGGCTACACTTTAGAATGTACCTTCCAACTAGTATATTGGCATCCCTATATATCAGATGTTTTTTTGTTTTTTTTTATGAGTGGTTTATTTAGAAGACTTGCGGAAATTTATTATGAGAGTAATTTAGGCCTACTATAGCACAGTAGATGTTAGGTTTTATAAATGTTAAAATAAAATTATAAGAGCTCTTCATAGTAACAAATTAAATAAATGCCAAACCACACAAATCACAACTACAATAGCCATAAATAATATCAGCAATATTTTGTAATACTAAATTTATTCACATTTCAATAGCATGATTGGAATAGGGTAGATATTCGACCATTATAGAAATTTCCATCAGGGTAGTAAGTACATAAATCTTTTTTTTTTTTTTTATAATTATTATTGAGAGTAGATCTGTAGTTGGTTTGAGGAATTCTTATAAATATTTATTGTTTTATAATATTTCCAGATTGAAATGGTATAAACTATGAAAGATGGTGATAATGTAACTAGTACACATCAAAATATTAATCAAACTACACATTTGGAAATTGCAAACTTTCGTCGCAAAATTGCAATACTTTGAGATTAATAGAAGAGTAAAATTATAAAATTACCGAAGGGGCTATATTTTCCACTAGATTTTTTTTTTTTAACCAAGAAAGTAATTTAGAAATATTTTTTCAGTGTGTCAATACTCACATTAATACTGATATTATTGTCTTACTAATATTTTTTATTGTCTTATAAATAACAAAAAGTTATATTTTCATTTCTGATTGTTTTCCACAAGGGATTGTAAGAATAAGTGCAGAACGTATTCTGATTATATTTTTAAGATTTTTACAATTTTTAGGAGGTATCCTAAAATCCTAACGTATTTACAAATAAAAATAAATCAGGCTTAGTGGTACAAAGCTAGACCACCAAAGCAGTAATAAATAAAAATTATAAAAATCTGTTCAAACGTTAGGAAATGTAAAGAAGAATAAATAAGTCCATCAGAAAATCTAGTATGGTTTGAGAATATTTATATTTAATAAATTACAGCTATATAAGAAAATAATTTTTAAATAATGTAGGTCCTAAAGGTGTAGGCTATGTGTTTGTGCAATTTAAAAATATTCTTTTTTAAATAAAACATTTTTTCTTTATTGGATTTAAAAAATTATCCGAGAAGTATTTTTAGTGCTTAATAATTATTTTTTTAACATGAAAGGCGACAAGTTGTGAACAAATCGTTGATAGTAAAAATCCCATTCAGTAATGTTCTCAAATTATAATTTAACATTATATAAGTAACCTATAAAATATCCTCAATACTAAAAGTTTAATTAATTTAGATATTTTAATTTAAAACAAATCAATAACTTCCATCTTATTGAATCATGTTTTAATATTATGATTTTAATGAATGAAGCCTAATGTTTTCATGAAGTAGAGTCAGTTTAAGTGGAACGGATAGTAGTTTGTGAAGGAATGCTGTCCTAAGGCAAGCCTGCGAGAGAAGGCCTCGGGAGGAGGAGAGAGAGAGAGAGAAAAGTTGATGATGAAAAAGGAGGAAAATAAAAAAAGTGGGGGACAAACCAGTATCTCTTGGATTGCAGAGCTAGGTCGCTTTGGAACAATTCTTAGGATGCAGACATTTATTTGCACTATTTAAATTCTTTTCACTTGTAGCTTTTGCACAGTTTCATGTAGGAACTTAATCACTTGTAGTTAAGAATATGTTGTACATATAATGATTAATATGGATGTGAAATGTACGGTTTATGGAAACAACATTCAAAAGATCGAATTTAATAATTATTTAATGTAATCTAATCTTGGACTTGTTCCAGTGACGTCCTGGATAAGTGTCGTATCTCGCTAACTTGAAGAGACAATTCATTATTAACTCTGGAAGAGACTAATAAAGAATCTTTTTAGAGAGGTTTTAGAATTATAGACCTACGATTGTATGAAATATGGGTTATATAGGTTCTGTACCACACTATTGATTTTTTTTAACAGTAAAGGCTCAAAGATAAAATAATTGGACTTTAGAGTGCTCAGTTTTATTTACGTACTTAGAATTAATTATAAGAATGATGTTTAAAAAAATAATTAACACTACAAAAAGATTCTCAATCACTCATCCTCAAGAACAAATATAAACCAATCAGTTTCATAGTCATTAATAAAAAAATGAAAATGAACCATGGACTTAAAAATTATATATTTCCATAAGGAAATGTCCCATAAATACGAATTCAGTGAAATAGAATTTTTATTAAAATCTAGACTTAAATGACAGCGGTTAAAATTCTTTTTGGGTACCTAATTAATCTTCATATTTGAACGAAATCGGTAGTCTCGATTTTTAGAAATAACATATTATCATAATCTGCTCTTTTTAAATGTTTTTTGCACTAATCCCGAACAATTTTTCTTATAGCGGCTACCCTCAAATTTTGAGTTGTATAAAAAAGTCCGGAGATGTAATCAAAACATGTCCATATTAGAATCCTATTTAAATACAGAAAAATGTCAAAATAGTGGCATTTTAAACTAATTTTTTGTTCATACATGGTGTGTTATTCAAATAATAACACTCCATTAATTTGATTATTTTGAAGATTTCATTTTTTTTTATTTAATGATATCAAATCCGCTTCTCTGGAATGACAAAAAAGGAAGTTAACCTAACCTGACCTACCTAACCTAACCTAACCTGACCTACCTATCCTAGCCTAACCTAACCTAACCTAACCTTATCTAACCTGACCTACCTAACCTAACCTGACTTACCTAACCTAACCTGACCTACCTAACCTAACCTAGCCTGGCCTAACCTAACCTGACCTAACCTAACCTAGCCTGGTCTAACCTAACCTAACCCTACCTAACCTAACCTGACTGCCTATAAAAATATGATATTCGTATAGTTATGAGATCCGGCAGAGACGAGTCAATGACACGAGTGTTACTAGTAAGAGCTCCTTCACATATATAAAGCTTAGAATCCCGCTAGGGCCGAGACACTGAACGAGCGAAGCGAATTGAGAGTTTTTAATATATACACATCTTCGAGGCTAATTAAGGCCTTGATATCATCAATCTGTTTATCTTTTCAATATGAGGTATATTATTTGTATGTGACCGGTGTTTTGTGGAAGATTCTAGCTCCCATCTCACAAATATCGAATACGCAAAAATTATTTTTATATCTCCAGAAGAAAAAAGTTGAAAGGGGGTCCATGTTTATAAATTTCCATTTATCTTGATAGACTTCTAATCTGTATTTTAAACGTTTTTTATTTAATATTTAAAACTAAACTATTTAAGAAAAGTTCATCATTTAATAATTAAAACTAGCCAATAGTAATCCTGGATCTAGATACCAACATCTCGTATATTAAAATCAATCGCTTATTTATTGTTCTCCTTAAAGTCATAAACTTGATACGAACAGAGTTCCTTCCTTATGTGCGAGTTTAATTAAAAGCTAATTAAGTACCCACTCAGTACGCACGCTCTGATCTGAGGCTAATCATCTGGCTTGGAAATGGAAAACTGTTGCGTTTTTTTTTTTAGCTTACTGCAGATGTAATCGAGTTATAATGGATTAAACCAGTCTTTATCGATTCAAGAATCGTCCATGGCATCACTCCCATTACGTAGATATCGATACAAGTCTTCTTGTCAATGAGTTGAGAAGTCGTGTCGTAATATCTACACGTCTTGTAAATCCACAGAATATCCACACAGTGTTACACCTCTTACAGATGAAGGTGGATAATTTATATATTGTCATTTATAATATAGATAATCATAGTAATGCTATATTTTATTCGGACATATTCCGAATATTAATTCGGATCATTTGAGTGTAAATCGAATACACGACGTTTCGAGAATATCTAGCAAGGACGTTATTATGTGATAAACATGGAACATGCAAACATAGCGTAGAGACCGTGTTGGAAACTAAAACGAAAATAAATGGTGCAAAAACATTGCACAAACTCAGTCATCCATCTCCAAATCCAAATAAAAATTAACACAAAATGTCAGTTCGATAGTTGTCAGTCAAAAAATGAATATCAGCGCTGAACCGCGTATACTTATTACGCAAAAATATTTCCTTCGCTCGTTCCTTAAACGCGTCATAGCGTAAATCCTATTTGATTAAAATCAAGATTTTAATGACTGCAGTCAAATTACATGTTTGTGTTCACGGATTATTCCTTAAATGGATTTTTTTTTACTTGCTTTTTGTAAACGTTCACAGTTCACTACAATTTGAACGACATCAGTAGGGCGATTTTAAGAAATTACATGTAGTCACGAACTATTATTGCGGAAATAAGTGTCGGTGGTGTCCTTATAGGCTAAATTTAAGCAAAATATCATCAAAATCGTTAGAGACAATTTTTAGAAAATCGTAATTTTGTTTTTTGAAGCTATCACAAATTTTGAGTTGTTTACAAAATGAAAAAAAGCGTCCCAAGTTTGCTCCACATATGAAATTTTTTTTTAATCTGTTCAGTCGTTTAGGCTGTAAAACACTACACATATGACACACAGACAGATATCATTACAAAAACATTTTTTTGGATTTAGGATAAATCAAAACAGATATATCTACATAAACCTAGACATTGATTTTATAACCCTTCACGTACTTTTTCTACACTACCTATATGTGAAAAAGTCAAATCTGTAAATTCCTCACATAAGTATAATTAATATAGATAAAACAACACAAAAAATCGATTAAATAATAATTAGAAGTAACCAGAGTTGAAAAATTAAAGTAGATAAAGGTGTAGCAGCAACCATACCTACAGGTAATGACAAAGACAAAGTTTTGTGATTTTTTTTTTTTATTTGCTAAAACAACAAATGAAATAATAGAAAATCTACTATAGTTGATAAATTAATTAAATAATCTCAACTCTAAAAATTCAAGCAATAAATTTTAATAAATATACATCTCTCATTCCATTTCATAAAGAATTTCTTATTCCAGTAATGGAAGATCAATTTGGATAATAAATAACAAAGCAATACGAAATTAAACCAAGCCAATCACAACCTACAATAATTTTCACTAAATTGTGTATAATAATTAAAAAATATATGGACACATAATTACTAAATACATAAAACCATAATATTAAAATCTCTGAATAAATATTCACTATAGATGAAATTCCTTTGACAAAAAACAACAATATTAAAAATATTCAATCAAAAATAATTAATATATATTATTAACATTAACAGAATTCAATGAAATAATTATAAAGAAACTATAATCTAAAATAAGATAAATACTGGAAAAATAAAAATAATAAACTCAAGTTAAATTAAATATTCTAAATTCAAAGCTAAACTAACATCTATGATCCCACAAATCATTATTTTAATAAACGATAAAAATTATTGTAGACTATTAAAATTAAACGTAACTAACGAAGAAGTAATAATAAATATTCACAATAAAACTACAAACTTCTAATAAAAATCTACTTGTTAAATATAAGAAAATATCCCATAACAAGCTCTTTAAAAAGACATTAACATTACAAATAAAATTCTAAACTAATAACTATAGTGTAGTCTAATAAATGTATTCTTGGTAGTCCAGCCATATTAGAAAAACAAAAAAAGAAACTATATTAAGTAGTTGAACGTATAAAACCTGTTAAACCCTCTCTAATAAAAAAAACTTCGTTTTAATAACCGTATACATAAAATTAAAAACACCTGAAAAACAAAGTCCATGAATATTATTAAATAAGACGCTGAACAACCCCAATTAAACGAAGTAATATATAATTCTAATTAATACTAACCTTTTATGTGCTAATGAAGAATAAGTGATTAAAGATTTAATATCCTTTTGAAACATACAAATTTATCTAATAAATTAATCACTCTATAAGCAATCATAATGCATATGTATTTATGTATAAATAAATAATTTGAACAAAAAATATATAACAAGTGTAATAAACCAAATCCTTCCAACTTCGATCAAATTCCAGCTAAAATCATAGTACAGTACCTAAAAGAGAAGCTTCAACATGCCTTTAAGTAATAAAAAACTAAATTTATATACAGTAATATTTAGATTTTATTTTTTTAAATATCCTTAACTAAACGTAAATAAATCTAAAAATAATTAGAACTATACAAATATACAACTGCCAATTTGTTAATGTATATAAAATGGACTTAAAATGGTAATAAAGAAAAATTAAAGTATAAAATAATAAGTAATAACCGAGCAATCCCTGTCAAACCACAACGAAAACAATAAAACATGTTTTCTAAATTATATTATTTATTTTTATGCAAAATATACAATATATAAATAAAAACTAAATGTTATAATAGAAAAATCGACTCAAATTCCCTTAATAAATTCATTTAACTCCTTAGTAGGCGATAACATACACGCCTTAATCAATTTTAATATTTTAGTATCCGATTGATATTTTCAGAACATTATAACATTTCTAACAGAAACAGTTAGATTTTCTAAATTAATTGTGTCAGAGGAAATAGGCTGGAAACCATTCAAACTAATATTTCACTTGCATATTCGCTAAAGCGTTCATTCCTACCCGAGCGTTGATATCTCCTTGTATAGTTCTAAAGCTAAGGTTAAAAGTCACAAGCATTAATTAACTACTACGTAGCGTTTCCAAATTAAACGTAAATATTGATCACATTAACCAGAACATATAATCAATTTTTAATAGTATTTTTTTGTGTACATTTTAAATAAACTCTGTGAACATATGAAAACAAGTTACATAATTGCAAATTATTGTTTATTTGAAAGGAACAATTAAAAACGATGTGGAGAAAATTATACAAAATAACTAATAATAGCTCAATCTACAGGATGTCCCATAAGTTCCATTAGTTTTAAATGAAGATAGAAATATATATATTTTGAGACGTTTATTGTATAAAGAACTGTTATTTTTATAAAGAAGAAGATACACATTCTGTCTCCACCCCTTCCCCGCTCCTCCAACTACAAGGGAAGGTAGGTTTCATTTCAATGGAGATGAAAAATACAACTTTGCGTATTGCTTTTTGCAATTAAAAGTCGTTTTTCAATTTTAAATTTCGCTTCAAAATTGTACTGTCAATTTTTTTTTTAAGCGACTTTCCTATTTTTGTTTGAAATAATAGAGTAAAAATACTCATTTTCGATTTTTCCGTATCTCTTAGTAATCAATAACATTGTAACAATTATTGTTTCAATATCATTACGTTGCAACATTTTGTTGTTACAATAGCTTGTACTAAAAAATATCGCAACGGTAATTTCAAAATGGCGACCATTTAAAATATCTTTTTTTTTAATAACTCGTACCAATAGGCCCTATATTATTCCTCTAGACTTAAACATCTGATCCAATGATATCCATACGGTAGTTTAGCAATATTAACAATTTATAGAGAGATATTGCTAAAAAATTGTTATTTTCATCACATAACCTACAAATTTGTGTGAAAAATCATTAATAATTTTCCTTGTAGCAGGAATATTAGTTTCATTTAAGTCAAATATTTCACGTCAAAAGGGTTTTAGTTTTCGATTAACTATTTTTACTATTAAATAATGGTTTTCGAATTACAAAATGGCAATCTTTTGAAACAGTTTTTTGAACACATTTTCTTAAATATACTACATTTAATTTTTTTTTTGTTCAGCTTTACTTTCCACATTAAAGTAGAGATTCCAAACAATCCACTAATATAATTAAAGTTTTGTTCTGTTATCTGGGTTATTTTTTGTTCTATGGTGTCAAACCAGTTTTAATTTTATTATTGATTTTAATATTCACATTTTATATCTATTTGTTAAACGTATTTTATGTAAATAAATGATAATAATGACTTATAAAATATATTAATTGGATTGCTTCGCCCAAGAAAAGGGTTCCTGACATACATATACGAACAGTACTAAATTTCGTAACTCAGATACAAAATCACGTAGTATACATTTCAAAAACCAGCAGACAAAACAATTTGTATCAGCTTTTTTGATTGCTTTCTTGAAGTTTATTGTATTTATTAATAAGAAACGCTTGTCATTTGAGCATCAAACGTTCCAACTAAAAATCTTACCGAATAATTGTAAATCTAAATGATTGTACACTACCAAATTTGGTGAAAATCAGATCAAAATTCCAAACTTTAATAAATAGATGCCTTTTGAGTATAATATTTTACGTAGAGCCAAAAGGCAACCCTTTTGGTTAATAATTTATAAGCTCTTAGTTTAGTACATAACTAAACATAGGTAAATTTGATCCGTAAAAACATGAGCTAGGAAATATGATCGATGCATAGCCTATTTTATGATTCCTGGTCTAGTTTTAACCTCTGTTTTCGTTACGATATTATATCAGCTAAAACTGAGAATGTATACAATAGTGCACTGCTTTCTTGTAAATTTCGCCTCAAGACAATGTTTAAAGTGACTTTTAAATTCTATTCTTTTAGTTTGACTAAACGAAAAAAGCAATTACAGTACGTTGTTCTAAGGCCACAATAGGAGCCTTGGATTGTGTTCCATTTCTCGTGACCATTGAATAACGGTCAAAGAACGTTGAATTAAGCGTCATAATAATTAATAGTGAATATAATTACATCGGATTTCTTTGTTTTCCATTGAGGACGGCGGTCAGCCAATGACGCCAAGAGGAGATCATTACAATTGGATTCGGAAAGTAACCACCAGTGGGCGGTTGGGTATTGGCTTTTTAATTGGAAATGTAAAGTGAAATTTAGGTCTACATTCACAGCTTGACTTTGAGGTTACAGCTTAGAAATGGTTTCGAGCTAAGGCGTTTCTGCAATTCTCTCTGGACACCCAAGCAATGGGTTTTTCTTGTCTTTCACTTAAACTTATTAATTGTGTCTTTTACTGCTTAAAAATATTCATTGCATGATTTTTATGGTGTTTTATGACCTATTTAATGTGTACCTGGATACACTTTATACTAAGTTACCAAATTCTAATATTTTATTGGTTGTATTTTCTAAAACATTGCCTTTCATACTTCAATTTATTTATATTTCACTTTATTGTATCAGAAAGTATTGAAATAGATAGAAAAGAAACTCAAACACAAGATCTCGCAAAAATTACGTTTACTTAATCACACGCGTTTCAACGACAAACTTATAGTTTAGTTATTGTAGCTCATGTATCACTGGGGATGGCGACTTTGACGTTGAAATGCGTTTGATTAAGTAAACGTAATTTTTGTGAGATCTTGTGTTCGAGTTTTTTTTCTATCTAATATTATCTCACAAGACAAGCTCAATATTTATTTATAAGTATTGAAATGGTAAACAAAAATTAATTTAAAATATTTGTTTCCGTTTTATACGAGTCCAAAAACGAGATTACAAAAAATATAATATCTGCTCTAATTTGGCCTTTAGAGTGTGGCTTAAAAGAAACTTCTACCCCCTTTTAATAAGACAACTAAACACGGTGTGTGACAATCTTCTTTGTAGTAAGAGTCTGCTTCAATGATCTTACGTTTTTTAATTTTGGATTTCAAAAGGTGAGAGTGCAGAGGTGTCAATAATGGGACATTTGGTCAGTCGATAGTTCATTTTAAACTGTTGAACGATGTAAATTTTGTCCACTGCAATAACTAAAATAATTCCCTTAAAGTGATTGATAAAAATTAAATTGCATCTCTCCCTTTAACTTTGCTGTTATTTCAGAATTTTCTCAGTTTAGAGGGGATACTACAATGATTCCTAATTTAGAGGTTTTTTTTTTACTTTACAGAGTGTGGGAGACTCGAAATGTTTAAATAGGATGTATGTTCATTTGATACTTCATTTTAAAGTTCTTAGTGAAATTTCCTTTTTCAGTTATCGCAATACGATCACTTTATCGAATGATTGCTAATTTAGTTACGGTGGTCCTTAAAATTTTGGTCTTGTCATTTTTCTTGTCTCATCAATACCTTTAAAACCGTGTATCACATGTCCTATGTGAAATCTTTAACTGCTCTCCCACTCTTAAAGTAAACATTTGAAAACCGTGGGGTTGTAGCAGCAACCCTTCACTACAAAGATTGCTGAAAACCATTGTTGGCTGTCGTAATTAATAACATAGATTTTAAAATTATATTAATTTATTATTTCCTTCTTCTTTTTTACTGCGGTAAACCACATTCATGGCCTTAACTAACAAAGTTAAAGAAGAGTGAAAATTTCTGCTTAGCCACCACTGATATACATGCATTGTTAGCCCGTTTTATCACCGACCAAACCTTATGTCTGAGTGTTTTCTGTGTTCACTTATATAATGAAGATCACAATATCCGAAAGGGGATTGAAAAGCATAATATGATGATGTCATTATTGGGCAACGATTGTTATTAAAATTTAACTTTATAATCTGAAATGAAATGTTAGTTGACTATTAATTGTAGATTCTAACTATTTCATAAAAAAATTTGGATGATTGAAATCCAAACCATGATATGGATGATTGATATACCATAGATTCAAGTATATCTTTAAATTGCAACTTTATCTTTTTTGAAGGTTTAACCAATTCCTTTTCGATCTATATTCAATATGAAAAATTCCCCCCTCTCTCTCTCTTTCTTTCTCTTTCTTTCTCTTCCCACCTGAAGTTTCTCAACAAACGGAATTCATTGGGAGGTCAGAATTATTTTATAAAATTCTTCTCAATGTAGACTATTTAATTTCTAATATATTTAGCCTATAATTCTCTAGTTTTGCAGCTCTGAATTTCTGGATTAAACTATTTGATCATACTAGCACATGTTTTGGATGTGCCCAAACCACTTCCGACGGTTTTTTGTTACTTACACAAAAAAAAAAAATATTGTACTCAATACTGAATACTTCAACGTTTTTTATTTTATTATTAAGACTGGGGAGAGTGTTTTAAAAGCGCCTCCTGCACTGCGACCTAATTAGATCTTTTGTGCCCCCCTCTTGTTGGACTCAGGAGAGATCTATGTCTTTGACAAAATTGATCAAACCCCTGGTCGGGAGGTTTAGTAATTTTTCTTCCGAAATGAAGATGAATTCTAGAGATTTTTGTCTTTTTTGGCATAAGGCCGGGCACTCCATGATGATGTGTTCCATGCGTTCCACCTCTTCACCACAGTACCTGCAAGTATCATCGTCCACCAGGCCCATCTTATTTAAGTGATACCTGCAATGGATATGTCCAGTTAGTATACCACAGAGGAGTTTAAGCTCTCTTCTGCTTAGGTTTAGCACTTCCTTCCCTCTCTTTTTTTTAGGGCTAAGGAATTTCTTGGAGTGTCTAAGACCCGGCAATGTGTTCCAGGTTCTGTTGATTACTTTGTTGGCCCAGTTGGTAATAACCTCCTGGTAGTCCCTAGGGCCAAATCCATACATAGTTTTTAATGAAATGTTAAATTTTAATTAGTTTTTTATGAACATTTAAAAACTTTTATAAATTTAAGGTAGACATTGATTTGTATTCTGTATTCTATCATGCCTAATTTGGATTCTCTTGCTTAGATGAATTACCATTTATCCCCCAGTGTAAGGTTTGAAACATTCCGATGTTCATCCATTGTGGCTATTGGTGAAAATTAAAACAATTAAATATTCGACTCCTGATATAAATTGTGGGCATCAAATAATATAAATAGGTTATGAAAATAAGTAAAAGTTCTCCTTTAAAACAGGAATAAGTTACCCGGGTTCTTCTTATAATAAAGTCTCAGACGTTAGTCCTAGCCTCTAGAAGTGTATCAATGTTGCAATATTTAGCAAGTGCAATACAGACCCACAGCCTTCTGGTGGTAACATTGCTCAGCTTTATTTGTTTCCAATATCTTCCTAATTAAGACCGACACACGAAACTTGTCTAAACGGGCTTCCCAAACATGTTTACATAGTTTAGTAAACCAATCAAGTCGTTCCCAACCTATTAATTAGATAATATCCATTTGTAATGGCCTCCATTTTGAATTCTATGTTAAAATCGATGTAGTAAACAACCTAGACATTACTAACAGGCGGGGTAGAAAATAAACACGTGTACAAATATGGTTTTATGATGGAACAGAGACTGTAAACAGGCAGACATACAGCTCGAGGGAAACTCATTAGGGGTAGTTTTCTTTGATAACTTTTAAAATTTACTCAGATAATGTAAATGGCAAGTCATGATGATCTCGAAAAGGTTAAATTTCTTAAACTTTTCATTTTACTTTCTGAAATCGATCAATGAAATGTTATCGCATGTCACTTTAGATACTCGACTCTCTGGGCTTTGCAACAAATCATAGGTGGTTGATTCAAACGCCATTAACGTTTAAAGAAGTAATTAGATGAACTTAAAAGAATTTTTGTAGTTTTGAAATTCAAGTTTTCTGTAAATTCTCGCAAAGTAAATAACTTTTTATAAAAATTAAATTGCAACTTGTGGCGGTTTTCATTGATTGTTTTATTAACAGTGAATTATAACAGCGGTAAATATTCTTGTCTGTGGTAAAACAGCATACGTGCCTAATTTAAATGTCAACTATTTAGTCTTCCTTTCATGTTTACTTGACACACTGTACATAATGTAGTGAGAAAGGACTATTAAAAGCCTAAACAAATCTTGCATACATCGCCTAAAATAAACACAAGTTTACAGAACATAAAACTGCATGTATTATGAAAGAAATATTTTTAACAAAACAGAAGTTTCCTGGTGAACAAATCTGGTGATCCTCCTCTTTATTTCCTTCTTTTTGTTCTTTGTTTAGATTGGAAAAAACCTGTCGGTCATCATCGCCTCATAAAGACCAAAAAATGAAGAAGAGAAGACAAATAAAGACTCGTAGTATTCTAATAGTTTCATAGTTGGAAGATAACAAAAGTTGGTCAAGAAAGATTAAAAAGGAAAATTCAAAGAGAGGATATAACTCAAGACTACACGAAAAAAAGCTGTAATCCAGTTGAGGTCCTCGGGTTTTGCCACGTCCGTACTGACTATAGTGAGGGCCTTCCTCTTTAAAAGTGAATGTAACCTCACATTCTATACCATTACTAATACTGAAACTCTTATTAGATTTACGCAGTAAATGCATATTGACGTTGCCAACGAAACTCCAACTTACTATAGAATTCCAACTATTAGATCCTTTAATACTTTTTTCAGGATTGAGATTACTTAGTAAGAGAGACATATTTTTTTTTTTTTCATTTTATTTGACGTTAACTATAACTTTTGATTTAAATCTTGGTTAGATTTAGTTTTAGTGAACAGTTAAAAAACATTGTTTTATATATTTAAATTCTTTATACGTCAATCTTTTTAGGTGAGGAGTCAACATAAAAAACAAAAGCGTAGGTTATGTCAAATGGATGGGGACGGGTCGTTCAAAAATTTCAAATCAAACGTGTAAGCTTTGATACCTTCAATAGTCTCTGCGAGACCATAAAAATGGCATAGGAATTCTGACCTTCCAAAACAAAGTGACAGCAAAAACAGTTATTTTATTTAGAAGATCGACTCAGAAGGCACGAAAATCCATTTTTATAAATGTTGGTTTACTGTTACAAATACAAGTCCTCCTAGTTTTGTGGGAAATCACTAAGAGTATGTATAGTAACAGAATCCAGAAGATAAATAAACCAAACTTTAGAAAACATGTTTGAACAAAGACTACTACATGTATGCACAGGGAGAACAATTTGAACATTTAATATGAAGTAAGTTCATACTTCATGTGATTTGTAAATAAAATAACTCTTTTGGCCGCCTTTTTATTTTAATTTTTTTATTTATTGTTTTTTATTGATTAAAATTTAATTTTTTTTTCTTTTTCCTTGTCTCACAGAGATGTTTAAAATGAGGCGTCAGTCAATGTCATGTGAAATTTTCTAGCTACTCCCCCCCCCCATAATTAAACTAACATTAACTTTTGCTTCTTAAGTTCCCCCCTTACCTAAAGAGAAGCAAACAGAATTCAAATATCTTCTTTTTTTTTAATAAAATAGGAGTGGTAGAGTATTTTCAGCCACTCTGTGTATGAAAATGTATGAAAACCGAATTTCACAGTGAATAAACACACACACACAGCCTGCGTATATGTGCCAAATACTAACCAAACAAAATTATTTTATCGCTAAAAGGTCATCCATAGTAATAGCCTTAAAGATATACAAAATTCATTATATACATAATATATTTAAATAAAGCTTGACTTGCTTAACTTGTATAGTAAACTCATGCTATGGAAGAAAAAATCACATTGTATGAAATCGAGTTTAAATTATTGCGATCAAAGTTGGTTTTCATTTTTTTAATTATTCCTGAAAGGTAATTTTATTTTACTTAAGCTTTGGCACACTGATTGAGTCCAAAATCTTCACATTTAACTAAAATCTTTAAAAAAATATAAATTAGTTCTTTTATAGAAGCTAAAACTTCTGTTTTTGTTTTTACCGATAACTATCAAAGCGGCATTTTTTAAGCAAAACTGTTATCAATACCTTTTGTTTGAGTCTATGTGGCTCCATTTCATCTAAATCATTAGAATAAATCTTGAGTTTTTATTTTATTGGAAAAAAAAACACCACGAAGTTCGAGCCATACTCTTCAAATTTCATGAAAATCTTTCCAGTCGTTTAGACTGTAAAGCACTCTATAGACGACAGACAGATATTTCAAAAAATACTTTTATGGACTCAAAGTTGATATTATGCTTACATTTATGACCCATCACTTAATTATATCTGTGCTACCCTACGTAAATGTGAGACAGTAAAAATCAAGTTAGCTCAATATTACAAAACCTATTGTAAATATTATGGTTTTGATCTCTAGAAATATATCTGCAGAATAATCGAAGTATGGAAAATAGGTTTAACAAAGAGCGCATGCGCGTATTAAGTTGTTACATTAAACATAGCCGCATTGCACCTAGTAGAAAATCCAATTATTTCTATTTGGGGAGCTTTCCAATTACCGATATGTATCCCCGACCCAACGGTATAAAAGAAAGTGGACCACTGAAATAACCTCAATGTACGAAATAGTTTCTTGAAATTAAATGTTAGATATCTTGTAGGCTTAATTTGTTCAGAAATAAAATAACAGAATTCGTTAGCATGAAAGTCGCTTTAGCTATGGAAGTGATGGGAACTTACCTACCCACTGTTGCAAGGTTGTTTTATCACTTACACGGTATAGGATAAGTTTGATAATAGTTAAAAATTCTACTTTCATTTTTCAATATGCCGTCCTTCAATCGTAGTTGTCTTTACATAAGGACGATAGCCGCCTCAAAAATTAGGAAAGGAACATGGCATTTGGTATAGTAGAAGGTTAGAGTATACTCATAGAATCCTATGAAATTCAGAAAAATCTAATTAAAATTTTTAAAATGACGACTATATTTTGTTCATATCTCGTGTGTTATTCAACTCGACACTAAATTAGATTCAAATTTGCAAATTTCAATTCTGCAAGAAATGTTACTAACCCGACTTATCTACGGTGACAAATAATGATTTTATTATCAAACGAGACTAGTATAGTTACGATAAGGCTGTCAACAACACAATCGATTGAAGCGGTGGAGGCTACAGCTTGTGGTCCTCCATTGCCGAGACATTGAGATGAGCAAAGCGAGTAGAATCACAATAAAAACAGTAGCAGATGTCAAAAAAATAGTAAAATACACAATGATGACTTGAAGTCGAGAAAACATGTCTAACAACTGTTTTAAACAAATTTATCTTACTGGATAAGACTTCTGGATCTACTATTTAACATTTCATACAATGCCAAAGAAATCAAATTTTAGACATTGCATTTAGAGGATCTGTTTTTTTAAAATTTTTTAATAGGGCTAGGTAAGTACAACGATGGCGCCCATGATACTTCCCAGTCGTATTCTTTCTGAAAACTTAAATCGCGCCCAATATCCACACCAATAAAACCTATAAAAAAAGACTTTTATAGTGATTATAAAAACTCTAACTAATTAATTGCTTGTAATATTTTGTCAATGTCGTACTCCTGTTATTTCGAATTAAATTCAAAAAGGAAAGGATCAATTATGTCATCCTGTGGAACGAGGTGCAGTCAAAATGTAAAGTTGTAAAAATTAAGAAAATTTCTTTCTTTATTCTGAAACTACAAATAAAACTCTACTTTACTACATAGTCGCTGTATGAATTCAAACGTTTATTATATCGAGTGACATGTTTTTCAAATCCTTCATTAAACAAATTGGGCCCAACTCCTGACAACTCCCTTCTCTTACTGCATTTTTCATTTCTTCCTCATTTACGAATTACTGTTTGGTAAGAGCTTCTTTCATTAAACCGAACACGTAGACATCACAAGGCGCAATGTTTGGAATATTAGGAGAATCTTCACAGTTGAACTTATGGCTTATGAGGTCTGTTGTGGTACGACTAGAATGAGGGGCTGTAGCCATGGAGAAGCATAACACCGACAGTTAGTTGTCCTGCGCGGTGGTAATTAATTGCCTTTTTTAGTCTGTTCAAGATTTCACAGTAATCTGCTGCATTAATTGTTGTTCCCCTTGGAATGAACTCATCACTACACCTTGATTGTCGAGAAAAGAGTCAAAATCACTTTCCCTGATGATGGAACCTGTCGAAACATTTTTAGAAGGAGAGATTAAACACTTCTCCATTCCCGTGAACTTCGTTTTGTTTCGGGAGTGAAATTATAGACACACCTTTCATCTCCAGTCATAATTCTGTCGAAACATTCATTGCCTTCCTTGTCATAACGAAACGAGAACTGCAGAGCAGATTGAAAACGTTTCTTTTTGTATTCTGCAGTGAGTAAGCGAGGCACCCAACTAGTGCACACTTTTCTAAACTGCAGATGCTCTGAGTTGATACTGTGCACACTTTCATGATAAATATTAATTTCAGTTGCGATTTCGTCCTCCGTCATTTTCCCGTTTGCAATAATCAATTGAACACGTTGAACATTACCATCCGTGGTTGAAGTTGATGGCTTTCCTTTGCCTACACTTATTCTCTATTTTACTGCGACAATTTTCATACAACTCGAGCCATTTTACATTGGCCTGGCGAGAAAAACATTTTTCACAGTAAACTTCACTTAACTGCAGATGAATTTCAATGAGATTACCTTTTTTATCCCACAGAAAACAGCACGGATTTCCAATTTGGAAGCAACTTCCAAGTGACGCGACATTGTTACTCGTATTTGTCAACAATGGGATCATAAAAGTTTTACAGCTGTTTTACAGACGTTTAAACAATGTGACCAACACCTGTAATCAAAATGTACCTTTGACAAAGAGCAATACAAACATATACTAAACTTTTGACTGTCTCTCGTATTTCCGGACGAGACTAATGTATTTAACTTCTATATATGTACACTTCGAGGTCGAGGTAAACAATTATATTGTAAACATTTGTAATTATATGACTGGTTGAACGTAAAAATCTTAAACATTAAAAGCTTTAGCGAACTTTCCAGTGGTTTGTTTTATCATCTTCTTCCTTTTATATACTCATTCACTCTCTGGGTGATGATTCACCAACTAAAGCAAAACAATCACTTGTACTAAATAATCTGTGCATCAATTACGCACGCCTTTACACAAATCCCAATATCAACGTGGGTCAAAATTTGTGTAAATCGTATGGTTTTGAAATTAAGTTTTTGATACAGCGGTCAAGGTTCAGGCTTGCTTTCTCAATAATTCAGGAACCTTAATTTTTTTCACAATAATTTAGGGCAGTCAACAAATTTTACCGCAATCAGTAGAGCCGATTTCAATAAATTAAGCTAATTTTTTTTTTTTTTAACACCGATAATTTCGTACACAACATTTTTGGTGAGATTGCAAGCAATACGTTTTGTTCTAATCCTAAAGAATCAGAAAAATTGAGGAAAACAGTCGTGAATTTCAATATGTTTTATGAGTAAACTTAATTTTCTAATAATACAATTCCAGTTTTTAATTGTCATAGTTTACCGATACTGCAGAAAAATCAAGACTTATATAGCAAAATTTGACAAATTCGGACGAATTTTTACTAATGTTTCCCTTTTCATATTTTTAAGTTATACTGTGACACTTTAGTAATAACTCTCTTATGGTTTTAATATCATTAAATATTTAAGCTGCATAGAATAAGTTATTGTAAACATTGTAGGATATATAGGTGAGACATCAATAATTACCAAAACTAAATATAGACATAAATTATATATAAAAAAGAATTTGAACTAACACTCGAAATCTATTTCCCATCAAACCGAGTCAAAATATATTCTCACTTGGAAATCCCAACATTGAAATGAAGGCGATTTTAATATCCTTAATTCCACAAAAATTTCATTAATAATTGTGAATAAATAATCTGCAAAATGTAATACAAAAAACAAGAAATTTATAATATGCGACTTGTCTCTGACAATTATAGATTCCACTATTGTAAGTCCAACTTACATCACTTTCTACAGTACAGCTCATTGTATCTTAATAAATAACCCGCTTATGGCTTTTGACATTTCCATAGAATACCGTTATTAGTGACGCACTTGGAACTGTATATTTGTTCTATACGTGAACCACTAATTTAATATTAGGCCTACAACCATCTAGTAATCATTTTATTGCTGGAGACACATCAGCATGATTTCCATATTACAAGGTTCCCCCCAATTTTAAACTAAATATTTTCTTAGTTACTGTTACAGCAGTTGTCGTATGATTAGATCTACACCCGAGACCATCAAACGTGCATCGATCATTGTCCGTTATTAGGGTTATCGTGTTGATCAATATATCGATTTCTACTACCTCAAATTTCTGGTAACAGTTGAATGCTGAGAACAACAATAAATTGGACAGTCTGTTTTTGCTCTTCAGATAATATGTAACTTTGTACGAACGTTGGAAATGTCTGTCTGAACTCCTAAGGATACTTCCGACGAAGGGTTTGGAATAGAGTATCGGCTGACTAACTAGACTTCTGTGAAGGATGTGACAAGCGGTTCTCGAGGTCCTGAAGGCTTCGACGTCGAGTTTACCAAATAAAAAATTATGGCTCAGGTGAGACTGGACAACTCGACCTCCATCATTCCTGCATACATAAGTTGTCTCTGGACAAACCATTTAATTGACAATCCAAATTTTTTTAATATAGGCCCCTAATATAAAAATGTCTCAATTTTTTTTAGGTAAAATATATTTCAGTTTTTTTTAAATATTTATAAAAACTAAATCAAATTTGCAATAAAAAAAATAAAATTAAAAAAAAAGTTGATAAGTATTTATCGACTTTTACTAAATTCGATATTTTATTAAATTGTTTACTATGTTTGTTCAACTTTCATAACATACAGTTCAAATTATTAGTTTATTTATCTTGTTTTTTTACTACCCTATGATATTAATAATTTTGCTGAAGAATTCTGATAATATTTTTGTCAATTTTATAACTTAATGCGAATAACTGCATGGAACATGTTGTAATTGATCCTAAGTAACTGGGGATATGTATAGGAGTAGCCTTAGAGACTTATAGCTCTTAAATTTTCCAGACATTAATAGAAAATATGATTTTAATCTATTTTCGTTCCAAACTGTAGAAATTACGACATCTGTTTCTATTTACTTAAATATGTTTGAGCGTAAATTTTCAAATAAGTGCACTTTATATATTTTAGGAGAGCGCCGTAACTCAGGTGTCAGAACATGCTCTTATCTCCCCGTACTTCGGACTAATGAAACATCACGGGCTACGCTGGTTCCAGTCATGTTGAGGGCATTACATTTTTTCATCT
Organism: Aphrophora alni; assembly: GCA_963513935.1. NCBI lineage: Eukaryota > Metazoa > Arthropoda > Insecta > Hemiptera > Aphrophoridae > Aphrophora > Aphrophora alni. Next base: position 67,137,762 of record OY740774.1, on the reverse strand, counting down.
TCTACCTACTCCCCCTTCTTTAGTCTGAGCATAAAGTAAAGACATTAAGGGAAATATATTTATTTAATTTTGTCGATCGAGGATTTCGATGTTTTTTCTTTAATTTGATCATTATTAATTCAATGATCCTTCAATATTAAATGTATGCCTAACTAGTGGTTGAAACTTTCTTTAAATGTAAATGTTTGATTTAAACTGTAGTGGTTCACCATTAATGCAACGCACGATTTGTTATTTTCTTCATTATAATAGTATTTACTGAAGTTTTTTATAGGCTTTATTTAAATAGACTTTAGTTATACAATTACGACATTGTATTGCAAAACTAGACTCAATTTGTTAATTAGATAGTTAGTTATTTTCATTTTATAATTGAAGTACAACAAAGCATAAACTGAAGACTATGTAACACTGAGAGGCTATATAAACATAGTGTCCAGGAAATTAAGCTATAATTTTGTTAATTTATTTTTGACTTGAACAATTTATTTTTATTTGTTTCTTTAGTCGTTACCTTGAACCGTAAAACTAGTTTTAAAGGCAACAAATGTGGGTTACTAAGTACGAAGAAATCCAGTGATATTGAATATCGGAAGTGTTGGGATCAAGCTTAGCCTTGAGAATACCAGACAATCTGAAGGTGAACGTTCAAAAGATGTCAACAAATGCAGCTGCCATCTTCCACCCGAGGGCTAAATAAAACAGCCAATTAATGTGCAAATAAACAGAATGTTTGAGGAACAACAAAATATTTAAACACGATATTTATTATTAAAACTGAATGGCGCCAGTCAACAGACAAACCGCTATCGCTTTCACCTCCTTTAGGCTATTTGTTCGGCTATAATGCGAGTTTGTAAGTAAAACCATAGTTTCTAAATATTCACCCTAGACATGTCAGAACCCTGATGTAGCAACTCATTTCTTAATATTAGAAATAGTTTTTTTTTTTAATCCTATCGTTTTAGTTCCGCTGAAAGAAAACAAAACTGTTCAGTCAGAGAAATACCAACTGTGTAACCAATATTTCGAACATGGAACCCAAGTAGAAATCTCAGCAGATCAAAGTTGTAACTATCTGGTCTGGTCGGAAGTGAAGGTTCTGTTCTGTTGTTTAAAGGCAAAAAATCTCAGTCATCATAATCGCCATATAAAAAAAAGAAGCATTAAATACTCCTAGCCCTTGAATACTCTAATAACGTCAGGGTCAGAAAAGAACAAGATTTGGACAAGAGATACTTGATAGGAAAGATGAAAGAGAGTGACCAACCTAAGACTACATGAAAGAAGATGTAGACCTAGCTATGTTCCCTCAGGATTACCAAGCCCCAAAGGAAGTGAAGGTGACTTGGTGGGTGGAAAAGAATTTGTGCTACATCACAAACTTGGAGAAATCCATGGTAATTTAATTTTAAAATTGTAAAGAATAAAAACAAAATAACTTCCACGTAAAATAATTTTCAAGTGAGAACCTTCTTTAAATAATAGCCTACAGTGATATCTATGGGTTTTTAAATTTTTATAATTTTATTGTAATTAAATGTATTTTAAAATGTTTTTATTCGCCATATTTATCCCAACACTTGTGTCAAAGTGATACTTAAAAACCAAATTTATCACAAATAATGCTATAGGGTATTATTCATATTCAAACTCGAAATTATCCCTAATATAGGATACTTTAGAGTCATCCATCTACAAGTTATAAAATCAACAGTTATAAAATCTAAAATTTAAAATTTTAATATTGGTATTTTAAACTTGTTTTTAATAATGATTTCATATAATATGTTATTTTGCTGTTATATAAAGCAAGATGGTTTCCACAAAATAATTGAACGTACAATTATTGAAATCGAAGATTACTATTTATAACAGAGTTCAATATAAGGTTTTTAATGTCATATATTCTTGTTAAACGATATTCCAGTAACATAATTTAAATTTTATAAAAACAAAACTATATTCAAATATTTCTTTATAGAAAATACAATTCTGTTTTCAAATATTAAATTAAATTCACTATAAATACCATATTTTTAATGATTTTAAAAGGCACGATATAATGTGTTTTAAAGTTTCTACTTAAAATTTTATATTTCCTCCGAATGATTTCAAGGGTGACCAGCGTAAAAACCATCAAATCAGTTTACTCTGCATATGTATGTTCTCGGCTGAGATATGGAGTAGTCCTCTGGGGGAACTCTGTCGATGTTTTAAAATTTTCCGTCATCAGGAACGAACAATTAGAGATGAAATTTAATCAATCATGTAGACTTTTTTTGAAAAATATAGAATTTTGACTTTTCCATATATATATATATATATATATATATATATATATATATATATGAAATGTTGGTGTTTTTAAAGCAAACCAGAGTATGTTGTTGTTGTTCTAAGAAAAACAACTTAACCATAAATATCTCATGAGGAAAAAAGTGTTGCAATATCCTGTGCACAAATTCGAATTTTTAGAACGTGGCGTTTATTACTCTGGTTGGAATTATTTAATAACCTTCCGAAAAATATTAAAAAACAAAGTTGTTTCAAGAATTTTCGTGGATCACTCAGAGGATACCTCTTGAGGAGTGCTTTTTACTCAATGGAGGAGTACCTCAGGTGCCTCATAACCTCTGGGTGCCTGGGATGCATTTGTATTCAGGAAGACACCTCAAACAATTGATTAATATGAGATAACAGGTGTACATGGTTAACTGTGTCTTAATTTGTTTGTATTTTATAAAATTTCTATCTTGTGTATTTGTTGCATTGTATATTGTGTACTGTGTGTTGTGAGTGATTTTTGTATAATATGACAACTCAAATGTATACCGCAGCACTGCTGCACTATGTATGCCATAAATGATCCAAATAAATAAATAAATTTTAACTTATTCCATTAATTTCTTTAGGAAAGTGACAAATATAATATTTAAAAAAATATATTATAATTTCTTTTTTACAAAATTATTGAAAAAAAATTAATGTCACAACTTTTATTATGTAGATAAATGTCAATAATATAACAAGGCGAAAATGTCCATTATTTCTCACTCAATCTTCATAAAAACTACATAACCTATTCCTGAATATTAAGGAAATTTATAAAGTTAGATTAGAATTAGAATATTCTCCTTTATAAAAAATAATTAATAAATAAAGGGGAAACATCAACTTTGGACTTTTTTTTACTTTTTCCACCTAGAGTTTCTTTAAAATGTTCAATGTCTATAACAAAACTATTAAAAAATATTATTGAACATTTCAGTTATCCCACTGAATCAACAATTAATTGGTAACAGACCATCTTCATTTTTCCGAAATTCTTGTTAACGAAATTTACAAATATATTTATGAAATTATAAAAACGAACTATTTTAATTAATTATTGCATTAAAAAATATTTTAAAAACAATATAGAAGACTAGAAATATAAATAAATTTAATGTTTTGAAAATTCATCCTAAGATTTTAAAAAAAAGTAAAATATAACAATAAATAAAGAATAGAGATCGTTGCACATTTCATGATCCCACGAGTAGCTCTTACATTGAATTTGTTAAACAGTACTTATATTTACAATATGGTAATTAATTTTAAAACTGTGATGATTTCAAAGTACCAACTTTACACCAAGAAAGATTTTTCTTTATCATATAGGTATACATATAGTATAGAGATTATTATATGATGGGTCGATTGCTGCCAAGTTATTTACGGATATAGCCAATAAGTCTAAAACTGTTGTTTTGAGAATCTCGCCTGTCCGTCTGTACGTGTAAAGCGATTCTAATCAAATATTTTATGTGATCGTATTTTGGCTACCTTTAGAAGTTATTTTCTTTTATTTTGATAACTCAAAATTTGGGGGTAGTTGCCATAAGAAAAAAATATACAAAATTATGATTATATTAAAATCGGTTCTAACAATTTTGATCAAATTTTGGTCACGTGTAGATTCTAAGAACCCAAACAAAACGTATTAGTCCCCATCTCTCCAATATTCCTGCGTGAGTTATTGGCAAAAACCAAAAAAACGACCAAGGAGCAGTCATAAAATTATAAAGTTTAGGAGGTTATGTCCTAAATTGGCTCATTAAGTTTTTCATTGTGCCTAAGTTTTAGTGAAGAGTAATTACCCAAACCTGTGTGCAATATCGGAACTAAAAATATAGAAATAAAACAAGGACCTTTAACCGCCATCATTTAAATATAAATTTAATTCAAATACTTGTGTAAACGTATTTATGACACAAGTTTATGTTATTATTTAAATATATATTTTTTCTTTTAAGCGGTCCATGTTATTTTCATGTTTTGATTGCCACAACCACTGAACTGACATTTTTAGTAGCGATTTTTTTTGTGTTCGTTTTCATTTGGTTTTAGGGATAGATGAGCGAGAATAGTCTGTACAATGTTTTTGTACCATATTTATTTTATTTTGTTATTAATGGCAATTAAACACTTTTCTTGCAATGGACGTTGTCAAGGAAATGGTAGATTTTTAACCTCCAATAACATATTCCTAACACGTATTAACTTAACAGATGAAAAACTTAACAAAAACTTAACTTAAAGAACTTGTTTATATATTTTTCTATTAATGTTGGCAATATTAGGTATACGGCAATATCAATTTTATTCATTAACTATGAAACATAACGTAGATAGTATCTATCTACCAACATAGTATATGTAGACACTCATAATATATTATATAACTAGAGTCTATTTATCACAATGTGATAAAATTAATAAAATATATAAAAATACATTCCCAAATTATAAAATAACAAATTAGTTTAAAATTTAATAAAAGAACAAGGAAGGATCACAGGTAAGCTGAGCAACTTCCCCAAATAGCACCCAACAACACTTTCGAATTTAACACATGACTGAGGAAATCCCCCACTGAGTAAAAGAAATTATTACACTTCACAAGTTGTTGAAACCTTTTAAATTGTTCTGCTCTTCAATATTTGTAATAATAACTTGTTTAGGAGTCTTTTAATAAACACCTGGCTGTGAAAGCAATTGCTTATCCTTATCTATATTGTCTAAGTTAAATCGTTTTGATGTCTGGTACTATATTGTATTACCCTTAAATCTAAAAAATGGCTTTTGGACATGGAGGAGTTTGATGCTCTGTTTTATCATTGTGAATAATAAACTTCAGTGATGAATTTTTATTGTTAATTTGTTTTTGTTTTTTTTATTTCAAAGTTATTATATATAAATAGTTATAAATATAAACTTTTAAAATTGTTAATGTTTAATTTGTTGTGGTAACCAACCATAGCCTGAAAAAAAAAGTTCCAAGATCTAAGATCAACTTCAGTTGGATTCATTCATGGGTTATTAATAATTACTAATTCATTTTTTTAAATACAAACCAATCTTATTTGCAGATAATCATTTGAAATTTCGGTTAATCTAAAGTGTAGAAAACAACTTATTCATGTGCCAAATATTATAACTACACACCACGTCTTCTCCTATACAGTCTAGTTTCCACTATCAGATCATGGGTCATCATTTTTTATTCTGTAAAATAGGATCAACAAGCTCTGAGAAACGGGTTTGTTATTACTCCATTTAATTATTTGCAATTTAAGTAATACAAATATATGTGATTCTACTTTGATATTTAAGAATTGCTTTTCTGAAATAATCAGCACCAGAATGAAACAATGATGTTGCTATAATTATGGTCTTGAGTCTAGGCTTTCTAACTTTAAATGATTTTCCTTTTAATTATGCATTTATAAAAATCGTTCTATTACAATATAAAAATATCCATTTTATAAATTAAATTCTTATTTTTAAGTAGGGAAATGCTCGTAAAAAGTTAAAGAGAATATGAGAAGAAAATTTAAGGTCGCCCACTACAACTCTATGATACAGATCCTAGAAATTCATTACAAGCAGTTACTTTTACCATTAGGCATTAGTATATAAAGGAAATTATTTAGCATCACTCAAATTTTTAATTCTTAGAAAACAAAAATTCATTATTACGATTTGCTTGTAGTACGTCATCTTAAAGTTCTATTTAACCCTTCTGTATACGCGTAATCAATAGGTAATAATGACAGTTTAGAATTTGTGTTTTCTACAAATATTGATTTGAATGTTTGAGAACGTATTTCCGCTTATTACATCAGTTTTGTTTTTACATTTACGGATCATTTTAGATTTTGTTCACACACAATTTTGTAAAAATAAGACGTTTAAAAAATTAAAAAGAAGACGGCTTCAATTAATTCATCTTTTTTTTCCTTTAAATAATAGCGAGAATTGGCATTCCTTTTCTGTGCGAATAGATTACGCTACAAAGGTATTAAGTGTATAAAATATTTTACCATTTTATCAAATGTTTCTTAATTGCGGGATTTTCCTAACAAAATATATTATGTTGCAGATTTTCAAAAATTTTAGATGACATCAAATATTCCGGTGAAAAAATTTTTTGCTATTATTTCGGTGATCAGATTTTAGATTTATAAATAAATTAAATAACCTATTCCAAATGTCTGGATTTTACGACTTTTCAGCATAAAAGAAACTAATTTTCCAGCATAAATTATCCATTTTTATGGTCTTTTCACTAATCATTTATGATCTAGTTGTGAACAATGTAACCAGATTTTTGTTTTTAAACTCCTAAAAAAGAAAACAATTATTAAATAATTTCGCAAAAATTTCGAAATAAGAGGTCTATGTGTACTTTTCTCACATAAAAAATATACAGGGGAAACAGAATGACAACATAATTGTTTTTGTTTTTCTTAACAAACCTATATTCCGGTGACTATTAAAAAAAAGTTATAGGCCTAGAATACACAAATTTGGCTCATTTTAGATTTTCATTTCCACTGGAAAATATTGTAGCCTACAGGACCAATAGGTATTCTTAAATTATATTTCTGTTTTTTCCCTTTCTCTTTTTATTAACATTTATTAATTTTTTTTTTCTTAGCTTTAAACTACTTTAGGCATAATTAAATTTTTATTCTGCCGAAAAAAATATTGATGTAGGCCCTATGCTAAATTGACAACTCTATTAAAACATTTTTATTCATTCAACTATTTAAATTTTATTGTTTAATTTATGTTATTTTAATTTATATCTTATCTAAACTGTAAAAACGTATAGTGGAATCTGGTGTCTGTGATTTGTGTTGTTTATCTAATTGTTAGAAAGCACGTGGTAGAGAACACGACTGCGCATGCGTCCGGGAGTCACGTGACGCAAAGGGGGCTTGGCTAGTAACTCCACTTCAAGTGTCAATCAGTGGCGATTCAAGCATTGTTTGAATTCGGACGGGACTGCATGCGTAGTGATTTGTGTTCGTGGGCGCGCTATTTTGAATTAATCCATATCTTTTTTTGTATAGTGATCTGTGAATAGTTTGTGATACTTTCTCTAGTTATCTATAGGTATTACTCGTGTTCATTAAATGACAAAAAATGTCTTTTTATTATTAAAATATTTTAAATTTAAAATATGATTGAAATTTATAAACCATATCCTATATGGTTATAAAGTTAATTCATCCACTGTTAACATTAATATTTTCTATACTATAATCTTACATTAAACATAGTTTATACAGTATGAAATATAAAATAATTGAACTCTTTAATAATAAATTCTCAGTCACTGATTCTTTAATATTCAATAATTTTACTATTTAAAATCGTAACTTAAATTAGAATATCATTCCCACAATAATGTAGATTATAATTAAAATACAAAATAAATTGAAATATATACTTCCCTGCGTAACTTTAAAAATATATGTAACGCATAGTTTGTTTAAAAAAATTAATAATAATCACAAATAGTTCTAAAAGAGACACAAAACTTGTATTGTATCTACCTCCTTATCTAGGCTATATTTATTTAGAATCTGAAATTTTGTAGAAACAAATTTAGAGGTTAACTTGTTAAGCTAATAATAATAAAAATTAATGTTAACCTGATTTTTTGAAAGAACCTATCCCCATAGTAATAATATGAATAAATTATTCTGACGTAAATATTTTGTTCTGTGATTTCTGAAACGATGGTTTATTATTTTTAATAAATTACATGAATTAAACTTTAAATACTGCTGTAAATCTTACTGGTCTTTGATTGAAGTTCAGCTTGATTCAACTTTAAATTTTTACTTTTGCTTTAAAATTAATTCATAAAATCATATATTTATTTTAGTACACAAAATTTACATTATTTTTATCTTCGATTTTATTACTTCGATTTTGATTTTATACTGATCTAGAACAAAAATCAAAGGCTGTGGTGTCTGTTTACGAATAAGAGTTTTTTTAAAAACTGCTGAACCTATGTTGATAAAACTTAATATACCCTATCCATTCTTTCAGTCAAATTTTCAGGCTAGATACAAGTAAAATTCCGTTCCTAGATTACGATGTTAATTAATGTTTCATATAGGGGGGAGGGGGATAGAAACAGTCTCACAAAATATGGAAAAAATATAGATTTTAGGCCTATACACAATAATTTATCATCTACTTTTAATACATCATGACGAATGGAAATTTCAATTTTTTTAGATACGAATTTAATAATACACGTTTTTTCATATTTCAAATGTTCATTGAATTTGAATTTGTTATTCATTTGTACCTAAAAGTTCCGGGAAATGAGTAAAATAGTGAGTAAAATCGGAGTTCAAAGTCCAATAAGGAAGCGTTATGTCTATTTAGTGACAGATGTATTTTCTACATACAAATAAAGATAAAGATTTACCATCTAACACGTTTTAAATGTAAAATCGTTATCATAAATTCTCCAGCATAAAATTATTTTCCAATTTATTATTGCAGCTAGGTAATTGAAGATGACGTCAATTTCGTTGAAACGTGTCTGAAACAATAAAGATTTTTGTTTGATTTGAGTTAGGTTTAATAATTGGATTCGTACAGAAATTTGTAGTAGGAATATTTACTCTATAAAAATCTAGTTTTATAAGAATTTATGATTAATATTAAGAAAAACTCTTGTTTCAAAACCGTTTTTACGATTTCTGTTTTTAATATCAGTGAGGTATAATTTGTAGATAAATAATTGACGATTTATCCACATCAAACTTATTTTGATAATAGAATTTCCTCGATTTTGTTCTTCATTGTAAAAGCCATAAATCAAAATATTTTAATATTTTTCCATTTTCATACAGAAAACTGTAATATTTTTTACATAAAACCCCTTGAATTATAAATACTGCAATAACACTGTGGTAAATAAGAAACTGTTTCATTTTAAGGTATATTATGAAAAAAATATTTGCCTTCAATAATGTATTCCAATACTATACTTTGTTGAAAAGGATCTTTATCCAATTGATTTCGTTAACTGATTAATTTTTTGTAGTTAAGTTGTTAAAACTTCTGCACTTTAAATTAATTGATAACTGTAAAAAATATATTTATAACTTGTTTATAAAAATATAAAATTACGAAGCGCCACAATAGCTGAGCGCTATAATCCATAGGTCGACTGCAGCGAGAACACATCTGATTTAACCCACTTCTTTTTCGCCAAATTATGGTGGTTTCCCGTCCACAATAGTCTTATGGGCATTAGGTTTGAAGAATCTTAAGCAAACAATAAAATCTTTGACATGATTAGGGGTCTCTGTTCCTTTTTTATGGATACTTATGAAAGTTTCAGTAAATTTTAATTAAAATTACTTTTAACTGTGTATTTCACAAAATTTGTAATCATTTTCGAGTAATTTAGAATTTATCCTTCTTTCCACTTAGAGCATTTCAGAAAATGTCCATATTCTAAAAAAATTAAAGGCATAATTTCTTTATTGTAATCAGATTTAAATTTAGTATCAAGTATAAACAAACTAAAGAATAACTACTGCTAATTAAAATAGTTCAGCAATTGATTCACAATCACATTAAAACAAGACAAATTGTCTACATAACTAAGTCCACTAGCCCTTTTACCTCTAATTTTTAAAGCTGGTGAAATATGCTGAGCAATATAGTAAAACATTTCAACCACACGATTTACGAAACTGTTAATAATCAATTGAAAGAAAATATAAATTTCCAGCTCACTGCTGCTCTCTGCATGAACCATTTGCCTACTCTTTTAAGTTCAGTTGTACAAAGTATGTATAAATATAAACTACTCAAAATGATAACTTAGTCATTGAAACTTTGATTTATTCATAATAAAATGTTTTTTTGTAAATTGTTTACCGTATTTTAACGCGAATCTATTGTTGGACACTATTTTTAAATAAATAAATGCTCACATAAATACTTTATTTCCAACAGTTTGTTCTGATGTACGTTGATATCTAATGAAGAAATACAACCGTTGATAAATAACTTATTTTAAACTTCTCCGTATTTTTGTTGTTGGTATTTTAGTAATTTTGTCCATCAACAAAAATAGTTTTGTTAATTGTTTTTCCCGGAGAATCCACTAATGAACACGGCGGACATAATAACAATCCTGTAACTGAGAGCTAGGAATTTTAATTAATTTTGAAATTATTATTTGTTATCTGGCGTCTCAAGTCCATTCTGAAATTTTCTTTGACGTTTGATCTCCGGCTTTACGCAGAAAACTAAAATCTTGACCAGTTCCAAATCAATTTTCAACGTACAATATTTGTTCATTCAGTTAGTTTAGTTCAGTATATACTCATATAAAACGAATAAGTGACCTTGAATTGTCAAAAGTAACTATTTTAATTGGAACATACATTAGTACAATCTGGTTACAAAAAGAAATGAAAATGACAGTCTAGATGAAAATCTTCCAAATTAAATATAGACTATGTTTGATATCGTTAAAAATAAATAAAACACACGGCGAATATTTGTTATGACGAACACTTGTATTCATCAAATTATCAGTCTCACTAACAGGTTAAGTTTATAACAGTTTCTATATCACAATCTTATTAAAACCAAAATATATAAGTAATAATTTGATATAATACAAGTTCAACTTAATCTTTCGGAACACCAATAATTGGTAAATTATTAAAGGTACACCTAATATGACGTTTGACAGAAAATTAACTACTTATCTTTTAATTTCTAAAGAAGGCTATTTGATTTTACGATAAAATGTAAAACCGCACGTGTTAACTGCTGTGGGGACTTTTGGCATGAAATTGTATATAGGTAGGAGACAGGATAAGCAAAACCTTTAGATACTTTACCATATTGTATTATGATGTGACTTAATTTCATAAACTGATTAAATTAAACAGATTGTTCATGTTTTACCCTTGATTACCATAGACAAATTAGTCTATACTGTTAAATAAATTAACAAGTTAACACATTCCTATAAATCAGCTGTTCATATCAAAAGCTGGCCAGGTTACTTTTCAGTCTAACAATGTTTAGAGCGAGAAATGACCCCACTCTTCTACACTTGCAAACAATGCATCGTAAATCCAGAAACAATTAAAAATGTTAATCATCTGATGTACCCACGATGGGTATGAAGATTTTCCGGCTGGTTGCGTCCGCACGCACCAGCACTTGATAAGATCTGAGCCACTGTTGTAAAACATTGGTTGTACTCTATTCAACATAAGAAGAACCCTAACCTAACCTAACCTAATCTTTTTAGTTCGGGCTATTTTATCCCGAACATTATTCTTACTATTATCAACTAAATAAATAAAACATTTATCTCAAAACAATATATAATCAAAATTTCAATAGATACTTTGAGGTGATGTAGCCTATTGATATCTAATTAAAAATTGAGATTTATCATGTGTTTTTTTGGCATCTAATTTATAATATATATTAATTGTTTTATTATCATCGATTTTTACGACAAGCAGGAAAATTTTGAACTAATATATTTTACGAAATAGTTTAAATATAGTAACTACCTACGATTAAACAATAAAAACTTAGACAATTTTTAAACATATATTTCTACCTAAATATGTGGATTAATTCATTCTAGAAGTTAAAAATGCTGTACGTTTTGGATAAATCGATTAGTTGGATAGTGATGTGTGAAGTGCTTTGAGTTTTTGTACTACTTGTTGGACTGTGCTCTCTATCGGTCACACTGGCGCTTTGTCAATATGATATGTCGAATTATATGGAGGTATGTAGTTCATGTGTTTTATGATACCACAGGGATCTCAAATTGTGCCATTCTGTTTCTTTTTCTTATTTTTTCCCCTGCATTATTAGAATTTATTATAATTAGGTTAGATCTAATATTTTTAATATATTTCTATATAAATTGTGCTGTATGTTTTACAACGTGTTGTAAAATAAAAATACATATCAGTAAACAAACGTGTACGATCAAATGTATTTGTAAATATTATATTAAATTCTTTAATTTTTGTTTTGTTTAACAGTAATGATTTTCCAAATAGACAGACTGTTTACACGTGGTATTTTTGAGTTTGATTTCTTATCAACAAGTAAGTGCACGAACTATGCTAACTTAAACTGCTTTTCGTATTTAAAATTGGACAACAAAATAATATTTAGAAATATTGTATGCTTTACACTTAAAATTAGTTTTTTATATCTCTTCTCTTTGCTAATATAATAAATCTAGTCATTGATTTCGGTGTTCATTAGATTTAAAATATATAAATTAACATGTTTTTTTTAAACGTTTAATCAAACACGTAAAAATTTAGTAATTACATGAATATTAAAATGAGTTAAAATAGTATATGTGTAAAAAAAGTTTGATTTATATTGTTAATTATATTATTAACTATTTTCATAATCTTCTTGTGTTCAATGTAGACCAAATCACTATTTATCCTGTACTTATTTAGTTTTAAAATGCAAGTCATATTATGCATTCATATATGTAGGTCTATTATTACTTTTATATAACAAGAAGTGTATTATTACCCTATCGTATGAAAATATCAATACTATATATTTTGTGGTACATTAAGTAGCCTATACTTGTTTTATGTTTACTTGAGAGTTTATAAATTTCACGAAATCGTTTAGTTTGCAATGTAGATTATTTAAAAAATATAATTATATAATATAATAATAATATTAGAAAATCATTATAATCGTTCCTCAAGAAAATCGATTTTACTGTCTATATATTTTAATATACCTTTGTGATTAATATTGATTTATTTTAGTTTTATAGAATTATTTTTAACCTTTTATGGCGTTCAAACGAAAAAAATCACTTAACAAACCATTTAAACTATTTTAATTCTAACAAAACTGACAGATTTCTAAAGCTTACGTTAAATAATTGTGAAACTTTGCTAATGTTGAAGGTTCGTTTAGTTAGCCCTTAACGAATTATGAAAATGGTACGTTAGTTTACACCAAAATTGGTAATGTTATTCTCGATTAAAATCGTTTTACCAAATCCCCAAACATTTTTAACTTCGAATTTGCTTATTTTTTAATCGATAGAATTACTCAATAAAAATGTTTTTTTACAAACTACAAATCGTTTAATGAGTTGTAAACTTTCATGTTGAGATCTCCCATATACAGTTTGTTAAATGAAGCAATAAATTTACGTGTAAAGTGAAGCCAAGAATCCGTTGGTCACTTGATATATTAATTCCGTTGAGACGAGGTTCTGGAGTGGAGCAAGTCGAGTTTTGAACGGGTGCAGGATTCCAAGCTGATGGGTTGATTACAGTCCACGGGTGTACAATTAACATGGATAATTACAAGTTGTCGTTACTTTGTGGGCTCCCTGTAGCCACGCGAACACCACCACGTTGCCGATGCGTTGCTTCTTTGCCTACATCCACATTAATCATATTACTAGGTTTAGCTCATTTTAAAATGTGTGTGGTTTCGAACACGCAAATCATTATTTTGCAAGATTAATGCTGGAAAAATTGTAAAGAAATTATAACGTTGTCAGTTTCATTTAAGTCCGAAATCAAAAACAAAACTCGTAAATTAAATTCTTAAGTACTGTCAGATTTCCTTAAAGAGATTAAGTTATTAAAATTTCCCCAGGAGAGAAACAAAGATATTACCACCTAAAAATATCCCCTTATAATTTTGTTTTCAAGATCGTGAAATTAACTTTAGGCTTTATACGTATCACTATTAAATGCAACATTACTCACTCTTAAAGTTCCCAAAAATATAAAACTATCATTTCCAAACCTAACTCAACAAACCCACGAATAGGTTTGTTATCAAAAATTCTATTTCTTTAAACTAGCGATAAAACACACTCTACAGAGTGATTAAAAAATATGTGGTTTTTTAGTCTATAATTTTGGAAATGGGTGCAGTTATTGGATCAAGGTTTGATATACACTTTTTTTTATGTAACCACTAACCGGGAGTATAACAAAAACAAAGGATTGCATTTTCAAAATGTCGGCAGCATTCAAGTTCTGTGTGTGTAACACATAGAAAACCAAGGGATTAAAACAATATTTAAGAGAAACTGTATTCTTTATAATAATGAACATCTTTATTTATTATTTGACAGATCAAAGAATAGCCCAATGATTTTAAAATAATAATTCTAAGTAATTGACTACAACACTAAGATTTTATAATATCAGTTATTTCTTATTATTATTATTGGATAAATTATTTGTTACACTTTTATGAATAAAGGAAGCATTGTGTGAATATTCCGAGACAAAAAGTTCATAATTAAAACATTTTATGATTGTAGGCGTTTAAATCTCAAAGTGGCCTACTACTTTTTTACTTTTTATTATTTCATATTTTATAACAATTTTAACACACTTCTGTAACAATATTAAATATTCTAGATTTTTAGTCAATTATTAAGTAATACTAAACTTGTTATATCTTTTTAACAATAAATAGGTTATTCTGACCTAAAATAATTAAAATATCTTCGTTTTTATTAATAAAAGAAAAAAATCCTTGTATTTTTTGTAAAACCCATTAAGTATTTAAAACGACTTCCATATTTTCCATTAAAAATTAAAGTATTGATGTTTGGTTTACCGATAGAAAATTAAATAAATCAAGCTTATACCAACTCCGGTCTCAGTATCTTATCCATGTCCATAGTTATAACTTTCGTTAGAAAATAAAACCAAAGAACTGGATACGGAAAGCTACGCCTTCCTTACATATCTTTATGGGGAATATGTTTCTTTATTTTTGCAGGTGCAAGCATTTCATGACGTTTGGCTGCATATTTTTTAATCAAACTGTATTTAAAATTTATTTATCTTTTCGTGAAACTCTTAATAAAGTACAATATTTGATTGATATATTTCCTATAAATTAGTTTTGTTCTTTCACTAACAAATTTATTATTTGAAATTAATTCACTATTTTAAGAAGTAGTGTTTGTAGATAAAAATATTTACATATTACATTCTCGGTTCTCAAAGTTTGTCAATAATATTTAATATTTTTTTTCAAAAAATTACTTATCGATTCCACTCTGGATGTCTTGTTGTTACAGCCCAAACGGCTAAACCGATTTTCATACAGCTTTCAGTCCTACTGTTAAAGTCTCCCTTGGGTTGTGACCACCAAAACTTCACAAAACCCAGAAATAATTTTAATAATTTCAGTGTAAATTAAAAACCTTCTAATTCCGATTACTATTGATTCCCTAAATACAAATTTGGCAATTATTTTCTCTATTTTAAAAATTCTACCGGAACATATAGCCGCAAGAATATATGTTTGAATTATATTCATGACATAACCCACTTTACCTCCTGGACCACACTATATATAACTTGTTAAACTATATAGCTATTCATTTATAAAATAGCATAAAATATTCACAAAATTCACATATAAAATTGTGTGACAGATTTGAAATTCGCTATTCCCTCTTTTAAAGGAAATATCAATGTTCTTCCTGAATAAAAAAAAGAAGTGTTTTGGAAAGATGTCCAACGATATCGGTTAAATGAACAGGTCTTTCGAATTGACTTTAACAATTATTATGATCATGTTTTGCTCAAATGTATAATGAAACAAAAAACATATTAGTCACCATTTAGCATGAAAAATACCGGTTTTATCGTCCCAGTAAAAAAAAAAAACAACTTCTCAATATTATACCCAGCTAAATCGATATTTTGGTCAAGTATGGATATGACATTTAAATCATAGAGCTAAACCAATAATAATGGATTTACGTTTCATGAGTAAATTATAAAAAGGAAAATTAATCCTGACCGTTGTAGTTGGTTATCTTGGAATTTAGTATTTTTATGAAAATTTCGCGTAAATAAAACACTTTCCCCTAAAACCTCCATTCAGGAGCAATCGGTCAAAATCTAAAAACTGAAGAGTCATCATAACCTTGAAATTTTCAAATTACTAATCGGAGACGAAATAATAAACAAGAAGTAAAAAATAATTACGATTCTGAATCAATAAAATGAATGTTTACCGCTGTTCTTAAGGACTGAACGTTATACAAAAAATAAACTATAGACCAAATTTCTAACACCCAAACTAAGCATAAATAAACATAGCAATTTTGCTTAAGGTTCCAACTCAGGAATTATTGTTACAAATAAACGAATTTTGATTAAATTTGATGGTGCCAAACCACAGTAAAAGAATATTACAGGTCGTGAATAATTTTAAAAATACTTAAAAGATCCCTACATTCAGGGTCCCATGTGTTTTCGAGATGTAATTTTTTAAATTCCAGTTTAGTACATTGGGTTGCGTCACAAACCTTCACATTTCACTTTAATTTAGTTGAAAGTGCTTGGATCCTTGGATCCTTGGTTCATTGTCATTTTCTTTAATCGAAAACTTTACAACCGCCAATTTCTGAAAGATTAGAACCATTAAGTTGCTCACTGATATTTTAGCGTAATTAGATTCAAATCATAGGCTATTTATTCTAGTTTTGTTTTTTTGGTGCTAAGACAGATGCCCTTAAATTTTAATTTATCCAAAAAATTGAAGCAAATTATTAAAGGCAACAAAATACTAAAAATAAACCGAATCAACCCAAACATTTAGTCCCTATACAGTGCAGAAACCGACAGCAAAGAACAGTATATTTTTTAAAATTAATAATAATATTTATTTTTTGAGGCGAAATTAAGACCATAAGGTCCTCTCTTCCACTCAACCTCTAATAACATATTAGAAACATAATAGAAATTAAATTAATAAACAAATAAGAAACTATAAAATAGTAATTACTTCTTAAACATATTACAAAATACAGTACATCAAAATGAATAGTGAAACTAATTAATAAACCAATAAGAAACCATAAGATAATAATTACTTCTTAAAAGATAATATTAAAAATAAATAATTACAGGTGAAATATTTGGGGATCCTCAAATGAAATATATACACAAAAACCTAAATGCCGATTTTTTGCCATCATAATATATTATATATAAACTACTTCGAATGTGTGACAAGGCTATATTAATAGGCCTACGGTACAACTAGTACTTTCTGTATGACGAATTGTATGATTAAAATTTTACCCATGTGTTTATGTTAACCAGATGGGAATTTGGTCAATCTAGGGCTGCTATAAGTATTGTGACAGAGAGATAACTTTGTCCATTATCCACATATCTGTATCTAATATTTAAAATTGTCAGTATACGCGCCGAGGAAAAACTACTGTTAAAATTTCATAATGAAAATTGTATCATAGGTTTACGATTACCAAATGGTTTGTAGGTTTGAATTTGAAAATAAGTTGATTGAATTTTATTGTTGATCTTGTTATATTGTTAGTCTCAAAATAAATTTGTTTTGTTCTATTATTCATTTATTTTTATTTTTCTATATTTTGCGCCTCGTTCAATTTATCTCGCTTGAAATAAATAATCTAATGTTGGGGCTAGCAAGAATTCCATAATAACAAAGTCATTTTCAGATTTCTATAACAGCTGTTAACATGTCTTCCGTCAACCGTGTTTTCAATGTATCATATTTTTATTAAGAGACAAATTACATCTTTTAAGTACTATTTATAAAAAAAAAAAACTTTAAAAATATGAAAATCTGTAAATTCTTTCAAAATTGCATCATTTCATATTTTAAAATGCTATTTTTTTAAAAAAATTGACCAAGTAAACCATTTAACTCCAAATCGAGACTTATTTAACCAAACAACAAACCCTACAGGATTGACGTTACTTATAAGATTATTTTTAACGTATATTAATGATATTTAGTTTACTTTTTGCCAAAAACCAAACGAAAAAAGTTAGCTATTCCAAAATGTAAACTTGAAATATTTTCAATTTGCTCAACATTTTTATTTATTTACTTATTTTGTTTGAGAGAGAAAACTTCTAACGTTAGAATTTAACTCCCTCATGGATCCGGTGACATCCTAGTGTATGAAATATCTATCCATCGTAGTAATTTGGCATAGTTTTGCCCAAATTTGATTCCTAAATTCGGTTTTACGAACTATTAGAAACGTTTGTTTAACAGAAAACTGTATAGTGAAATTCGAAATGTCAAAATATAAGAAAAATATTATTACATATATACTGTACATATAAATATTAATAGCTCATTTTCTTCTAATTTGGCAACAGCTTTAATTATTGGCTCATTTTATTAACAGCTTTAATTTGGCAAAAAACGTTTTTATTAAGATAAAAGATATAAAAAGAAAATGTTAGAAACATAACTTCAAAAGTAATCGAAAAAATTATCTCTATGCTTCGTTTCGTGTTCAGTTGGCAGAAGACATTTATTGCAGAGACATTGCGTTATTACGCGGTTAAAAACATTGCCTAAAATAAACAACTCAGGTAAACAAAACAATTTACACATTTTTAATAAGTTCCCCCCTACTACACAAAACCAGCAACTTCCTCATAATAATTTGCGTAATTTTGTAAGTCCATCATACTTTTTCACTCTGTCTATAAGGGATGAAACTACCATTTGTTTTATACAGCCAGTGCAGTTCGTATATTGCCAACTAAATACGAAACTGAGTATAAAGTGCGAAATTTCAGTCATATTTAGTAAGTAAATTTAGCTTTAATATACATTAAATTGACATTGATATGTAACAAATGGTGACACAAGTTTAAAATTGAGGTTTTATATAGTTTTTAGGTAGTTTCTTCCATAAACGTTTCCTACATGAGACTATTTAATATTTCCATATATTAAGGAGTTTTAGAATATAATATAGTGGACACACAAAATACCAAAGAAACGCATTGCATCATATCTGCGGATTAGCTAAGTGTCGTTTTTCTTTAGAAAGCAAAATACTCAAGTTAAATTCAATTCCATCATAGATCCTTTTCAGACTCAAGATATTGCAAAATGTAGCCTATATCGGAGTGCTGCTTACCCCCAAAAGTTCTCGTTTCAACGTAAATCAGTTAGATCGGTTCACCGTTATAATCCCGTCCTCTAATAGACAGGCCTTTATGAAATGTCAGCTTTGGACAGTTCATTGTGGATAAGTAATTAACCTAAATTCAAGTAATGATCAATGCCCTTTATACCTGACTGCTTTTAAAATATTTCGTCTCGTTAATATTACAACTTGCCGAAACTAAAAGATTATTTCGCAATGACTTCAACATGAAGCAATCCTATTTGATTCACATCGTCATTATTGATTCTTAAAATAATTTCAATCGTCTGATTTTTTGTATTAATATTACGATACTTAAAATTTCCAGTCTCGTGTGGAAACACTGAACGATTAACATTAGTTCTAAATAAATTATTTCCCTTAAAACTATAAACCACAATAACGATTTATTATACAATTTTTAAGAAACCCAATTTTTTTACTAAATATAGATGTAATCAAGAAAACTAGTTTTGGAGTTATCTAACTCTACGCTATCAGACTGTATAAATTTAAAACTTATTAAATTCATTGGATTTAAACTCATTTTCTTCTTGTTGTTTAAAGGCGAAAAACCTCTCGCTCTTCATGACCTTGTAAGAAAAGAAGAAAAGAGCATAAAATATAGTGTTGACACTCAGCTCTTAAATACTCTAATGGCGTCAGGGTCGGAAAAAAACAAAGGTTGGAAAAAAGAGACTTGATCGGAAAGATAAAAGAAAGGGATCTACCCAAGACTACTTGAAAAAATGTGTAGATCTAGCTGAGATTTCTAGCCTATACTCGCTAAAATGAGCATCTCAAGCAGCTTTTGTTTTGATACTGTAATAAACACTCTTTGCGCATGCTACCGTAATAATTTCGTTTCCACGCCCAGGGGCTCACTTTATAGTGAGTACGGGGTGGCAATCCCGATTTACCTTAACTGGATTTACACATTTCTTCTTGCAGTCTTTGGTTAGATCCTCTCTTTCATCTATTCTATAAGGTCTCTCTTGACACACTTTTGTTCTCTTTCGACCCTGACATTATTAGAGTTCGAGGGTTCTAGGTAACTATGGCCTTTTTTATATGAACAAAACAAGCTTATTTAAAAAATCTTCTATTTATAAATAAACAACTTATCACCTCAATTATTTATAGTAAAATAAGACACTGAAATCCACTATTGTGTACCTGTACAACGATCAATATGTCATATTTATCTAATTTTATATGTATCTAAACTTCATTAGTCATTTAGTCTCCTATTTCATGACAATTGTTCAATATTATTCCATGTAGACCTAAAAACATGAGAAACAATTCTGTATAAACACTTATATTGTAATTTCATAAACCTTACTACTCTGGATTCACTCTAAGTCGTTCCAATTTCTTTTGATCCTATTTTTTTTCCTCTTCTCATACTAATGATACAGGTGCCCAGCTTCTTCGCCAACTCCCTGATTTCACCCTCCCACTTCATTCTGACTTTGAATGCAAGTCATCCTCTGTACGCATATACAACCAATCCCTTTCCCAACTCTCCTCCCCAATTATCTTTAACAGGAGTTCCACTTAAGAACAACCGGAATCCAATCTTATGTTTAGAAATCGGTTAGAGAGACCACAACGTATATTAATTTAGTTTTACAATTTGTCTATTTTTACAGACGTCAAAATCAACGCCTTTTAAGAAGTAAATCCGTTATATTAGTGCGGAGCTGTTTTGTTTATTCTCTCTAATTTCAACGTCCTTATTTAAATTAGGAAGAGGCAGTACGCAACCTCCGAGGTAAAACACGCTAACCCGTAGCTACTCTTCTCACCCACAATCTTTAAGAAGCAAGACATACCACGAGGCAGCTACCCAAATGGTAGACACATCAATTCTAGACAGACTCTTGAAAGGAAAACACCCCCACTGGCTTTCTGCAATGCGACAAATTTCACAGCAGAATAGAAAATAACCCAAGTGTTAATAAGTTCATCATTGTTAAAGAAAGACTTTTTTAATAGAATGGATTAATGTTTGCTACTAAAGAGATGGAACCGAGTAACTTTGTCGTTTTTATATGTTATGATATTAGATCAAATAAAACTTGAACAAATTCTAACAAATAGTACCTATATTTATTCAGACGCATTTTAACGACAAAGTAGTTTTGTGATTGGTTGTACATGCGCACAGATGATGACTTGCATTCAAAGTTAGAATGAAGTGGGAGGGTGAAATCAGGGAGTTGATGAAGAAGCTGGGCACCTGTATCATTAGTATGAGAAGAGGATAAAAAATAGGATCAAAAGAAATTGGAACGACTTATAAGTGTTTGAGTTTATACTGAATTGTTTACGTCATGTTTTTAGGTCTACATGGAATAATATTGAACAATTGTAATGAAATAGGAAACTAAATGATTAATGAAGTTGAAATCATACTTATAAAATTAGATAAATATGACATATTGGTCGTTGTACAGGTACACAATAGTGTCTCATTTTACTATAAATATTTGGTTGATAAGTTTATTATTTTAAGTATAACTTTTTTTTAAAATAAGCTTGTGATGTTATCTTCAGTGGTACATCACTGAAGGTGGCAACTTTGTCGTTAAACTGCGTTTAAATAAATAAACGAACTATTTGCGAGAATTTGTATTCTTGTTCTATTAAGTATACCATCTCACAAGGAAACTCAATATTGATTTATAGTTATATTATTTGTTTAATGGTTTCACATGACCACATAGTATACCATTTACAAGTACTGCTGCCAAGGAAATTGTAATTTCTTTCAAACAAAACAATAAGTAATATAATTGGTTTACATCAATTTATTTAAATGTATTTGTAATATATAAATATTGAATTATGTTGCAATAAATAGCCATTATACAATCGTCGACCTGGCTTTGGTTTCCGCAACAAGAATAAAACTTTACTCTCCAGCTACGTATTAAAGAAAATAGTGTGATTGTGCTATTTCCCGAAATCGCGTTTTCGAGATTTCCCAATCTTTTAAACCATTTTCAGTATGATGTCCGTCCAATTGATTCTCTAAAATTTGATTGTAGTTAATAACCCATGGAATGATTATATTTTGGTACAAATTGGTTACGGAATGGTGAGGTAAGTTCTGCAGTATGATTTCTATGTAACCAAAATCACCAAGAATGGGGAATGTAAATACGGGTTTGATCCAAATTTAAGACAGTGTTTATTATTTGTCTGATTTTGAAACTTATTTATGTATTTGGGAACAATAAACTCGAAATTCTTATCGGTATGAACATAAACATAAATAAAAATAACATAACATAAACATAATAAAAATATAATTACGGTACATAAACAAAATTATATATTTTATGTAAAAGTACATCAGGATAAATGTTTTAATTTTTGTAACCACAAATACGTCCAATTTTTTTTCAGCATCAAATTTTGGTTGCGTAATTTGTAGAAGAACAACACAAATCCAATTTATATTAATTAAATTTGTATTTTCTATTTAACAATTTCGGCTATTGGAATGCTATTTGGTTTTACAATTCAAATACTTATACTTGATTTTTACATGCATTTCATCTCTTACTTTACAGGTGGACATTTTACAAATTTTCGGCCTAGTGAAATTCTGTGCCATAGCACTTTACCTAAAAAAGTCTACTATTAATATATAAATTGTCGCACAGCCACAAAATAAATATGTTTATAGATCATTAAAAAAAAGTTGTGTTTTAAAACATTTTCTAAAAGAACAATCTTATTAAACACGTTTTTAAAATAATGTTCTGTGTTTTACTGCTTTATAAAGGAATGTCGCTTTTTAACTTGTTACCCTTTAACTATACTTAAAAGTTCTGAATTTTTTAAGAACTCCAGGTAATTGTTTTTCACGGTATTCGTATACTACCTACTAAATTGTATGTATTACTTAAACAAGTTTACTAAATGTTACAACCTTTTTTATAAACTTAGTCAAATAAAATGTTTGTCTGAATTTATAAAAAAGTTATAAATTTATAAAAGTATTTTCTTAGTTATAAAAATAAAAAAGAAGTAAAAAATAAATCCGAAATTATATTTTAGAAGTTTTGCGCCACCTACATTAAAAAAACTTGTAAACAGAATCGTCCTTTCAACAACCTACATGAAAGATGTTTCCTCTAAATTTAGTGTTGATCAGACAAATTTAAGAGTACAAGCTAGGAGGTGATGTTTATAATCTATCTGCAAACACAGCTTCAAATTACTCAAAAATTTTAATATCCCGACAGTTTAAAGGTCTAAAATGTAATGATAGTTGGACACTTGTCAGTTACCGAGGTGATAGCATAGTCAGAAATAATGTTCTAAAGTTTTACTTGGGCTTTCAAGTTGTCATATTAGATTGTCAGGTTTTTTTTAATGTCTAACCGCAGCAAAAAGCTATTACTCCAAATTGAGACCTTATGTATAATCATTTATTAAATATAGTGTTCTAAGTGTTTTAGCGCTTGTATAATCTGACAGAATGGCGTGTCACTTCCTGCAAACGTTTTATGACAACTTTACTTTATTATAAGGTTATTTAGTTTGCTTAAACGTACTTTTACATCAAGCTATATTCTGTTAAAGATTATTTTACTTATAGTTTGGTTGCTAATATTCAATGTCTGGAAAGGTTATGTAGTTTAAAACTCAATAACCTGTTGTTTTATACGTAATCACAGTTAGGTCGCCATAAGAAAAGTTTTTTACACTGTAAATATGTAGAGATTTATTGTATTATATGTAGAGACAAGTAACAAATATTAGTTGACACGTTTCACACTTGTGAATATCATTATTCATTTATACATTTTTATTTCTTAGTAGCATTTTTAATATGTTTCAACAAAGATTAATAACAGAACTGTAAAGTTAAATAAAATAATATTATTCATAATATCCATTTGATTTTTATATCTTGATTAGCTGATTTCCCACAGGAGCTTACTTACTTTATACGGTTATTTTAATATCGCTATTAATTTAAATTAAATCCTTGGTTATCATATTATCTTGAACTTTCAAAAAATCTAGACTGTCCTGTTTTTCTTCTTCTTACAACTGTGCCGGTGCATCGTATATGTGAATACTTTTTATACAATACAGTGGAGAGTTTCGAGAGAAAATAAAAGTATAGTTAAATTTTGTTATAACAGTATTAATTTAATTTTTTTTTATATATTTTCTCACTAATACGTAGTATAGATGACGGGTCCAAATCCGATTTGAGGTTACGGAGTAAAAAAGGAACTTTTTTTAAAAGAAGTCTTTCTAGTGTTCCACAGCTTACACCATTGTTTTGGTTCTAAAACTGGAAAATGTCCAAACATTTTTAAAACGTGTGATATTTTATTATTTCCCGATTCAGGGAAACTTAATAGCAATAGGTGCTTTATTGTCTGTATAAATTATTTGTGTTATATTTTGTATTGTAAATAATTAGTTATTATTAATAATTTGATAAAGTTTGTACTTTTTGCTTTTTACAATGTACAATGAGGGGTCAAATAAATATAATATAATATTTTATGACTTGTTTGTTTAAATTGCCAGAAACAAATAGTTTTTAAAATTTTTATATCTCAAAAATTTTAGTAATAAAAATAATGTTTTAATTTGTATGATGGAGGGACTGGTTATTGCTTCTCTCATTTCTTGAGATGAAATGGTGGTTTAGGGTTACAAAATGAGTGAAAAATATCCTTTGTTACAAACTAATTATTTGTTAAGAACATGATATCTGGTACGGTCTGTGTGTTAAATCTTAGAAATTAAACGTAAAAGTACAACAACTCTGAGATCAAAATTGATTAGGTTTTGACGTAACCTATACATTAATGGTTTACGTAAGTTTAACATTTCAAAATAACAAATACAGTAGTTCTTTTTCTTGTCCTTATTTTACCTGTTTGTTTCAGGCATGCTTATATTTGTTAATGTATCTAAATTGGTGGTGTTTTTTTTTCAGGATCGATTGACCGGTCATGGGACAATCGCATCAATCGGATCGGGTGGGGGCGGTGGATCATCCCCCTTCAGCCCGTCCCACCACCACCATCATCACCACCGAAATACCCCCAACAACACAACACCTACTGGTGGAGGATCAATGTCAGGTCCTCACCACCATACAGCGACAACCGACTTCCAACCACCGTACTTCCCACCACCGTTCCCACCGTCTCATCACCACCAGCACCAAACCTCATCGACGGCTTCACCCGCCGCGATGGACTACCTTGCGGATCCTTACTCACAAACCCTTAACACCCTCCACCAGACGGCTCAGGCGGCTGCCCACCATTACAACCAGCTGACCGCGGCCGCTGTGTCTGCAGGGCAGAGACACGATGTTCTCAGGAGGTCGGACTCGGATTCGATACATGTGGTAAGTACACCCCTTCATTTATCAACTATTAAATGTTATTTGTTCAGAATCCAAAACATTATTTCTATAATCTCCCCGGAACAAAAGAAAAGAATAGAAGTAACTTTACGCAAAGATCAATGAGTGCGCTACTAGTCAACTAACATGGTTTACCGAGTGCTGGTATGCAGTATCTGATTATAGATCACTAAATATCTTTTTAGAAAACTGCAAAATCGGGCACGCAGAGGACGAGGTGGAAAGGGGGAGGTAGTTTCTGTCAGTACATTTCCGAGCCCTAGGTCAGTACAATATGATTTAATGTAAAATGAGAATAGTGAGCAATTTAAGAAAAAATAATTTATATTTCTTTTTTTTTTTTAATTTATGTGCTAGGAAAATAATGATAATACCGTTTTGTGTCTCTTCCAAATAATTATTGGTTTTATGGTTTATATTACGGATAACATAACCGTACTTCAAACGTAACCTTAATTAGTATGAAAGTTTGTAGTTTTCAATAGATTAATTAGGTTGTATATTTAAGACATAAATATAGCAATGAATATCCCGATTCAATCCAATTGGAAGACGCCAACAATTCGCATAATAGTCCTTAACGGTATTTAGAAGTAAATCATCACTTGCACGTCGATATTTTTTTGTTTTTTCCTTTTCGTCTTAAAAAATTATCAGCAAAGTTTAGACTACGGATAAACTAATTGTACTTTTAACATAACCTTATGTAGTATGAAAGTTTGTAGTATGGATAATGTAATAATACTTTGAACATAACCTTATGTAGTATGAAAATTTGTAGTATGGATAATCTAATAATACTTTGAATCTAACCTTATGTAGTATGGATAATGTAATAATACTTTGAACATAACCTTATGTAGTATGAAAATTTGTAGTATGGATAATCTAATAATACTTTGAACCTAACCTTATGTAGTATGAAAGTTTGTAGTATAGATAATGTAATAATACTTTCACATAACCTTATGTAGTATGAAAATTTGTAGTATGGATAATCTAATAATACTTTGAACCTAACCTTATGTAGTATGAAAGTTTGTAGTATGGATAATGTAATAATACTTTGAACATAACCTTATGTAGTATGAAAATTTGTAGTATGGATAATCTAATAATACTTTGAACCTAACCTTAAATAGTATGAAAGTTTTTATGCGGATAATCTAGTTGTATTTTGAATCTAATTTTAAATAATATGAAAGTTTGTAGTACAGATTATCTAATAATACATTGAAGCTAAACTTAAATAGTATGTAATTTTTTGTGCGGATAATCTAATAATACTTTCGACCTAACCTTGTGTAGTATGAAAGTTTGTAGTATGGATAATGTAATAATACTTTGAACATAACCTTATGTAGTATGAAAATTTGTAGCATGGATAATCTAATAATACTTTGAACCTAACCTTATGTAGTATGAAAGTTTGTAGTATGGATAATGTAATAATACTTTGAACCTAACCTTGTGTAGTATGAAAGTTTGTAGTATGGATAATGTAATAATACTTTCAACCTAACCTTGTGTAGTATGAAAGTTTGAAGTAGGGATAACAAAATCGTACATTGATCCTATCCTTAAATAGTATGGAAGTTTTTGTGCGGATAATCTAATCACACTTTAATTACCTTAATTAGTGTAAAAGTTTGTAATTGTCTAAACATTGGCTAGGTTGTATATTGGAAATCAATAATTCCTCTACAACCCAATCAAACCTGTCGAAAACGCCAACAATTTGCAAAATAGTCCCTCAATGATTCTTAGAAGTAAACAATTTTTTCGCTTACACTCTAATAATATTTTTTTATGATTGAATCATTCATTTAAGAAAGGTCTCAATGATTTTTTTTTTCTAAAATTTGTTTTGTTATATATGTGTTTCTATATGGTAGATACATATTATGTAAATAAATGTCTCAATTCCATCAGTACATAATGGAAGAAACAACAAATAAAATTTTGCTTTCATTTTCTAAGGGACTTAACTCCAGGAGATGAGTCCTTTCCATAATGAACTTACAGAACTGTCATCTGGTGTAAATATTGAAATTACCTTCACCATTGTTATGTTATACTGACACTGAGAAATTTACTATTGTCTCACGCTGTTATGTTTACATTCAAAACTTGCCCCAACGATGGATTCTATGTATTTAACATAATAATCTGGGTGCAGGAAAACCTTTTTTGTATATTTATCAAGAAGATGAAAGGAAAAAGTATGCGAATGAAGTTTGTTCCTTTAGTGTTGATTATATAAAATATTTTGTTTCTGACAAGATATCCCAACTCCATCATTTCTCAAATGGATGTGTTGGACAAAACAAAAACTTCATAATTAGAATATGCGCAGCCTTAGATCAAACGTTTTGATCGAATTTATCATTACTTCCCTATCAAAAGCCATCATTTAAAGTGTGTGACAGAGACTTTGGCCTCTTAAAAAAGATGTATTGAAAATGTGAGCGAATATATTGAGCTTATTAATTGAATATTATCAATGGTGATAAACATTTTATAAATCATCCTTGTTTTTCTTGTGAAACACAAAAAATTGTACCTCGGAATGATAAAATAACGCTCCATTCTACATTGGTTGGAATTCAGTTATAAATCCAACCACCCAGAGTAAGTTTCTGTATCAAAGTACATTGGACGATTTCAACCGCACACCTAAACTAAAAATACGTGCTACAACACCTGAAAAACTGCTCATTTAATGCACTGACAAAGTGCATATCAGTAAAAAAAAGTACAAGATTTGTTTAAACTGTTTTGTTATATTCCGGAAGATGATCAAAGTTTTTTAAAGACAAAGTTGTTTAGCCTACTATTAACAAAGACATTGAAAAATAAATAAATTTAAAAGGTTTTGTTTCATCCAGATATTATGTTTCCTCTATAGGTTATGTTATGTTTCCTAATGGATAGAATAAAATTCGAAAACAAGAGTTCGAATAAAATTCGAGATCTTTTGTTCGAGTTTTATTCTATCTAATATTATCTCCAAAGCCAAGCTCAATTTTTAATTATAACGCTAACTTATTGTTTAATACTGTCAAAATTAACTGTGTGAACAAACATTACTTTGTTTAAAACATTTATTTAATAAATTTATTATTCTTTCTTTATTTCTGTGTTAACTTCGTTGAATATCATTTTACTTTATTTATCTGGTCCGTTCATAGAAAAGCCCTAATTCCATTATTCAAAATAACATAAAATACAAATATTAATTTTTCTTGACTATGAAAATATTTAAATCTTTAAGTTAGAATAAAATAGTGTAACTGTAGTATTTAATATAAGTTTACATTACACATTTCTTATTTAAATAGTTTTATTTGTTTCTGAAAAATTAAAAATCATACCAATGAATGAATTCGTAAATGACTGATTAGATTATAATTACGACTATTTACTTTTTATATACCAGTTATATGCTAGAAAAATTAATAGTGGTCTTATGTTGTGTATCCTTTAAATGACTATGTGAAAGTTTATAGTACCAATAATACATCCGTCCTTTGAACAAAATCTTAAATACTTGAAAGTTTGCAATAGGTTGGTTAGGTTGTACCTACAATTGATTGTACTAACAATTCGCACAATAATCCCTCAACGGTACTTCGAAGTAAATCGTTCTTTCATTTCTATCCCAACACTTTTATTTTACCTTTTGGTCAGATTTAACAAAAACAAAGAATATTAATAAAATATGTTTACATTGTTGTTTATTGAACAGTTTGTATAAAATATGTACTGTAGGAAAATAAATAAGGATTCTATTTCGTGCGTCCTTCAAATAACCGTATGAAAGTTTATATTAAGAACAACCTAACCGTACTTTGAACCTAACCTTAAATAGTATGAAAGTTTGAAGTTTTCAATAGGTTGGTTTAGCTGTGCATTTAAGACTTATAATCCACTTATAACCCAATCTAGCCTGTCAAGGACACCAACAATAATCGTCAGTTCTTTAGTAGTAATTCTTCTTTGACAACCAATAATACGATGTTTTGCTGTTTTTTGTACTATAAACTTTTTATTATTATATTTATTGAATTTAATTACAATGCTACCTGTTATTAAACTAAATTACTATTTTAAGGCGTTAAAGTCACCACCCTGTTGTTAAAACGAAGTAATTTTCATACCTTACAAATAGGTACATTTTACAAGGTTGCCTTAGAAAACTTACGAAATTTTAAGATATGGCCCATATACGACACTTTAAATCCAGTAATTATTGATTTTAAGTTATATCAAACTAAATGTACTGAAATTAAAAGCTGCTCACGTGTGTTTGAATATAAATATTTAAACGTATACTTCTAATTCTCCTCTTGTTCTACTAAAATAAATAGATTTAAATTTATTTTAAGATAATATTAACTACAATTGTTAAATAATAGTCAAATCTTAAAAGTTCATAAAAGGGAAAGGACAGAGAATTTTTATTATTATTATTTTAAATTTAGGAATACCATATTTGTAACCATTTTATCATAAATACACGTCATGCGCCTTTATATAAATAAACTGGTACAAGTTTTATGAACAAATGGTTCTAGCAGACTAAATTTATTCAAAGACTGCAATCCATGTTAATTTTCATAGATATTGTGTCTAATATTTGGGCTAAATTTTATCAAATTTATAAAGAGCAATTTCATAAATCTAAAATGCAAGTTCCTTATTTCAATATATGCAACCCACAATAATATATTCAACTAAATCCTTATATTTTTATGTTTAATATATCTAATCATCAAATCCTCTGAAGTAGGAATACTTTATTATTTTGTGTACAAGGTAGACAACCGTTTTATAAAACTACTTCAATTCAATGTATATAAATTATACTCATAATATTAATTTAAAATTTTTCTAAATTTCATTCAGATAAAACTACAAGAAATTTTTTAATGACACAATATTTATTTAATATAACTTAAATAATTAACGATAGTTCTTTGTATATATATCCATACATAGTTAATCATTATATGTTTGGATATAGAAGTTAAAAGTTTTGAACCGTTGAGCTATATTTATTATTATTTTTAATTTTTGCTTGTATGATAATTAAACAATTAAATAAATCAATAATTAAAAATAATTTTAAAACTAAACACCACTTCTCATAGGAATAAGAGGTCTACTTAAACTAAAATTATCTAATATTTTTCAAAAAAGTATATCAACTTAACATTATAATATTAGTAAAATTTTAATTATTATTCCATTTTAAAAGAAATCTATTACATCTGTTAGCAGGGAATAATTTTTAAAATGTAAGTTTATCAAAACAAATATTTTATAATGTTATACATTGCTTCAGAAAAAAGTTGAGCGAAAACCTAACAGTGAAGGTACGATTGAATTAACACATAAAGTAACCCAGTTACACAATTTATGCTATTTCAGGTTGCTCGTTGTTGGTATTGGGATAGAACATAGAACAGAAATATAAATTTGTTTGGGCGACTGAATTGAACAGACAAGTCAAATAATTAGATTTGTGTTATAAATTTATATTTAAAAATAAGAGTTTCTGTTAGCATGACCTACAAAATTTTGTAGTTCGGTAACTCCTTTTAATTTATTAATCAAAATCGTTCTTAATTTTTCAGATTTACGACAAATTAATGTATATATTTAATGACCCATTAAATTATCAATTTTATTGAAAACAATAAAATTGACATTATTTTAAAAAAACCTACTGCTGGAATCGTATTATTGTCACAGCATACTACACGTTTTCCTAAGGTATTCACTGTAGTAAATACAGCCGTGGCAATCCAGAGGGATCTAGCTGGATCTACACTTTTTTTAATGTATCTTGGGTTAGATCCCTCTCTTTCATTTTTCTTAATCATATGTCATTCAATCAAAAGTCATTCTCTTCTGGCCGTGTTACTATTGGTGTATGAAGGGCTTGGAGTGTGTATCTTCTTTTCTTATTTTTGTATAAAGCTATAATAACCGAGAGGTTTTTACTTTTAAAAACATGGAACAACATTTTATGACGGAATTGACCGATGCAATTTTATTTCGTAACAAAATTCAATAATACCTTATTTTAAACGTCAATTATATAAAGGAAATATTTAGAGCACAAGAATTTCGATTGTCCTAATTTTTTTGCTCCAAAAAGAACATTTAAATAATTTTTGTATTGATTTATTTATGTCTATTTTATTTTTGTTTAAATTTATCTTAAAATCGGGTCGCTAGATTAAGTCACACTTAATTTAAAAACTCATTTAAGTTGAGTGTTTATGAAATGATTTTGGAACGAATCATCGCTTAAAGATTTAAGGGGTGAAACATAATTTAAGACTCTGATTTTAAGATAAGTTTATACTATATACTAACTTCGTCTCATCTAACTTATTCTAAAGATAAATTCCTAAACGCGTAACGCAATGTTACGGAGTGAGTATATTATAAACTTGTCGAAAAGTAATTGTTACACTAGATCCAATCGTGATTCGAATAAGTCAAGGTTTGTAATATAAAGTGGTTTAGGTATCTGACAGAATTATTTCATTTTATAATAAATAGCATTAACATGGTAATATAAACATACGGAGGGCAAAAACAGGTGGTTACACGTAATCTAAAAAACATACACATGGTCAAAATTACTCCATATTTTTGAAGTAGGTGTTCCATAAAATGATTAGAACTAGGTTTTGTGATGAGGGGTATAATACAAAAAACTGAAAAATTATTGACATGAGTCTGTGACAAGTTTTATTGCATGGCTCTTTTATGCAACTCTTAATTAATGTTGTATTTCAGATCGTTAAATTTGAATTTGACTCCGATTTAAACTTAAGTAATTAGAAAGTCTACAGCTTCCCACGTCAACTATCATCATTTTTATGACTATTATGTTGTATTTCCTTCTTATTAAATTGATAACAAACGCGCCTACTTATGAATGTTAAGTCATTAAAATTAAAAGTTTAATGAATGTCATGGTATGAAATTTCTAGGTTTAATTTTGTTTCCCAGTGACTTTATGTAGTGTTCAGGGGATAAAAGTTTGGTGAGTGACATCTGTGGCGTTAAAAATGTTTTACATTGAGTGTAAATCCCCTCGCAATAAAGACTAGATTTAACATTTTATTTTTCAGACAAATACAACTAAAATATTACCGTCAGTATGAGTTATTACTATTAGTTAAATAAATTTCATAAATACACAAATTAAAAAGATTGAAAATCCTATTAAACTATTATAGAAGTAATTGGAAAGGATTGAAGTATTATCTTGTAAATTTACTATCAAGTTGACCATTTTCAATTTGTATTTCTTTGCAATAAAAAATAATCATCAAAATCCATCAAATTTTGGAAGAGTCAACAGGATTTTGAGTAACCTGCATCATGTTTTACTACACGTAAGCCCGTTTAACAAACCCTTGGACTTTTTCTTACATCAAATGTAAATTAAATGCTGCATAAAAATTTGATCTAATAGTAGAGTGGGAAACCGAAAAAATTAGCAAAATCTGACTGGAGTTTCGCTAAAAAAGTGCTCTTTTGATGCAATTTGAGTGAATCCCTTCACTATTTTTTTAATATCTCGTGCTTTATGAATTGTAGAAAAAAAAAGAAAATTCTCGGAAATGAAGAAAATTGAAATAGTAGGATGTAATAACATTAAGAGTACTTCCTAACCTTGAATTTCTGTATTTAAAATTCTTTCACTAATAATGCACCAAATGGGGTAAAATTCATAAGATCTTTACGAAAATTGGACAAAATATGTATCTTTTCACCTTAAATCAATGAGTGGTCGAATTTTCAAAAAATGTTTATTTTTACGGCCACAGTTGGCTATTTTCGAAAAATAAAACATTGTAATATAATGAGTAATGGTCGTAGTGTAAACTATTTTTTAAATTGTCAGTTTTTACCTACTTTCTTGTGAACATATGCAAGAATTTGTTTTATCAAGGAAAAGTGCCCTTTTTTAATAAAAAATAAATGGGTTTTTCGTATATACCGTATCTTTCTAACCAGATTTCCGTAAACATTTTATTTTAATATCATTCTGAAATAAACAAATTTTCAACTAAATGTTGAAATTTCATAAATGGGTGACGTCGTTGTCTAGATAAGGCCCAAATTTACTGGACAAATATGACTGGAAAGTTAATAATACCGGAAAAACCAAAAATTCGCATTTTTTGAAGTTCGGAAGTGCTCTTAGTGTTACTATATACCCTTATCATTTCAATAGTCACTTTATTGCCGAGTATTTTTTTCCCTTCATTTTTCCAAAACCCATAGAGTCGGAGACATTTAAAAAATAGTGTAGCGATGCACTCAAAATTCACCAAAAATGCACTTTTCTAACGAAGCTCCAGTCCGATTTTGCTAATTTTTTCGGTTTCCCACTCAGTTATATGTACGAAAAGGAAAAAACAAAAATCAACTTCGCAGTTACATCACTTTTCATCAATTGTTTTGACTAATTTCCCTCTACTATTATATATTGTAAACGCAAGAATTATTGCTTGAAAAGCATTTATTTTGCATAAAAAACGTACTTACAAAAAACGTTTTATAAAGACATATATAATGGTGATTATACCAGAATTTAATAATAACATTTTAAACCTAATCGCATTCTACCCTATTAAAATTTCTGTAAACCACTTATTTTATTGACATCATTTTAACAAAATGATACTTTAGGCATATAACCAGTAAAAATATAACAAACTTTACTTGTTGTCTTGTTCTATTATTTGTAGCCTATAATCAACGTATTAGAAATGTATTTATTATTTATATTATATTTCTAATCGATTGCACACTACACAGACTAAACATTAAATTGATTTCTCTAAACCTGAATCACTTGTCAACTGAGGTACTTGCTGCTAACCTTACCCTTGTATTAAAAATCTGTTTATAGGTTACTCAAACAAATTAACACAACAATAATATTATCATTAAAGTTACCAAACTGAGGTCTTCAATCAGAAGGACGTTTTTCAGTAGGTTAAAACCTGACAGCATACAATAAACTGGAGGTTCCTGGTATTCACTTTGTAGTTAAATATATTTTGTATTATCAATGACGGAAGTAAGGGGGGGATGAATTTACAAGTTGTGAATGAGTGTAGAGAAATAAGATAATTATACATATTATTAAAGTCAACTTCGGAAAATATACATTAACAATCAGTGGCCTTAATGTAACAATATCTTCAAGCACTTTGTTCCTTACAATGGTGTTGGTATTTAATTAAAAACAAGCTTCTAATAATGGTGGTCAAAGTTCATTTTTGTTTTGCCGGTTATTCCTGAAAGTAATATTTTTTTCACTCGGGTTTGGATCATTAATATTCACATGAGTGTAGTGTACCTCTGAAGATGATAGCGGAGCTATCGAAATGTACATAAGGTAATATAAACGCATTATACAGTTTTGTGTAGTTGTGTTATTTTGTGGTTTTTTTCCTTGTTCATATACAATCACCACAGTGCTCTAGTGATTTATTTATTCACATTTTACTAAAATTTGAATGAAATCTGTAGAAATGATTTTGTAAAATTACAACTTCTTGGCCGATTAGCGATTTTGGAAAAATCGTAATTTTGTTTTTTATAGTAGGTACCCTCAAATATTGAGTTATCAAAAATGAAAAAAAAAAGTCCTGAAATATCTGCATGTAAGTTTTTATTAAAATTAATCCACCCGTTTGGACTGCAAAATACTGCACCTAAGAGAGACCGATAACAGACAGATGTCAATCCCAAAATAATAATTTTTTACTCAGGGGATCTCAAATCCACAAAAACTCAATATAAATTGAATTTATTCATACGATAAGTTTCTCTATAGTACGTAGCCTATATGTTTATTTAATTTTTCTTGAGCCTATTTTGACAGTATTCGGTATTTTTAAATTTATTTAGAATCCAAACAAAGTTTTACACTAATATTTTAGTCGTTTCCCTTTTCTTTTCGAAATATAACGTAAAAGTAATGTTTTTATTACATTTTCAACCTGTTTTCAATTGTAATTTCCACTATGGATTGTCTGAAACCAAAATATATTTCTATAATCACTTTATATCATAACTAATTAAATTTTCTAGAATAAAAGTTAAGACTTAAACTTATGACATAAACAAACTAGATGGGGACTTGACATCTCACGCTTATGGTTAAAATGTCGTTATATTAATTGTTTTACTAAATTCATAACTAGAAATGTTGCCTATAGATTCTCAATTAATTTTAAAATTATTAATTTTAATAGTAGCTGAAAGTAGGTCTAAAGTTTAAAACAAAATAAGAGAAGAAAATAAGCACTTTGACAAGGAAGCGCCGCCAACACAGAGTGAGGAGGCGAGAGGGTGGAGTTCGCGAAGGGTTGTAAAGAAAACAATGCAAAATATTGCTCAACTAGAAGGGTAGAGTGAAATATTTTGCAACAGACATTCTGCAAATTCCAAACAGATTTCTCACATGCGTTAAATGAAGTTCTTAACTTTTCCTATTAGATTAATAACTCCTCCCCATCTCTAAGGATCAGATTTGATATTATCGGCAAAAATATAAGAAATATATTGTAATAAAATATCAAGGGGAAATATAACTGCAATCTGTAATAAGTAATAAATAAAGATAGAGATAATTATCGGAGCATTCTCTTATGGCTTTGTTGCATTGTAACTATATTATACTGGCACACGTACGTTGCTTATTTAGATATAGTCTAGTCGCTGGTCATAAGACTCTGAGGAATGTCTTGACTAAATATGTTGCTCTTCAGAGACTTTCAAAACCGTCTTGTAGCATATTAACAATCTTGAATGGATATTCAACTTCTCGACTACTCTTCCGTTATGGCGTCAATTTTTAAATGTTCGAAACTTCGATCCCTTCTTTTGTTTTTCATCAATAATTCAGATTTTATTTTCCTCTTGACGATAGTTTTATTTTTTAACGAAAGACCAAAACACATTTTATACCAGACGAGGTTTACACCACTACGATGTAAAAGTCAAGTAATACTTTTTTTTTAACGGTAAAACACCTTCTGTCGTAAGACCTTATTTCTCGAAAATCGAATAGCTTCAGTATCGAAAGTGAACAAGAAATATTCAAGAGAATTTTGATACGAAAGATGAAAGAGAAGAATTTAACTCAAGACTAGATGAAAAAGTGTAGATACTTAAAACCGCAGGATCGGCACACATGTAGTTACTACAAGTAAATCAGCACTGATGTTAGGTTAAGTCATAGTAACTCAAACCTATTAAAATGTTCAAAGAACACAATAATATTTTATAATCCTTAAATCACAATTACAGGAAGCTCAATAATTGCAATAATACTCTGTTGTACATTTAAATAATATGGTTATCATCTACTGCTAAACTAAAAGTAACTGAACTAAATTTAATTTCAGTAAATTTTGACATCCCAACCCTCCGATGTTCCGGTCTATCAAGATATAACGGAATAAAACTAAATTATTATTATTACGATTTTCGTATGAGTTATTGTTCCTGTAATTCTGGTTAAGGGAATTATCAATTATTATTCGGTCATATGTTAGAGGTTAATCTATTTGTATCAAACAACTCTGTATCTATTTGATATGTATTGATCTAAAAACTCAAACATAAAACAAAGTACGCGAATTATGAATTGTAAACATTTTAATGTAAGATTTATTTTAAAGTTAGGCAATTACACGCGATGTAATAAACATGTAAGTGGATTTATATACACCTCGCATGGTGTTCTCTCACAAATATTATCAACTAATGTAACTAATCTGGTATTATTTAACCTAACCTAACCACCACTCTGCTCCGTCGCTTTACACCGATGTTAACTTAACCGTCTCTAATGTAGTCTCGGACTCCTTGTTTATCGACATCTCGATGTAATGTAGCACAACTTAATCCAAAGCTTCCTTGCGGCTCTATGTTTTTTCCGAATCTGAAATGGTTTCATTTATACCCAAAGCTCAAAGTTTGCTTAATTTAGACGGAGAGTAGCAACACCTGATTTTTTTTAATATCTTTCTTATAATAATAATTTGTATAAAATTTCATACAATAAATTACATTCTAAATTAAAATGCTCTCTCTTATGAAAGCAAATATGTTCTATTTTAGAAAATTAACATTCTTTGTTCATTTCTTTACGATAGTTCCCCCCTCAAATTCTCAAAATATAAGATAACTAATTTCACCTTCCTTATTTTATTTTTTAACTGTCCATTCAACCTGTTTCAACAAAATAATCGTCAATTCGAAAGACTCGTAAATAGCATTAATCGCACAAATTTCAAGGAAATCAGACTACCAGTTCATGAAATAATACTTATGAAATTTACTAACTTCGAAAATATATTCGGCTGGAAGTGTGGGACGCAGAGAACTATCAAAATCGATAGTTCCAATATGTAAGAGCAAATTAATATTATACGAACACATAATCAAAAAGGTAACCTCCAACTAATCTTGTTTCTATAATTTTAACATAATTGAACATTTGAACTCCTAAAACTTTACTTTAATTTATTTTCCATTTTCACACAAAATACGTATTTTCCCTTACAATTATTTATGATGTATTTTTTCTTTCATTTATTATGTAAAACTATATTTTCCCCACCCAATTTCTATAATATTCTTTCTGACGTTTTCTTCCCCTCGTTTTATACTTTAAGTAATGAAATGGTCTGTTATATATCTAGCAAGTAGTTTCGACCCTCCTGTACATTACGTCTCTAGTGTTCTGCTTTTGGTTTTTTCTAGAGATTCCCTGTGGACTGTTACGCAGCTCTATCCAAAGTGATGAACGGAAATGAAGGATACCCTAATTCAGACGTACGTGGCATTCCGACATTTCATTCTGTTTAGATTGTTTCCTTTAAAATTAGTTTTACTTTTTTAAATGCTTCCTTTACAAGTCCACTAAATATACACATCCACAACATTATGAGTCCAGAATAAGTTTATTTCTTATTTTTAATTTTCTTTTTTGTCCTAGGTGGCCCCCTTGTCATATGGCTTATTCGATTTCTTTGTTATTTTCGCTATAAAACTGTAATTTTATGCATATATTCTTTGATAAATAATAATCCAACTAAATTTTCTACTGTTTTTGGACAGTTGTTTTCAATAACTTCCTTCTAATTTAAATAATAAGTTCACTATATATGTTACTGTAAAGACCGAAGACTGAATTATTTTCTCAACTATTAAAATTTTACAACATATTTTGGTAAATATCGAAATTTATAGATGATTCCAGATAAAAGTAATGATTGGTATTATTATATATTTCAGTTATCTATTTTCGCTTAAACTGAGTTTGTATTCATTTTTCAAAAAACTTTGTCTTTAAAATTATTTAGATATTTTAAGTTTAGTTAAATAAAGTATTACCTTATTTAAAATATCCTATTTCTAGTTTTTATCAGTTACTACCAGTAAATATGAACAATTACCAAGATCTCATAGTAAAAGCCCAAAAGCTGGAAAATTCTAAGACTGACCAAAATCGTTTGTTTCAACTTTCGGCTTTTACCAAGTGATCTTGGTAAATATCGACTTTATCGGTGAGTTCTGTTAAAAAATAATCATCAGTATTATTATATTTACTTAAATGCATGGGCGTTATAACCAGTTCATTATTGGGGGACATTGCCGGGGGTCTGGGGGTATGGAAATTTTTTTAAATTAAACTTCTCAAAACATCGTTTTTATGCATTTATTTATGCGTTTGCAACAGAAATGTAATGTTAAAACCCCTAGTAAAGACAAAGCCCGATGTTTACCTTTTAAGGTTTTAAGTAAATCATTCGTTTTCAGCAAAAATATTTTTGCATCTCAAATATTGGGGGGGACGCGTCCCCCCCCGTCCCCCCGGCGATGACGCCCATGCTTAAATGTATCATTTTGATTGCCAATCAACGTCTTAACTTTGTTATTTATTTTCAGAATCTATAACGTAATCCATGAGGTCTTTATAAAAACATCCCTAAGTGAAATTAATCAAATATTTTAATTCCAATAAATTAAAATTACACCTAACCTAACCAAACTTTTAATAGTTTTTACCAGTTAACATTGGTAAATATCGACAATTACCAAGATCTCTTGGTAAAAGTCAGAAGTTTGAATAGTTGCTCAATAATGCGGACTTTTATTGACTGATGTAGGTTAATCTTATGACTTGTACAGTAACATATGTTAGTTCATTCCAAAAATATTTTAAGCTGGATTGGTATCTGGAAAGTAAAGATAGAATATATATTAACTATTTAATTTACTCTCAATAAGGAACAATGTCTGTACAAACACGATATACAATTGGGTGGTGGGGTTCAAGATATAAAAATAATGATCATATTGTGGATTACTATTTTGTATAAAAATTATAACATAAATGATAACATTGTTGCATAAGACAAAGCCTTGTATAACCGAGCTAAACCAAATCAAATCTTAGATATCCTCGGCGTTGACCAATTAAAAGCCATGGTGTTGGAACGGCGTGACAGACCAGAATGGTCTCTAGGTCACTTTGCGGATTCGGTGTGTCTAGTTTATCCTGAAACTCAACCCATTTGTAATAACTAAAACTGTACTCAACTCATGAAAAACTATAAGGTCATCTCATGCTCTGAAGTAAAAAATCTGTTTAAATGTGGAATGGAGTGGAATTGCAATGAAAGTAACTCATTCAATTAATTGAAGTATTTTATTCTTGAACTCAATTACCCACTTTCTACTTTGCGAACTCTACTGTCCTCTTCTTCTCCTTTTTCTACTTTCGATTCTCAGTCTTGAATAAACCAAGTGTGTACCTCTTGTACAATTTTAGGTAACACAGGATAACAACATTAGGTTGCAGGATATATGCCTACTTTTTGTTTATCAAACAATAAGGGATTTCAAAATTAAGCTAGTTAGTTTAGGTAAATATTTTTAATTTGAAGACATTTTTCAATAAAATGAGAAAGAAACTAAACCCAAAACCAACAATAACTGCCTTATAGAATAACATCCATGGTATTGTTCTGCTGAATGTTTTATTGTACCAATTGATGGTGGAACTTATTAGTTTTTAGTTTCATTGGTTCTTTAATAAAATTAAACACATACAGTCAAATTCCCAACCTTTCCTATTAAAATCGTTAAGTAACCGTTCCCAAAATTATAAAACCAATTCAATTAATAATTATCAAATTTCTAACATCTCTCTCGCATAAGGGTATGTTGGATTGAAGTTCTTTTTATTATTTTTATTTTAATATGAATCAAAATATTTATCAGTCTAATATAATTTAACCTAACCTTTCAAAGACACAATAGTCTGTATTCTACAACTGTAAATTCTATAAAACTAAAGTTCATATTTTCCACACAATACCATTAAAGTAGTTTAAAACATATTTTACATAGTTATTTGTTCAAATAGATATACTTAGTTACCAGTATCTATCTAAATTATTTTAGGTTATCGTTAATTGAATTTCAGTAATTTATTGTTTTGTTTACAGACCAATATGCATGCATCGTTCCCTTACGACGGCAATCGAGGACGATCGGAGTATGGTGTCAGAAGATCGGATGTCCTCGTTCAGTCGCATCCGGGTTTGGACGATCCTCTAGTTCTACATAACGCTCTCTCTGCGGCCGTCGACGATGGACAGGTAAGTTGTATAATAACCTTAACTTGTAATATTTACTCTTATCATGGTCTCAAATTTAAAATTTAGATCAATATATTATCAGTGTGTGTCTTAGGATTTTTAAATGTTGGAAAATATTTTAAAGCAAGGAAATGAGAAGGATATTTTGGGTATTATTTGAAACTTTACTTTAAGTAATAATTTATTTTCATAGTTTGGATTATATTTAACAGTTGTTTGAACCTTATAGGCATTGTTAATTTTTTTAATAATTTGTTTTTATTTCAAAAATAGAAATATTATGTTTAACATCTTTCATATGTTAAAACTCATGAAAGAGATAAAGAAGTTTCAAAAAATGTGTTTTTTATAAGACAAAAGCTTGGTTTGACTAGTTTTGGCCGATAAGTCCATATTGAAAACAGATACATGTAAAATATACATGTTATGGCTTAATTAAACACAATTTAATATGATTTTCATAAAATTGGAGTTTTACTTGTATTTTCGTCGGTGTCAAAATATGTAAGGGTTGAAAGAAAGACAATAAACCCTGGGAAATTCATTAAAATGCATAGAATATGTCGCAATCAATGGTGGTAGAATTTAAAACAAATTCCTCACGTT
This sequence comes from Aphrophora alni, assembly GCA_963513935.1. NCBI lineage: Eukaryota > Metazoa > Arthropoda > Insecta > Hemiptera > Aphrophoridae > Aphrophora > Aphrophora alni. The sequence continues at coordinate 67,095,665 of OY740774.1, read as the reverse complement.
TATGAGTTTTTACTAAAATTTCAAAATATAAAACCCTATTTTTACATGAAGTTCATCTTAGGCGATAACCATATTCTTGTATTGGTAGATTTATTTAATAAAAACTCGTTTGAAACATGAGAGTAACAAGAAAAACCCTAAATCTAAGTATTAGTTTTCTCTCTCACTCGTATTTTCAGATATCAATAAGCTTAAAGTACATTAGCCATATCACATTGTCAAGGATACAATACACAAACCGGATGTCAAGCTCGTAAGGGTCTTTTCAACAATGACTCTATTCTTCCGGTTTTTCTAGCAAACTGAGCTGTGGTGATTTTTCACATTTTTATCGCCACAATATGAACTCCTCCCCCTCCCTTCTTGTACCTGTATTGACTTTATTGCAAAACATCTGTGGAACACATTACTGTGTTCTTTGGAGATTTAACTTCATATGTCTTTAAATTATAAACATGATAGAGTTTATTTATAAATATTTTACTATCGATTTTTTTATCATTTATTAAATTTTTGATTTGCGTAAATAATTTGTGAGTGATTATAGGTGGCAAAAATGTTGGATAGGAGAAAACCCAAATATTATTATTAATTTGAATATATTTTAAACATATATTATTTTCAGCTATTTGGGTGTACATATATATATATATATATATATATATATATATATATATATATATATATATATATATATATATATATATACACACAACTAACTCGGTAATCAAACTCCCTAATGAGAATATAATACCAAAAATTGCCATTTTTAGAAAGTTGACGTTTTTTGTTTTGTCTTATTAAGTTACGTAAAAAATAAATCAAAATATCGAGATATGGTCAAAATATGCCTTAAATGTGATCAAATCATTCTGACTACATTGAAGCTCTTATTAACTAACTGACAGTTCTGACAGTTTTTTTTAAATAACACTACTCGTATATATTGAAAAAAAAAGCTTGTTTGAACATTAAGGAGTTTTTTATGCACCGAGTGTGTGTAGTCCAAAAGACGACGTTATTAAGTCTAATAGTGTCTTGAATATTTCGTACAAGTTCCCTTGTCATTGTAACTCAGGTTACACGATCTCAGTACGTTAAAACAGTATTAATGTTAAGAAACAAGATTTGTTTCTAATCCACCGTGTCAACACAATGTTTATCCTTTCTACTTTCTCAAATGTTCGTAATACAAAGTGACAATTGCTAAATATTTCTCTTCTGAGTAAAAATAGTAATTTTAGAATATCGACTACCAGTCTGCCATCAACCGTGCAATAAGTTTTGGTAGACAGATTTTGATGAAAGTTAAGATGTGAATAATTTTACATACATCTAGTTATTTTACTTTCCTGATAATTTAGGGGTATCTTTCAAAATACTAAAATATAATATTTTTATTTTATCAAAGTCAACTTAGCCTATTTACAATATCCTACGACTGTATTTCCAGTAAGGCTACATATTTTAATTTTCCATAAATCGACACTATTTTATTTAATGATTTATCACATATTTACAGTCTACAAAGAAGTCATAACCTAAATTATTGTAATCACCGGTTTCTGTCACACGTTGTACTCAGAAATGGCGGCTATTCGGAAGTGGCTACTAAGTAAATTTACAAACTATATAAACAGCAAGTCATAGTTAGTTGGCTTGACCATTACACGGGTTAAGCGTCCATGAAAAACAAGTTAAATTACAACTAATTAACGAATTAAACAATTAAACAACAAAAACGGAAGCATTTTTCCAGTTGAGCGCACGCGCACTTCAGCACTGATAGTAATCTGGGAAACAAATATATTCTCCAGTTGTTGGACTAAAGTATGTCTATAGTTGGATGATTCTTTATTCTGCAACTTACTGGAAGATTAATTCACGATTATACACATCTTGATTTAATCTATGAATACCACTGAATACAAAGATTTCTTATCAAAAAGTTACTAGCCTACATAGTGTAGATCACGTTAGTATGGACTGCTTTGGGTTCCATCCTTAGGTAATAGTTTTTGTTTTAGTTTCGAACATAGTCCTACACTACTCTAAACCATATTTATGGTCTAGGTTCATTCGAAACACTTTCGAAACGTCATATATTAATTTAATATACACAAATGTCTATATAAATTGTACTAATAAAACATTCAAGGAGAAGTCAGAGAATTTGTGGCTCGTTTGTAGAGATTGTTGCCTCCGAGTGGCCAGTGGTCTGAGACCACATCTCCAGTTAACAAGGGTCAGAAGGGTTTGACAGGTCGTAAAGGTTATCAGCTGAGGGGGACTTTTTTCTGCTACATTCTTTAGTTCGCTGAACTCTTATGTATGTTGCTAACTGACACTCTGCCTTAAAGGTTTATTTTTTGTCAATGGTACATAGGCCAACATTTTTAGATTTATGGTAGTATTAATAGACGATAAAACATGTTCCAATAAATCTTTTCTGAAAAAGAGTAAAAACAATATTTGTTTTAAACTTTGAATTAATACTATATCTTTAAATCTTCAAAGTAAATTGTAGAAACAAAATAAGGTGAATAAACATGTCAATTTCGAACCTAACCTAACCTATCATGGGGTTCGAGGGAAAGACTCTAGACCTGCGAAACCTTTCTGACAAGCTGAAGATGCGGCGTTCAGACCACAGGCCGCTCGGCGGAAGACACCTTTGTAGAGGGATTCTTAAGATAGGAGTGTAAGATCAACTCTATAAAATGCCTGATACAAAATCGCCAAAAAAAATATAATGTTTATAAGATGTAGACACAATATATTGATATATTTTTGTTTTCTTGTTTAAACCTCTCGGTCATCAGTGCCTTATGAAAGAAAAGAAGATAAAATAAAGACTCCTAGTCCTGCTTACTGTAGTAGCGTCAGGGTCGGAAAAGAACAAGAACTGGTTAAGGGAGACCTGGTAGGAAAGATGAAAGAGAATACTATGAAAAATGTAGATCCATGTATGTTCTTCAGGATTGCCAACCCACGCACTATAAATGAACACCGAGGGATCTTCAGTTTACATTTACATTTTGTTTTAGGTTAAATAACATCGATCCTATTTCAACGGCACAAGTTGCATATTTCTATTTTGTCCATATTTAAAATACCCTATTGAGAATATAATTATAACTTTTTTGCTTTAGCACACCTGTATACACACACACACACACACACACACACACACACACACACACACACACACACACACACACACACAGACACAGACACATATTCAGTCCCGTTCAAGCTGTGTTAAATAATAATTGAAGGTTTTGCAGCCCTACTGGAATAATTAGCAACTAATTCTCTACTTGTCAAAGGCGAGAAACCCCTTCAAAAAAGGCGTGAACACTGTTTGCAAGTCCGCCTTTATAAACATCCTGTAACTATGAGTTACGAAGCACCCCCGGGGAGTTGGAACAATTGGGGCTTCTGTGATTCAATCATTTGAAGGGTTGCAAAGGTGGTAATCTTTGGATTAAAATGTTAAAAGAAAGAATAATACCCTACTGAGGAACAGGGACTAATTCTGATTTACTCGGTTAGTTGGTGAGTCAGACTGTTGGTGTTTTTCCATCGATAGACTGCTGAGAAACCTTGACACCAAACATAGAAGGAGTGGAAAATTAAATTTAAAAAGTGAAACGGTTAAATATTTTTCGTTAGGGTCTGATATTATTCATACAGGTTAAATTAAAACAGTTCAAATGAATAGTGCAAAAACATGGCACAAACTTTTCACTCGCCCATCCCCATCCCCAAAACCAAATAAAAACTAACCAAAACCAAAACTTTCAGGTCGGTAGTAGTCAATCGAAAAGTGAAAATAAACCAATGGAGTCATTTTTTAAAAATATTTAAATAAAGGCTTTTGAGCGTAATTCGTATTTGATTAAAACTCATTCCTGAATCGTGTCTTTTTACTCTCGATTTTTTCATGATTTTGATTTTCGTTAAACTATATATTTCACTAAAATTAAAACGAAATCGAAATGTGTTTAAATAAATTCCGTAATTTTTAACAGCACCATTTTTATTTCTAACTGATAACTCATGAATTGGAATTTTTGAAAGATAGCAACCAATACATTTTATAGGTTATTAAAGGCTACACTAGAGCAAAAATTTATCAAAATCGTTAGAGCCTATTTGTTTCTTCTCTTATGGCAGCTACCGACGTAATTTAAGTTATAAAAATTTTCATAATATTTGATTAAAATATGCCAAACTTTATTATTTATATGTGAATTTATTACAATAACCTTAAAATCAATTTGAGGTTAAGTGAATCAGCTAAATTCATAAAATATTATCATTATAATATATATTATTTCCGTTGTGTCACATGTACATATGTGTTTATGTTTCCCCCCTTACAGTACTATTGGTAAAACCTTCTTACAAACTTGTATAGTATTATACGATAGATAGATCATGTAGAAGAAGTGTGGGTAGAGCAGTAGGCTCACTCTAATCTTTACAAAAGGAACAACTAAAATAAGAACAGAGAATGTAATAATTAGGTATTGTGGATGATTGATTGGATGAAGGGAATATTAATCATAGAGGAGAGAAGATCGCAGCGCCGGCAGTAGCTTCTACCTGTCTGTCTGTCTGTCTAAGGCAACTTGCCACTTCAATGACAGCGTTCCTAATCCCAGTACAGGAGAACGTTCGGTATTGGAAGAATCACGTACTTTATTTTGAGATTTAAACTTTTGTCCATATCTTTTTGTCTTTTAATTTCAAATTATAAAATACAATTTCTATTTGTGGAGTATAAAATGTTTCTATTCTGTTTTATACATGCTATACATTATATTTCACAATTAAATATTCTAAAAGTGTGAAGTTTTATAGCTCGGCAGAAGTAAACACAAACTACATACACTAGCAGGAACTCTCTCAGATGACACATGCTTTCACAATAAAGCTGATTTTGTTCACATTATTTTATCAAAAATTATTGAAAATATCTTCTTTTTGAAATAATTAAAGGTAGAATATGGTTTAGGCTTTACGTTTCTGACATTTTCGTTAAGTGACAATAAAAATCACAATTTTATTTAAATTTCACCTTGAGAGAAATAAAAATAAACTTTAGGGTTTGTAGATAAAACTAAAATCCTTTTTAATTTCACGCGAGTGTCTCTAAGTAGCAACCCGTCTACACAGACAAGACAATAAATCCTATATATTTCAAACATTGCGTTTATATTATCTCACATATAGGAAAAATATAGGGGTAACAAAAACATGAACTTGGGGTAGTTAAGGGGCAAAACAATTGACTTGATATTTATTTTGGTTTTTTAATACAATGTGTATGGTATCAAATAAAACTAGAAGTTATTCTGATTACGAATATGTATGTTTTGGTTAAACGAAGAAATTAATACGTTGGCGCTAGGCCACTTAAAAGACTTGGACTTTCTAAAAATAACTGTCACTATGTGCCTAAGAACTCTAGTCGTGTGGTTTTACAACCTTCAATTTCCTTCCCTGTTGGAAAGATTTAGAATGACAGCCAGTCAACATTTTGGTTTGATACACTTTAATAAGAATTTTGGTTTACGTTATTAATATAGATATTTTTACTAAAATTTGAAGGAAATCCTTATTGTACATTTTTTTTAAACAAATTCTTTTATAAGAGTCCCTTGGCCAATTTTGTTGTTGTTACCGATAATAGACAGACCTGCATTTTTTAGATAAATACCACTAATAAGTTTTGTTTGGGTCCTTGGAGGCTATGCTTGAGCAAAATCCAGATCCCGGCACCAATACCTTGAGCTAAAATTTTATAATTTGATTCTTCTCTACATTAAATTCTGTACAAATATAAATAAATTCTGTACACTATAATGCAGTTTTTATTGCAAAAGGAGCGGGGTCTAAATGTTATTTAGCGCAAACTAATGTTAATCGTATATTACTCACTGGTTTAATTAACATTCGTGTGTTGTTGGTTGACACATTGTTTTAGTTTCATCTTCAAAATTTTCTTTTTAAACAGTACAACAGTGTGTGTGTGTGTGTGTGTGTGTGTGTGTGTGTGTCCACATAGGTGTATATACAAGGTGGCTGAAAAGAATCTCCCTCTTATTTTTTAAAAAATATTTGAGATATTTCTTTATGGGAGAGGGGAAACCTAAGAAAGCAAAGATTTAGGATTTTTTAAATTTGTGATTTTTTTTTTAGGTTGAGATTAAAGAGATTGATGCAAACAGAATTAATTCAAATATCTCAAATATTTAAAAAAAATAATAAGAAGGGTGGTGGTTTCTTTTAATACACTCTGTGTGTGTGTATGATATTTAATGTAACTATTTTAAAGGTGTAATAACTGAGTACTTAACTTATTAATTAATTAAGTATTACGTGTTTATTTAATCATTTTGTATATTAATTGTTATATTTATTTCAGTCTATCCTTAAAACGTATTTTGGAAAGTTTTGTATGGAAATAATTTATATTTATTTAGTTATATTAAAATTATTATTATGTTATTAATTTACCTGAGTCAGCTATAGGAATATCCGTGTGTTTAGCCAAGATGGCCATAAACACGTGGATTCATGAAAATCACCAGTAAAAATGAGGGAAGCCTTAAGGTGCACCCCATTGTAAATCATTACTTAAGAACATCCCTTCTGGTAGCCTTAAAAGGACATTAATGACCAGCTGTAGGTGAAAACTCAGATAAATTACGGACACTGTGGTCTGAGAGTGGACTTGCACAGGATAGGAGCTTATCGGCGAAACTGTGAGTAGACTGTGCAGGGATGGTGAAGAGACCGCAGACCACATAATTTTAATTGTGAGACTGTGACCAATATGAGGCGAAAGGTTTTTGGATTCCAAATTCCTAGGGAAATATCAATGGACGAGCTAGTTACTGTATTACTTGAGCTCTTAAGTGGAACAAATCTGCTAAGCTCGAATGAGGAGGTTTTAGTTGCATAATAGGCCGTCGGTCGCCATGCCAGGGCTGGTTTTAAAAGGCCCTTTAAACTCCAAATCAATCAATCAATCAGTGTTATTAATTTTGTTATTTTGGTTTGAAGTTGTCATGAAAAGTATTTTAGGGAACAAGTATAATAAGTACGAAGTATTTATTAAGTTGATTTTATATTACTTTTATTATTATGTTAATTAAGTTTATGTTGGCATTGAAGACGAATTCAAAGATTTCTAAATGTGTTTTCGTGAACAATTATTTTATATAACTTGGATTTCTTGGGAATAGCATTTTTTTCCCTTTTGAGCTATTTGTAAAATAACTTTTATAGATTATTTTCATACCAAACAGGTCTTTTACATCGGGTCAACAACTTTTAGAAAGATCAAAAAGTTTTTTTTTTTATTATTTTTTTTTTATATTTTTACTGCAACTAGTTCTAAGAACTAACAATCAGCTTAAATCTAACAACATAACATGTAATTCTGACAACATAACATGTAATATTTAGTCCAGGTTAACCCATCGGCGCTCCTAGTATGTTGATCTATGATGTCAGCTCAAAAGGCTTAGTCCTCTTGAGTCTTCTATGAAGTTCATCGTTGTTGAGAAGCTTGCACGCCTCCTCATTAATGTGAATTTTTAGCCGTCTTTCATGGCTTTGAGCACATTTTTTAATTTCTTCAGCAACAGTGGTCACTTTTAAATCCCTATGTAGATCGCAATTACGAACATACCATGGTGCATTAGCTATCATTCTTAAAGTTCTATTTTGGAATCTCTGAATAATTTGCCTATTAGCATTTCTAGCACATCCCCATAGCTGTATGCCATAAGTCCATATGGGTTTCAGCACTTGTTTATATAGCTTTAGCTTGTTGTGCAGGGATAACGTGGACTTTCTGCCCAACAGCCAATACATCTTTCTCAACCTGATGTTCAGTTCATTGTATTTCTTTTTAACATGCTCTTTCCACCGAAGCTTGGCATCCAGAGTCATGCCTAGGTATTTCGCTGAGTTAGAGTGTGGGATCACAGTACCATTGACGATAATATAAATATGATTATGTATCTTTTTATTTGTATAATTAACGTGGACTGACTTAGATTCATTAAGTTTTATGCACCATGTTTGGGCCCAACTGTTTATATAATCTATTTCTTCTTGCAGTTTTCCAGTTGACTGCTCAATTGTATCGCCTACAGATAGCACAGCAGTGTCATCAGCAAACGTAGCAATATAAGTATCTGGGAGTCTTGGCGTAGGAATATCTCTGGTATACAGGAGATACAGTAATGGTCCCAAAACACTACCCTGCGGAACACCTGCCTTAATCTCTTTTAAATCGGAGTAAGCTTCTTCTTGCTTTACCCTAAAAAACCTATGAGATAGATATGATTTTAATAACATACTGTGGCCTTGTGGAAGCAGGTTTTGAAGTTTTTTGATCAGTCCAGCATGCCACACTTTATCGAATGCCTTCTCGACGTCGAGGAACACCACTGAGCAAATTTTTCCATTTTCAAATGATTTCTCTATGACATCGGTGATCCTGTGGATTTGATCAATGGTAGAATGCTGATTCCTAAAGCCAAACTGGTGGGATGGGATTAAGTTACTGCTATGAATAATGATGCTTAATCTTTTGAGAAACAGTTTTTCAAATAGTTTGGCCATTATAGGTAACAGTGATATAGGCCTATATGAAGTTACTTCTTGGGGTTCTTTACCAGGCTTTGGTATCATTATAATTTCAGCAACCTTCCATAGGCTTGGAAAATGTTTCAGTCGAATCATAGCGTTAAACACATTCGTCAACTTGATCATAGCCCTTATGGGCAGTTGTTTTAGAAGTTCTCCAGTAACAAGGTCATAGCCAGGCGCTTTCTTCATCTTAATTTTGTTAATTTCATCCCTCACTTCCTTAGTGGTGACAAACGGAATAGCCGAGTCAGTTTGTATGACATTTACACAATCCAGATCACAACTTTGGTTCTCATTTGACTGGAATATACTTACAAGATAATTTGCAAACGTCTCAGCTTTTTCTTGATTGCTCCTAGCCCACTGGCCATTTGTCTTTTTAATAGAAGGAATATGAGATATTGATTTCTTCAAACATTTTGACGCTCGCCAGAGCGAGTATTCAGTACTTTTATCATCCGTCAATTCAGATAAAAAGTATTAACTGATTCGTTCTTTATTACTCTAATTTCATTTCTCAAATGCTGAGTAATCCTGTTGAGAGCTGTTTTATCTTGCGGAGCTCTTGTTTGATGCCATCTTCTGCGCAGTTTTCTTTTAACAGCAAGAAGCTCTTTTATTTCTTTAGGATAATTCATCCCTGCAGTTTTCCTCCGTATTTCAGGTGTACTACTCCATGCAGCATTTTGAATATCTCTAGTTAATTTATCCACTTCCTCTTCAAGCTGATCAATGGTCTTTAATGGAACAGATAAATTGATATTGGCTTCTAGAATATTTTTGAAGTGATTCCAATCTGTGTATTTGTTAACTAAGGTTGGGTTATTTTCTTTTATAATTACTTGATCACTTACTGTCAAGTAGATAGGCGAATGGTCTGAACTAAGATGTAGTCCTCCTTCAACTTTAATAAAATGTTTTGAAATATTTCTAATTATAAAAAAATCTATAAGATCTGGTAGTTTTTTAGGATCTGTTGGCCAGTAGGTTGGTCTGCCCCGGGCTTGTGACCGGTACAGCGGAGTTAGATCAAAAAGTGTTTTTAGTTTTGTTGCATCGATTTGTTAATGTTGATTGTATTGTATTGTATTGTATTTTTTTTTTTTTTTTTTTTTTTTTTTTTTTTTTTTTTTTTTTTTTTTTTTTTTTTTTTTTTTTTTTGTAACTAGTCATGTTTTGTAAAAGCATAATAAAGAAAGAACAATCAATTTTGTTTCAGTTAGACGAAACTAGTTAATCCCGATTTTGAGAAAACAATAATTTTTTTTTTTTGTAAACGTGGAGTTAAAAAAGATGAAAAACGTCCTTCAAAATATGCACACTTACCAAGTTTGATTTAAAACTGTACAACACTCGTTGGTCTGTAGGGCACTATATAGACAGGTTCTGTAGCGTTTGAGTTAAAACTCAACCAATTCCGAGGAATTGGATGGGCAGGCGTACCTAGTGCCTTTCGGCTCACCACTTACCCCCACTCAGAAAGAAAAACTATATAGACAGACAGACATCATTCCCAAACCACGTTTTGGATACAGAGAACCTCAAAACGTATATTTCCGCGAAAACTCAATTCTGGTTTTTAACGCATCACCTAAATTTTTTTAACGCATCACTTAAATTTTTCTATACTAAGTAGGCCTATAAGTGAGAACAACAATAGAGCATAAGAGAACTTGGCATGGCTACAGTTCTCTACCTATTGGTTTATATCTTTGATTGTGTATATACAAGAACTCCGAAGAGTTTATTTTAATAAAGATAAAATCAATACAACATAACAGTCAACAAAACCATGTGACTATTTGAGACTTCAAGATGCAATCTACGTTACCAATGCTACAACTTATGATTTGATATGCATTTCAATTTTGTTTTTACGGAACCGAGTCACAATTAAATAATATAGATAAGAATTACCTTAGTAGGTCCGTCTTGTGACTTCAATTTATATCTGGTTTTGCTATGACATGTTTCAAAGTTCAAGACTTCATCATCAGATACATGTAGATTAATTAATTCATTCACACGATGAATGCGTCACACATCAAATGTTAAAACACAAAACACAAACACAAACACAATTAAAATAAATATTCCCGTTCGGCAACGGTGCGCATTATCCTATGTCTGGTGGAACACTGTCGTTGCTAGGAATAAACCCTCTGATAGTTATCTCTATTGAGTCTAGATAAATGCTTGAGAGCTGTGTCGTATAGATAGTGTGAGTTGAAAGATAACTGGTCGTTTAAAATTTCATCTGGTTTATTTTTGAACGCTTTATATATCTCAAACTCTTCTTGAGCGTTCATTAATCTTCCCTTTGTACACACTTGCAATGCCTCCACACTGGAATGGAAATTATCTGGGATGTGTTTGTTTTCGAACAAATGGCTAGCAAAATTAGAGCTTGTAATATTGCTTTTATTAGTTGGAAGGTGCTCTTTGTATCGACAAAGGAACGTTCTCCCTGTTTGGCCAATGTAGAATTTGTTACAATCAGGGCAGGTTATTTTATAAACACCAGATTTATTTTCTAAAGGAATCTTATTTCTGCGTTTAAGAAATGAGGAGATGTTGTTGCTTGTGCGGAAGGCGAGGGTGATGTTAAGTTTTTTAAAAATATTGCGTAAAATATTGGGTAGAAGGTTGGTGTACTCAGATGAAATAAATTTGTTGGTTTTGGTTAAGCCTGTTTCTAAATTGTTTCTATTTTTCTGTGTCTTATTATACCTCTCAATCATTTTATCAATTAAAGAACTTTTATAGCCATTGCTTACAGCTATGTGTTTTATTATGTTTATTTCGTCATGATAATCAATTGTATTCAAAGGGACAGTGTTAAGTCTATGTATAAAGCAATTAAAAGCCGCCATTTTTTGGGAATACGGATGGTACGATTTAGCGTTGATGGTGACATCAGTTGTAGTAGGCTTTCGATAGATTTTATAGTCAAGCTTGTCATGACCCTTTCTTATGGTTAGATCTAAGAAATTCAGTTGGTCATTACTTTCCATTTCTAGCGTAAACTGGATCTTAGTGTTAATGCTGTTCATGTACTTCAATAGTCCAGCAGCTTGTCTATTGGAACCATTAAAAATAACAAATGTGTCATCCACATATCTATTGTAGAATATGATGTTTTTTCTATACTTGTTTTTATTTGACATTATGTGTTCATTTTCAAAATGATTCAAGTATATGTCTGCTAGTAACCCGGATAGTGGTGAACCCATTGCTAAGCCGTCTGTTTGTAAGTAGAAATTGTTATTGAATACGAAGTAATTTTGTTCCAACACAGTTTGTAGTAGCCGCATAAGTTCATTTATTTCATCATTATGCAATTTATTAGTGGTATTGAGGTTATCACTAAGTACATTTAGCATTTCTGCCACTGGGATGTTGGTATACATGTTAATCACATCAAAAGAAACGAGTTTATAGCTTTGTTTAATCTTAATATTTTTCGTATTACTGATGAATTCAGTGTTGTTTTTTAAACTATGGTTGTTTGTTAAGGTGATGTTGGTTTTAATGAGGTGTTCCAATTTTTTTGCAGTTCCATAGCTTGGAGCTGTGGTGTAATTGATTAATGGTCTGATAGGAATATTTGGTTTATGAAGTTTTGGTAAGCCGGTAAACTGCGGTGCCTGAGGGTTTATCGGTTTAAGAAACCTACGAGATTTTTCACTTAACAAGGATGTGCAACCGCTTATTGTCTGATTCAAACTTTTATGAAATTTCTTGGTTGGGTCAGAATTGAGCAAATGGACATTATTGCTATTAATAAAATCCATGATTTTTTGGGAATATTCGCTTTGGCTTACAATAACTAAAGTGTTGCCCTTATCAGCCTTGGTCACAATTGCATCGTTCTCTAACAATTTATGTTTGATATTTTTTAGTATTCTGCTCTCACGTGAGTAGAGTGTATTACGGTTATTTGGTTTAAGGACTGCGTCGATGGGTGTTTTCAAAATATTATTCAATTTATTGTTCACAACAACACGTACGTTATTCTGTAAGTCTTGTTCCTTCAAAGTTTTAATAACCGCTTCTGCATTAATTACATCACGTATGACATGGTTGTTATTGTTGACTCTCGGTATATTATAATTTAAGCCTTTACTTAACAAGTCCATCTCATTTCCATCGAAGTGTATATCAGTTAAGTTGGATATCCGTGGATAGAATACGTGTTTACAATCAATGTTTACCGGTTTGTGTTGATTGATGCGCAGATAGCACAGCTTCTTATTTTGTGAACGGCGGATGGGTTGAATGATCTTGTTTACATCTGTGTTTATATGGTTGAGCACGTTATCTAATAAAGCAGGGTGTATTGACTTAAGCAATTCTAAATGCGCTGTGTAAAGTTCAAGGTTAAGCTTAGCCTTTTTGGAGTATAGATTCCTAATTTCACTTTTGACCCATAGAATCTCTGCTGCACGTTTTATCTTGACAGCGACATTAGATTTATTGCGGATGTTTACCTTACAATAGTTTGGCCTGATGTCATTATGTAAACAGGACTTATTAAAATTAATGTGCAGGCAAGTCTTTGCCAATTTAACTTTAATGTTTTTGAATTTGTATACCGTATTTGCTTGACTAGCATCTAATTTGATATGCATTTCAATTTTGTTTTTACGGAACCGAGTCACAATTAAATAATATAGATAAGAATTACCTTAGTAGGTCCGTCTTGTGACTTCAATTTATATCTGGTTTTGCTATGACATGTTTCAAAGTTCAAGACTTCATCATCAGATACATGTAGATTAATTAATTCATTCACACGATGAATGCGTCACACATCAAATGTTAAAACACAAAACACAAACACAAACACAATTAAAATAAATATTCCCGTTCGGCAACGGTGCGCATTATCCTATGTCTGGTGGAACACTGTCGTTGCTAGGAATAAACCCTCTGATAGTTATCTCTATTGAGTCTAGATAAATGCTTGAGAGCTGTGTCGTATAGATAGTGTGAGTTGAAAGATAACTGGTCGTTTAAAATTTCATCTGGTTTATTTTTGAACGCTTTATATATCTCAAACTCTTCTTGAGCGTTCATTAATCTTCCCTTTGTACACACTTGCAATGCCTCCACACTGGAATGGAAATTATCTGGGATGTGTTTGTTTTCGAACAAATGGCTAGCAAAATTAGAGCTTGTAATATTGCTTTTATTAGTTGGAAGGTGCTCTTTGTATCGACAAAGGAACGTTCTCCCTGTTTGGCCAATGTAGAATTTGTTACAATCAGGGCAGGTTATTTTATAAACACCAGATTTATTTTCTAAAGGAATCTTATTTCTGCGTTTAAGAAATGAGGAGATGTTGTTGCTTGTGCGGAAGGCGAGGGTGATGTTAAGTTTTTTAAAAATATTGCGTAAAATATTGGGTAGAAGGTTGGTGTACTCAGATGAAATAAATTTGTTGGTTTTGGTTAAGCCTGTTTCTAAATTGTTTCTATTTTTCTGTGTCTTATTATACCTCTCAATCATTTTATCAATTAAAGAACTTTTATAGCCATTGCTTACAGCTATGTGTTTTATTATGTTTATTTCGTCATGATAATCAATTGTATTCAAAGGGACAGTGTTAAGTCTATGTATAAAGCAATTAAAAGCCGCCATTTTTTGGGAATACGGATGGTACGATTTAGCGTTGATGGTGACATCAGTTGTAGTAGGCTTTCGATAGATTTTATAGTCAAGCTTGTCATGACCCTTTCTTATGGTTAGATCTAAGAAATTCAGTTGGTCATTACTTTCCATTTCTAGCGTAAACTGGATCTTAGTGTTAATGCTGTTCATGTACTTCAATAGTCCAGCAGCTTGTCTATTGGAACCATTAAAAATAACAAATGTGTCATCCACATATCTATTGTAGAATATGATGTTTTTTCTATACTTGTTTTTATTTGACATTATGTGTTCATTTTCAAAATGATTCAAGTATATGTCTGCTAGTAACCCGGATAGTGGTGAACCCATTGCTAAGCCGTCTGTTTGTAAGTAGAAATTGTTATTGAATACGAAGTAATTTTGTTCCAACACAGTTTGTAGTAGCCGCATAAGTTCATTTATTTCATCATTATGCAATTTATTAGTGGTATTGAGGTTATCACTCTAATTTTGCTAGCCATTTGTTCGAAAACAAACACATCCCAGATAATTTCCATTCCAGTGTGGAGGCATTGCAAGTGTGTACAAAGGGAAGATTAATGAACGCTCAAGAAGAGTTTGAGATATATAAAGCGTTCAAAAATAAACCAGATGAAATTTTAAACGACCAGTTATCTTTCAACTCACACTATCTATACGACACAGCTCTCAAGCATTTATCTAGACTCAATAGAGATAACTATCAGAGGGTTTATTCCTAGCAACGACAGTGTTCCACCAGACATAGGATAATGCGCACCGTTGCCGAACGGGAATATTTATTTTAATTGTGTTTGTGTTTGTGTTTTGTGTTTTAACATTTGATGTGTGACGCATTCATCGTGTGAATGAATTAATTAATCTACATGTATCTGATGATGAAGTCTTGAACTTTGAAACATGTCATAGCAAAACCAGATATAAATTGAAGTCACAAGACGGACCTACTAAGGTAATTCTTATCTATATTATATAACTTATGATTTGTTTGCAGGAATCAACGAATTTGAAACCGTGTGTCGAAAAACAATGGAACCAGCAATCCAGCGCAGAAATGTAGATGTTCAAGTACTCAGAACCAAAATAACTTTGAATTTTACGATTTTAGATCAAATTAATTTCCTTCGAAGTGTTACGTCTTGTTTCGCAAGTTGAAAGGGATTAACAAAATATTACAGCGCACAACAATTTTATTCGTTTATCAAAAATTGTAAAATACCCCAATTTAATAAAACGTCCGAAACAAATGTAATAAAAATCTAAAGAACTTTTAACAATATCAGGAAAATAATTTCATTATAATAAAACTAATATCCGTACTCAATTCAACTCGCAACTCAAACATTTCAAACCGGACCAGACATAACCTCAAAAATTCAACTCGGTTTAGTCGTCTCTGAGTTTTATTTCGGTTGTTTTTTTTCCGAGCGAGAATAGTTTGTCAGGGAAATAACTGCGGCTACTTTGTACAAGACCTGACCATCTCTCTCGACTTCCCCCTCTCGCTTCCATGTCCTGTTCCTGAATTATTATTTTTTTAATATCAGCTTCGACAAAGTTATTGACAGGCGCCGCCCTTTGTATTTCTGTTGTTTGAGGCTTGTGTGTTTGTTTAAGGAGAAGGATACAAATAGGTATCGACAAATCAATGATACTAAACCAACCAAATCAAAAATAAAAACGTTTTTCTGACGTGATAGAACGTTTTTGGTAATAGTTAATGATTTAATGACACCAGTAAATGATATTGTACATTATTAATCAAAACGTCCTTGATTTCAGTATATGCAGATTACCAAGCTATTATAATATCTATAGGTAAGAAGGAACTTCTGAAAACTCGTTTGAAACCGCCGTCATTTTAAAATTTAAAGAGCGATTAATTATTAGTAACCTTTATTGTTATTTATAGGTGCAAAACCTCTCGGTTATCTATATTTATAAAATTCAAAACCCACTGACTGATGACGAAATCTATGGATCCAAGAAGCCAAGAATTAAGAAATTTTTGGGTTAGGGTCTGTAGACGTGTACTAAGAAAGGGTTTTTAAAATGTTCCACTACAAGGGTGTTTTACCCCTAAAACAAGTATCATATCTTTTTTATTTTTCGGTCGATTTTGATCAAAATTGGTGTGTTGCTGTATTTGGGCTTAATTTATTTCCATAGCACCACCATTAGGGTTGTGCTAAATAAACTATTTCTTTATAAAACTATCTCAACTATCCCCAGGTGAAACTGGGGCCACTGCTAGTCGTCTTATGAAAAAGGAAGACAAATTATAGAGTTCTAATACCCCTTAACCGTCGAATTTACAAATAGCGTCAGGGTCCGCAAAAAACAAGAGTTAGTCAAGAAAGACCTGATGAGAAGAATGAAACAACGGGACCTAACCCAAGAGTACACGTAAGATAAATAAAAAATAGACCACACGTCAAATTTAACTATGAAATTAGGCTAAAATTCATGTTATTTCACAAATTATACCTCAAATAAAAAAATATAATTTCTCGGTTTTGTAGGCCTTATATAAATTTACGTGTTTTTAGCGATAACTACCTTAATGTTTATAAAACAAAACATATACAGCTATCGGTGGATGCAGATTTTCAAGCTGTAACACCCATAGGCGAATCGCAATTCCGTACAACATCTGCCATTTAAAAATGTATAGAGCTCTTGTTTTCGCATTACCTTTCTTAATATTTGTAGTACAAAACAATGGTAAATGTCAGTGGGTACAGATTTTAAGCCGTAGTGAGGCATTGTATTACCTACAGGTGAAACGCTATTCTCAAACATTAATTCAAACCACAACCGATTTCAAATTTAATAATTT
Organism: Aphrophora alni; assembly: GCA_963513935.1. Taxonomy (NCBI): domain Eukaryota; kingdom Metazoa; phylum Arthropoda; class Insecta; order Hemiptera; family Aphrophoridae; genus Aphrophora; species Aphrophora alni. The sequence goes on along the minus strand of OY740774.1, from coordinate 67,078,477 downwards.
CATTGAATCCATGCTTTCCTATCCAAGTTATTGTAATAAAGTATATTTGTTGAAAATTTCACTAATACCAATTCAAACAAACACTTAAAACTAGTTTTGGGGGAGAGGGGGGTGATTCGTTCTCATTTTATGGTCTCGGGCTTTAACTTAGCGACTTAGCCACGAGTGCGGCTGTAATCTACAGAGTGACCACAAAGTCTTTACACGATTTAATGGCTTATTTAAATCTATATAGGTTTGTGTGTGGTATGTCACATGGATGCTAAATTTACCTTGTTTGGTTTGGTTAGGGTGGAATAGCAACTTGGTTTTTTTTATAGTAAAAAACTCGAAATCGAGATCTCACTAAAATTACGTTTACTTAATCAAACGCTTTTCAACGACAAAGTCGCCATCCTTAGTGATACATTGTAGCTCATGTATCACTGATAATGGAGACTTTGTGGTTGAAACGTTTTTGATTAAGTAAACGTAATTTTAGTGAGATCTTGTGTTCGAGTTTTTTTTATCTAATATTATCTCACAAGTCAAGCTCAATAGTTATTTATTAGTTTATTTGTTAGGCCACCATATCAACAACAAAACAATGTTTCTCTGAACGTGATATAAAAAAATTATTAAGTTTACAAAATAATATGTTTTTAACTCACAAATATACCACTTATTAAGTTTATTTACAATTTCAATAAACATCAACATTCTCAATTGGTAATTCGGAGTACGTCAAAGGTGGTATTGAATTCTGTCAAGTCTGCTCTTCTCTGATGTTTGCAATTAAAACAGTTTTCTTTTATTTTCCTTCAACGCGTCCATATCAGGAACCAGCGTTGAGTATACACTATCCTTAATGTAACACTGTAAGGAAAAGACTAGAGGTGTAAAAGAAATATTGTCCCAACATCTGTATAAAAAAATGCTATAAATAAACAATTGTAATTTATTATTATAAGAAGCTGTACTTTGGCACATCGTGATAAAAAGCAATAAATATAGTTATTGGTTATTTACTTATGATTATTTTATAAATAGTATTTATTTAAATAATCTTAGTACAAGATATAACTGCTGTAGACTAAGCTATATATTTTAAAGTTTACAATTTTCTACTTAACATGTTTTTGTTTCAGAACACGAATGTTGATGACAGCACGGGATTCATAAGCGATCTACCATTATTAAAAAGTAAGTACATATTTATTTACTATATAACAAAATGATTGTACATCTTTATTCGTTTATTAAATTGAATTATTGAAAGTGCTGTTTGGGTTTGGGTGGAAGAAAGAACTCGCCTATACATTCACAAAATAAAGAAATATTATTGCAACAATTACAGAAAGTTGGTGACAAATATTTATTCAGAGTGGCAAAATAGTAGTAGGTATATAGTTTTATTATATAGTATTAATATATACAACAAAAACATAGTTTTTTTCTATTTTTTGTGAATTTCGCTGGGAAAATAAATAGATCTATAAAGAGATTCCCCTTTAAACATTTTGCTAAAACTGTAAATTTGTGTTGCTTTTTTCGAGGTAAAAAATGGTACACAACTAGACCACCAAAGACTGAAAACTGTATAAAAATCAGGCCAGTCCCCTATTGTGTAGGTTTGTTTTATTTTTATTCCCCCGTCTTCATTATTCGAATAGGCATAAATTAATAAAAAATGACATGCGTGTGTATGTCACTACATGACTTACGCTCAGTAGGCATATAGGGAAGGTTATTAAAATAAATTCGAAAAAATTTAAGCGGCAGTTTAAATTGTACAGACAGACAGACAGACAGACAGACAGACAGACAGACAGACAGACAGACAGACAGACAGACAGACACGCGTGAAATTATAAGGTTCCTTCATTTTACCTACAGACCCTAAAAAGTTAAGCAAAAATAAAAGTAAAAAAATAGTATGACATTTCCTTATTTAAATATCGCTAAAATTACAAGGAAAATTTGTAATGAGGAGATATTTAGTCTATCAAAATTAATGTTTTATGTTGATTAAAATAAATACGCTGCTTTGTGTGCTTGTGTGAGGCGAGATATCATACATAGAGTATCTCATAAATACATGGAGAAAGAAATACATTGGTCCCACCTTGTCCTTGTTATAATGCACGTACAATGAACGATGCTGTAGGGGTCACTACTGCCATTCATAAAAGGAAATAATAATAATAGCCTTTAAAATAGTTATAAACAAAATTAAGTATTAAATATCGGTTTTTAGGAGTTTCAATTTTAGTTTCTTACAGTTTTATGTAAATCTCTGTTCTACCTAAAAAAATAAAAGAAGACAATAATCTAGATAACTAGTGTTATATTTTATTCAACAAAATTATTTAGTTACCTTTATTTTAGATTTAATTAATGCAAAGACAAATTTCTTTTAATGGTTTTAAATTCTTGGCCTTGTCGTAATGGTGACTGCAAAACTTAATTTTCTTTGGAAATACTAAAATCACTTTCCGCCAGGTCATTAATTAAAACAAAATAGTAAGACTACTTGTATTTTATGAAAATCATGGATATTAAAGACGTTACTTCCCGACAATCAAGAGGATGTTCTTCTCTTTGTTTATTACGCAAACTTTGGTCATTATGATACTTAGGCTATATTTACTTCTATTATCAGTTTACAATTGTTGAACTAACATTTACTGTATGACTAGTTTCTGTCGGCATCGTCAACCGAATCTTCGTAGAGTTTTCACTTCACACTGGTTAAGAGAACAAATAGTCCAAACACATTGGACAAACTTTTTCTCACCCATACCCAAAACTAAATAAAATTAACCATCACCGAAAACGGCGTTTCGTTTAGTTGTCAATCAAAAAGTAAGAATGAAGCATGGACGTCGTCTTTGAAACAATATTGATATAGGCCTAAACTTACTTTGAGCCTTAACCATATTTGATTAAATATTTTAATGACAGCTGTCAAAATTCATTTATAGTTTTATATGTCATAATTCCTGAACCAAACTTTTTTTTTACTTGGGATTTTGCACACTGGTTTGGATCATTTCACTAAAATTTGAACGAAATTTGTTGAGCCGATTTTGAGAAATTAGTTATTTTACAACAGCTCCATATTATATTATTTGCATTCCGTTATTATGCTGGTTTATTATTCAACATGTAGACCTACATTCGAATTAACTAGCTAAATACTTTTATGATTTGTAAAAAAAAAATTTAATAGTTAGAAGAAATAAATATCAAATTTAAATAAAGTACATTCAACCGACAAACAGAAATTGAATATGTTAAGGAGAGTCATATGTTCATTAAAACGAAGTTTCATTGTTTTGACACCTTTGTTTAGGTTTCAAGTTACGAAACTCTACGTATAAGCTACCTGCATCTCTAAACACAGGTAAATTAGGCGTGTTAAATCTAAATATCCAGTAACAAATATCTAGGAGTCGTTCAATAACTTGATCATCCGTAAAAACTCGAAGTACTTAAAAATATCGAATTCTATCATTTCTTTTATCCCCACTGTGATACATTAAAATCTATGAAATGGAAATATCTGGTCGAATTCACACCCTCCCGGCCATTCTGCTTGTGCATACACACACACTCACACAAGCTAACATAGGCAAAAATGCAACACTTTCAATTTGGAATTGATTCTCTTATTGGTGCTTACTGAGGAGCCAATAAGGGTTGGCACCCTACTGTTTTAAACTGCCCCAAGTCCCGCCTGAGGGTCGACCCTATTGCCCTTATAGCCCATTAGTTAGTGGAATCAATTATAACACTCGGATGAAATGTAATTTAGGGCTGTTTAATAAGGGCTTAAATGGATTGGGTAATTACAGCTTTGGTCTAATGTGTTAATATGCTGACGTACGTTTACTGGCTGAACAAAGCTCGACTTCAAGACTAAGATCATTGTAATATTGTTGGTCTTTATTGAATATTTAGTTTATTACTTTTAATAATGCTATATTAATTTGTGTAAAATATATAATATGATAAGAAATATAAATATTAACTTTCCAAAAATGACAGATTGAAATTAAAGAAGTAACTATAAATATAGGTTATATATAGATTCTAAATTAACACTTAATTGTACACAAAACATAAAAACCCTAACGAACTAAAGTTTTCATTTTCATAATTAAGTAAACCAATATATTCCGGGTGTTTATAAAGTTCCCTGCCATGTTCAACAGAAACACACTTTATTAAAAGTAATTTAACCTTATAACATTTATATTTATATGTAAGTAGAACATGAAATTAATATGACCTTCTAAGTCCAGGCACAAGTTCCACCATTCTTCTGAAGCTCGAAAGTATCTTTCCATCATATCTGTGGTAATTTCTGCTGCAGCTGCGTACAGTCGGTTGTTCCAATCTGTTTATTTTTACCGAGTACACGTTGGACGTTATAAATCCCCAAAAGAAAACATCCATTGCTGTTAGATCGGGTGATCGAAGATACCAAAGCCTCGTTCAATCCATCTTCCCTGCAGAGTATCATTTAAGTAATTACAAACAATAATTGGGCTGATTCTCCATCCTATTGATACACAACCAAAACAATAATGTCATCCTTTACTAATTGGGGCTCCAAAAAATTCTGTAGCATATCAAAATAGATGGTGCCGCTGATTTATTTGCTCTGCAAACATGAATTGGTCCCTACACTTTTGATTTGATTATTCCCATCCAGACATTGACCTTGGGGAGAATCACGTTTCCACTCTTTTACAAATACGACTGTTCTTCTATCCACACCTATGAAACTTAGTTTTGTCGCTAAACAAAACATGCTCCATAACTGTCTGCAACAGGTCACAATATATGTCAGGCTGCGTGATCCTCATCTTCAAGCTTATGGACAACTTCAATATAATAAACTCGGTTCTTCAATTTGTACCACAGGTTATTCCAGACAGTAGGTAAATCTTCTTGCACACCTGCTCATACGTCATTCCTTGTAAACGAGAGGAGACAAAGACTATCTGGTCTTCCTTGTAGGCCTATTGAGTACATTTCTTCAATTAAGTTGTACAAAATTAGATTTGTAGCAAATAGTTAGGGACATTTAAACACCCCTGTGTAACATTCAGCTACCTGGAGTAATCTATTAAACTTTTGTCTTCTTGTGACAGTTTGTGCGTGGAATTTTACGCGATAGTTTTGTCATATAAAAAGTAAAACAACTATTTATAAATACCTTGTTTTTTTAAGTCGTTCCAATTTCAATTTCGTAGTTTAAAAGAACACTACAGCTCTGTTTCATCAAGCACAGCCGACTTCGTCACGTGAAGATGTGTCACTTAAAACTAAACTTTTTACAACACAATTTATCTCGTGTCAATGGTAATAAAACTTCAGGTAAATATTATATTATGTCGAAAAAGTTTTGTTTTGAAAAACTTCAAAAATAGGCTCACAAAGATCCCAAATAGGCTTGCAAGCAGCCAACAATAAAATACTCTTTTTTTAAATATTGTTTGACTTATGTTTCATAGAATGTTATACAATTCTTATTTATGTACATATATAAATTTACCACTAGGATTTTCTAAGTATTTACAAAATTCACTCCTATCACATATATTTTATAACAACGTTATTAAATTTTGTTTAAATTTGTGAAATATCATCCGTTACTGCTAATTAAAATTCATTTTTTCCATATGAGAAAGTAAACAGTTTTTCTTCTCCAAAAATAGCCATTTTTAATTAAAACCATAAAAACAAAACTATTATAGGTGGTTGATAATTTTACATGTAAGGTAATGACAAAACACGTTTACATCTACACGAACATACTTAGGCCTAAGTGTCTTACACTGATAACATAATGAAATGTATTGATAAAATTATAATTGATAAAAATAGATTGGTCAGACTAAAAATATTGATAAAAATTCTTGTAAGTATAAGATACTTTAGAAAATGAACAATAAGTAAAAAAAAAAAAAAAAAGGTCAAAAAACGATTCCTTTTAGGCGGAAGACTATTTTTTACAGTTTCTTATAAAAGAAACTGTAAAAATTTCTTCTTTGGGCGTTTGTGCTGTCGTTTAAAATAATGTAAACACAAATTGCTTTTTTTATTATTATTCTGTACAAACCGGGAAAATTGTTCCATTATATATTTTTAAAAAAACAAGTCGGATTATGAATTTCTAATTTAGTAATACTTATGTTTTTTTAAATTTTATTTAGTTTTCCATAGAATCATCAGATCCGTTTAAATATGAAGTTTTTTAAAAATAAATATCGCAAAAAAGCACCTTCGTCTCTGTCTGCCAATTGGATCAAATTATTTTAATAAATTAACATGAGTATTTAACTAAACTTCTTGTTCACATAACGCCAATTATAACTAGTTGACACAATGGAAATTATTACTTATATAAACATACGGCTTAAATAAAACACATGTCTAACTTTTTCTGAGGATTCTGCTCACAATTCAAGAATAAAAATTAGGAAATTCATATGGTGTATGCAATGAAGAAATAATTTTACAAAATCTTGGGGTGACATTTACATTTCCTGCGTAGGGATGGAAAAGATAATTGTGGAAGGAAATGAGAGCAGGGAGTGTCTGATCAGATGTTTGAGTAAGGGAGGGCGATGTTGCATCTCTCCTGACGTCACTTTATATGGAACTTATTTTTTATGTGCACCTTTAAGATTTGTATCTGATTTCCATACCGAAACTCTAGATATTTTAATATCACAGCCATTGGATGTAGCGTGTCCTAGGTCCATTAAACGTCCCCAAATATTTATCCTTAGAACAAATTTTGATGTTTCTTTAAATACATTTAAATATACCAATACACTATAGATGTTGCACTTATATATTTAGATTTCACCAAACTTTGTAGAACACCTGTTCTATCATGGTTTTGAAAAGTTAAATACCCAGAAAAACGAAAATTATTTTTGTAGCTCAATATAATCGATTTTTTCTCTAATCGATTTTCTATTAGAGAAGTGGTAGTTTTTTAACTTTCAAAAAATAATTTTCTAGGTGTTAAATACTTGAAAATCGATTTGTCACAATTAATGTAGCAATTTAAAAGTTAAAATATTAAATTAAAAATTGAACGGACTTATACAACCTCTATTATGTCGAATAAAGTTTACAAATATTCCAAAAATAAGATCTCAAAATTTACTTACAAGGAGTCAACAACAATTAGCACAAAATGAAAATGCTTCAAAAATAATGTTTCATGTTTAAAATACGTGGAATTTAAATAATTCTCTTTATGTACATGTATGAAAGCACGACCTTAGAATTTCTAAAGTATTACACAGCAAAATATTACCAAAAAATTACTATAGTGAATATTTTTCTTTATATTGTAGAAGTTTTATTTTTGTCTGTGTTTACCAAATTTAGTGGACATATATGTTTTTTACAATTACTTTAGTTGTATAGTTACAAACCAATTTAAAAATAATCTTTCCTTATAGCCAATTATTACAGATTTTTATTTCTTTAATTTCATAGATTTATATAAATACGAGCAGTTGTACAAATTATACAACTTTAAAAACTTCTTTTTTTAATACTGAGATAATGAGAAAATTGTAGATCAAGCAAAGCGAGGCCATGTTTTATAACTCGTTCATTTAGAATTTCATCTTTATTTTTGTGTAATTGTTACAGAGTTATGACCAAACGAGTGTTTTGTTATGTAATTTAAGCATTTAGTTTTTGTAACAAGATTTTTTAAATTGTATTTTCCGTTTTAAAATGGCGGTCGCGCAAAACAGCTATGCATGGTTTCAAGATATGGAGGCTGGAGTTACGTATAGGAATAAAAACGAGGACTCCGAAGTATGAAATATAATTTTGTGAACAACGTATAAGAGGTACTCGTGCAAATAATAAATTTCAAACGGGAAATGAATTTAGAATTGTTTTATAAAACTTTCCTCCCTCGGGACAAAAAAACAATATCCTCACTCACTACTTTCTAGATTTTCATTTACAGTATATAAATTGAAAGCTTTTGGCGTTTCATACTATTACAAAATCAATTAAATTATTATGTACGTAAGTTTTCTTAGATAGACTAACACAAGATCTCACAATTACGTTTACTTAATCAAACGCGTTTCAAAGACAAAGTCGCCATCCTCAGTGACACATGAGCTACTATAACTAAACTCACGATCTTATATATAGTCTATCTAATATTATTTCAAGTCAAGCTCAATATTTATTTATATTGTAAGTTATCTTGTTTTGTTCTTGGTGATTTCCTTTACAACTTTATATAACTTTCACGTAAGTTGTGCATATACACGAACGAGAATTAGAAAAAAATATATAAACAGAAATCGGATAGTTTACGATTCTAACCAATTTGACCCACCAATAGTCATGGTAAAGGTTCGTTGTTCAGTTATGTCAACCAGAATTCCAACGTTTATACACATCGACAAGTGCAGGATAATAATTACTGCCACATTGAATCACATGTAAATCACAATCACAATGATGCAATCCATCTATAAAACATATAACTTTTATTTATCATTTCTCTCTGCGAGTGGTGGTATTATTTACAGTTACTTCTTGGTTGTGTACTACACTGCTCACTTGTATTGCGTACTGGTATGGTAATCTCGAGGTATCTCTTCATCTAGATCCCTCTCTGACATCTTTCCTATCAAGTCTCTCTTGATAACCTCTTGTTTTCTTCCGATCCTGTCGTTGTTACAGTAATCAAGGACTATGAATGTCTGTTTTATGATTCCTTTTTATAAAGTTATGTTGACAACGCGGTTTTACACCTTTAAGTGTACGGAGGTCCAATGGAAACCATGAAAATAGTTCACAACACATTTGAACTTGCGTTTTTTCAAATTATTATATTTCTGAAGCCACCTTGATCATAGGTCTCCCTAAACCTCACTTCACAATGTAGTAACGCCTTTACAAACAAATGTCCCAGCTAATTCACGTACCGCCCGCTAGGACTGCTCTTGTTATGATAATCTCATCATGATTATTTGACAGTTGTAGAGAGTCGTAATACATGAGGGGTCTTCCAAGAGGGGAGGGGTGTCCTTTTTGCTCTCATTTTATTAACTGTAATTATTTTTTAAAGGTTTGCTCTCATAATCTGCCGCTACTTTGAATATTGTGGCAGTATGACGGTGATATGGTGTTTTGACAATTCTAAAAGTGAAACAATCTGCGCGGCTGTTATTTACCATATTATTCTAATTTTCACAACATTATTAAATCCCGTAGTACCCTACATTTTTACATGTTGCCTTAGGTTAGATCCATTCTTTCATCTTTTGACCGACTCAAAGAAAAAAACTTTTCAGGGGTCTCTCTTGACAAATTCTTTTTTTCCCCTGCCTTGACGCTATTAGGGTATTCGAGGTCTGTGGGTCTTTTTTTGTTGTTTTCTTATTTTTAGGTAATAATGAACATTAAAAATTTTTTTAAAGGTTCTTTTTAAATTCTCGATAACAAGGTTAAGTTATTAACATTGTATTTTAACATTTTTAATGTAAAATTGCTACATCAACGTAATTAATGTAGCTTTTTAAATCTGGCTTTAGCCCAACCTAAAATAAATTAACTAAACCTAACCTAATATAAACTTACCTACCATAATATAATTTAAACTCACCTAACCTAACCTCGTTAATATAATTTGTTAATAACAATGTTCTAGTTACATCAAACTGTATGCTTCATGCATCAACAACTAAATACTTATCTTAAACAAAAATTAGAACTATTTTTGTTTTTATAAACTCTACAGCAATTCTTTGCGATTTTAATTTATCAATTATTAAATCTAATCAACTTTCCAAAATAGTTCATTACTGAAGCCCGCATAACATACTACTGGTACATATATGTATTGACTGAGAAAGTTCATACCCAACTGGAAAACAAGATAGTTTTAGCATGTAATCCCGACCAAGAAAACTGACAAGTTGTAAGACGTATAATTTATAAAAAATCAAAAACAGAGCAAATTTTATAAAATTCTTGTTGTAAATCTGTTAAATATAGCCTAGAAATTTTAAAAATCAATAGGGTTAAGTTATATTAAGTGTTAAAAATGGGGTTAACGTTAAAGATATAATGGGGGGGAAATGAGTAAAATTAATAGTGGTTGCAATACTATTCAGATCAAGTTTTAACTAATTTTACAGGTCATTTGGGGCTTCACCTGACCGGTTTCATTTATATTTTTCAAATGTTTTAAAAAAATCGTCTCGCTTACTCCTTAATTTTTACTTGAAGAATAATTTTCTTCTTCTTTTCAATTGAGTTTTACATTTTAACTTATACAACAAAATAAAACAAATCCTATAAACAATTATTTACTCATCCAAAATTGTTTGAAGGTACTTATATTCTTTATCAGGCCTTTAGTTCATTATAAACCACATCAGTTTTTACGTTTTGTAATTGTTTCAACCCTAACAACCTCCTAGTACTTATAAAAAAAAAGGTTTTTCTCTAAAACAGTAGAGGACATTTCTTTCCAACTCCATATTTCTCGACAACCTAAAGCGAACATTGTGATAGTTGTTCAGACATTTGTTGTAAAGGAACCACACTAAAAACCGTGGAAATTCTTAACAATTAACTGTCCAAAAATAGTCTACTCCTTTCTGCGACAATAATAATAAATGATTGTAATTGAATTTATATATGATTATATAGATAAGGTTTACAATACCAACAAAATCTATCAATTTGTATATACTCCAACCCTCAGGGATTTACTATGTGAGTACGGAAGTAGCGTCTTTTTCATGTAGTTTTGTGCTAGATCCCTTTCTTTCATTTTTCCTGCGAAGTCTTGTTCTCTTCCTACTCTAACCCTTTTAGAGTATTCAAGGGCTAAGGGTTATTATATGTTATTTCTTGGTCTATGATTATTGGTTGTGTACTACATAGCACTGTGCAGTACCAACATTGAGCTTTAGCAACATTAAAATTATTGCACTCCCATAAACATAATTATTTCAAATCAGTTTAGCGAAATTTTGATTTTCAGAAGTCTATATCATTCCTGTTAACATTAAATTTGCACTCTTGGAAATATGTTTAAAATTATCACATTTCTCATCTACAAATTTGGAACATTTTCGCCAGGGTAACCGGTGTTACATAATTTTTGTTTTACATTTTTTAAATATAAGGTCATCGTAAGCTTTAAGAAATAACATATTTGTTTTCTTGAGTAAATACATGCGTTAAATCTTGGCTAATTTAATATTAACACTTTTTGTTGTTATAATCAGTACTTATAAATAGGCTACAGTATTATATTGCAGGACATATAGTAAGCAAATGTGTATTCAACATTAAAAAAAGGTTTAAAAATTGTATTAATTTAAAACTTGTATTAAACTTTTATATAACAAAAAGTATTACTACCTCTGTAATAAAAAAATATTGTCCGCTGTACCAATTACCGGCAGTTGTTAACATTTCATTGGTGTATCTTTTATCATAACAGTCGAGCAATCTTTTATTATTAGTCTATATTGAATAAAGTGCTTTATCATTTGAATTTGAAATATTTCTTTTTTAAATCGGAAACGTAGCATAACAATAAATCGGGACATTATAATTTCAATTGAGGCTTCAATAAGGACTGACCCGACTAAATCGGGATCCTCTTAAACCTGTGACAATGCTTGCCAGAGTCAGTCCTGCCAACCTATAGTAAGTTAGATAAACTTGAGTCCTAACAAACCTGCGATACACTCTATTCAAATCCAATCAAAACCATTTCAATCAAACGACTAAGTTATCGATTTTTTTCATTCCTCTCTTCCCCCGAAGCTGCTGCTTTCCACCCCTTATTGCAACATTCCATAACGTTTAACTCCCTCCCTCCCCCTTCCCCTACGACTCATGTCTGCAATCTCTTTGTTCTAAAATATGAAGACGATTTTATTAAGTATCGCCTATTTTTATATGTATATTTATTTTGTATTGCAACACTGGGTCACAATTGTTGTGTTGTACTTTTTAATTTTTGTCAATAGGTATGGGTATGATAATTGCAAACAAAACATTTTTTCACTTATCTTGTAAAAAAACTCCAAAAAGATGACTTTCGGATGACATCCACTTTTCACTGTCCATTACCATGATAGCAGTCACAAATATTGAGGCTCTGCTCCACCTCCGCCATATTGGATTTAATAAAACTTCAAACGATACAGCGACTTCTTCTTAAGATTCTTTCACCACAGATTTATCTTTTAGGTTTCATTTTAGTGAACTTGAATGTTTCTTTTTTAGACATTTGAAAGCATTGTTTAGGTTTTATAACATTTAATTTCATTTATCATTATTTGGATATATATATATATATAAATATATATATATATATATATAGAGAGAGAGAGAGAGAGAGAGAGAGAGAGAGAGAGAGAGAGAGAGAGAGAGAGAGAGAGAGAGAGAGAGAGAGAGAGAGAGAGAGAGAGAGAGAGAGAGAGAGAGAGAGAGAGAGAGAGAGAGAGAGAGAGAAATTAAATGAACAGTTAATTGTAGGCCTACACAAAACATGAAACCCTTAAGGACTTAGTTTTGATTTACAGAATTAAGTAATAAAATACAAATTCACATTCAGACAGCTGCAGTCTTCTCCTTGTAAGAGTTTATATGATAACGTTTTCCAATAGTTTTCTCATCTAAAAGGGGGGAAACATAACGATTTCCCTGTATTTGAAACAACAGAATTAGCACATGTTATGATGATAATCTTTAGTAGATCTTGTTGGTTAATCTAATCTCTAAGTTATTTTGTGGCTATTCTAATGAATCAACTGTTAATTTATAGAATTGGTTTTAATGGTAAGATTATTGAAATGGTTTAAACTTTCAATAATCAGACAGCTGGTTTGTAAGTGTTCCTGAAGTTTTTTGTCATTTAAAACTTTTGACTCTGATTAGAAATTAAAAATCCGCCTTCGTTACACGACCAATAGGCTACAATATCGATATGTCGCTGGGTTCTAATTATGTGCAAACAATTGGGATAACCGTTGGTTCGATTTCAACCTTCTGCAAAGGGAGGTAAAGAACTAAGAGTATTAGTAGAAATTTAGAGTTATTACCTTTCTCCCATTATAACACAATTCCGTACAATTTCCCGTGAACCCTAGTGTGCCCCAAAACTTTGTTAAAAATTCCATTTTCAAGTACACTTTTGTCAGAAACCGATAATGATATTGTTCTAAAACAGTGATTTCTTCATTGTCTTAACAATATTAATAAGAAATATACAAGGATTTGATTGCCTAGTTTTCATTTTATAATCAATTATATATCATCTTTAGAAAAAAAGTGTAAAAAATTGACAAAATTACATATTTTTTCTATCTGATGAAATAATATCTAAATATTCTTTATTGTTGGGGATATACTAAAAGCTAGCTGTTACAATTTCGAGAAAATCGGATGATTACTTTAGAAAATATTAGCACCGAAAAATTAAAACAAAAACTTTCGGAAGACTATTCATTTTAAAACTTACGGATATGTTGAGGTAATGGCTCCATACCATAGTCCGACTCATCTTTTTCTTCTTTTTAAGCTACATGGTTTTAAATGATTTATTTCAGACATAATCATGACGGCTCCCAATAATTCCCAGATTCTATATTTTTTTTTAACGCAACACTTATACGAAAATACAACTTGAAAAATAGGATGTGCTCTGTGCAATTCATTTCTTACCAACCACCGTTTAATTATAGTGGGCCCTCCTTCCACCACACCACAGGTTGAGAAGAACCAAACTGCACAGAAAAAAACCTTTCATCATAGGTGGGAATCGAACCCACAGCCGTCGGTACCAATCCTTGATCGAGGCCTTAAGCCCCTCACTCACTAAGACACATAGATATAGTCGGTACCAATCATTGATCAAGACCTTAAGCCCCTCACTCACTAAGACACTTAGATATAGTCGGTAACAATCCTTGATCAAGACCTTAAGCCCCTCACTCACTAAGACACTTAGATATAGTCGGTAACAATCCTTGATCAAGACCTTAAGCCCCTCACTCACTAAGACACTTAGATATAGTCGGTAACAATCCTTGATCAAGACCTTAAGCCCCTCACTCACTAAGACACTTAGATATAGTCGGTACCAATCATTGATCAAGACCTTAAGCCCCTCACTCACTAAGACACTTAGATATAGTCGGTAACAATCCTTGATCAAGACCTTAAGCCCCTCACTCACTAAGACACTTAGATATAGTCGGTAACAATCCTTGATCAAGACCTTAAGCCCCTCACTCACTAAGACACTTAGATATAGTCGGTAACAATCCTTGATCAAGACCTTAAGCCCCTCACTCACTAAGACACTTAGATATAGTCGGTAACAATCCTTGATCAAGACCTTAAGCCCCTCACTCACTAAGACACTTAGATATAGTCGGTAACAATCCTTGATCAAGACCTTAAGCCCCTCACTCACTAAGACACTTAGATATAGTCGGTAACAATCCTTGATCAAGACCTTAAGCCCCTCACTCACTAAGACACTTAGATATAGTCGGTAACAATCCTTGATCAAGACCTTAAGCCCCTCACTCACTAAGACACTTAGATATAGTCGGTAACAATCCTTGATCAAGACCTTAAGCCCCTCACTCACTAAGACACTTAGATATAGTCGGTAACAATCCTTGATCAAGACCTTAAGCCACTCACTCACTAAGACACTTAGATATAGTCGGTAACAATACTTGATCAAGACCTTTAGCCCACTCACTCACTAAGACACTTAGATATAGTCGGTAACAATCCTTGATCAAGACCTTAAGCCACTCACTCACTAAGACACTTAGATATAGTCGGTACCAATCATTGATCAAGACCTTAAGCCCCTCACTCACTAAGACACTTAGATATAGTCGGTAACAATCCTTGATCAAGACCTTAAGCCCCTCACTCACTAAGACACTTAGATATAGTCGGTAACAATCCTTGATCAAGACCTTAAGCCCCTCACTCACTAAGACACTTAGATATAGTCGGTAACAATCCTTGATCAAGACCTTAAGCCCCTCACTCACTAAGACACTTAGATATAGTCGGTACCAATCATTGATCAAGACCTTAAGCCCCTCACTCACTAAGACACTTAGATATAGTCGGTAACAATCCTTGATCAAGACCTTAAGCCCCTCACTCACTAAGACACTTAGATATAGTCGGTACCAATCCTTGATCAAGACCTGAAGCCCACTCACTCACTAAGACACTTAGATATAGTCGGTAACAATCCTTGATCAAGACCTTAAGCCCCTCACTCACTAAGACACTTAGATATAGTCGGTACCAATCATTGATCAAGACCTTAAGCCCCTCACTCACTAAGACACTTAGATATAGTCGGTAACAATCCTTGATCAAGACCTTAAGCCCCTCACTCACTAAGACACTTAGATATAGTCGGTATCAATCCTTGATCAAGACCTTAAGCCCCTCACTCACTAAGACACTTAGATATAGTTGGTACCAATCCTTGATCAAGACCTTAAGCCCCTCACTCACTAAGACACTTAGATATAGTCGGTATCAATCCTTGATCAAGACCTTAAGCCCCTCACTCACTAAGACACTTAGATATAGTCGGTATTTTAACATCTGAGTAGTGTAGTCAGATTGCCTATTCTATCCCTGACCAAAACGATCATTGATTGATATTTGTCACAAGAAGTAGCATGCGTTCAATCACAAAAAAAAACATTTTGAAGAGACATTTTTTGTTTTTGTTTCCCCCCCTCCTAAATGTATGTAGAAGACAACAGATACAAATGAACGCCTATAGATCTAATTTTTATTCACAGATCTAATTTGAACAATTCAGTGTTGTGGGATGAAATTGTAATGCGTAGTTACCTTAAGATGACTAATTCGAATCCTTTATAACTTTAATTCAGTTTTAGTTCCAAATACATTCAAGAAAATATATTTTGTTAAATATAGTATACGTTTGTATTTCTTGAATTCTCTCCTTTATTTTCTCATATATGCGTAGTATAGAGAACAATGTTTAATAACGTCAAAGAAATCGGTTATGAGTTCTTCACGGAAATGTCTTTTAAGATCTCTCGAATCGAAAAAAGTTGTTTTTTAGAATAATTTCTGACTGTTTTCTCTCTGTAGGTAGTGAAATGCGATACACCCCAAATGACTATAATTAGGCTAATTAGGCAGCTTGTCTGGGGCAGGACGTTTGTGAATGTGCGTGCGTGAGAGAGGCTTTACCAAGTAGCCAGAAGTCTATTTTACAAACTATAGATCAAATCTGTAATTTTGTGATATTTTGACACTATTTACACAGGCGTTAACAACTTTTTCTTTTCTTTTCTTTTTTTTTTTTTTTTTTTAATAAAACAATTTAGGGACATCAGCCACAAGACCAAAACAATATTTTTTCTCAAATTGGTATTTAAATATTTCAAATGACTCGTCTACTAATTTCCTTTTCAAAACAGCTGAGCACATTTGGGGCACAAACCTTCACACTTTATCGACACAGTTTCTAATTTTGAGACAGTCTACCTTCTAGGATAATGTCCTTGGTTCAATTTCACTTGTCACTGATGGGATTATTGAAGTATGATGAATATCTTTTGTCGTTTACTTATTTACTAACGGATGTACTGTGTTAGAAAGTTAGTGCAGTATTTGTGCACCGTTTATTCAGTATATATATATATATATATATCATAAGTTGGTTCTATCGTTTCTTTTAATCTCAATAAGTCGTTTAAATTCGAATGGGGATATTCACTCGTAATAATTGCTGCGACAATCATTATCATGTTTATAACTGTTCACAACAGTCTACTGATCGTCTCTGCACAACATTGACTTCTTGCAGCTCCAGTCGAGATAGACAGCCTCGTTTACGCAATGTGCGATGCGTAGACATTGCATGTCATTATGACAACTGACTGTTTCCAGGAATCTAAACATTAGCTACAAAACGTGACAATGTAAATTTACGTGTTGTGGAAATTTTATTCATTGATGTGAGTGGTAACGCGATGGGTTACGCAACTCCATGTTGCTGTCGACATTCTGTGTCTGGCTACCTTCCTGCAGATATTACAGAGGGAGATGCTGGTTCCCTGAGATTGTAGTAGAGGGTGACATTAAGGGTGTGCACTAAAACAGGGACGATGTGATGCTACGTGATACAGTACTTAGAACAAATTTTATTTCTAGCAATCTTGTAATTTCAATTTTAGACAGAACAGCAATTTTTTTTTAAACCGCAATTTATAATTCGTATAAATATAAAAAACATTGCTATAATTGTATAACTTCAAGTATTTCAGCTTAAAGTAGATATATATTTATATATTGTATTTACTATATACTTATATATTTCCACATAATTAGTTATACATATCACTGAAACAATAATTCATTAGGATAATGCGAACAATTCAAATTTTTTGTTTTCTACAAATATTTGTTCATGCCTGCTAGTCGTTTTCAGTTAGAATTTTAACAGTTTTGAAAAACCAATATAAACCGTTAACTTTTGCGAGATATAAGCATAAATCACAAATAAAGTAAGCACTATCCAGTATGTACTGCTAAGTCGTTAACTTTTGCGAGATGTAAGCATAAATCACAAATAAGGTAAGAGCTATCCAGTATGTACTGCTAAGACGTTAACTTTTGCGAGATGTAAGCATAAATCACAAATAAGGTAAGAGCTATCCAGTATGAACTGCTAAGTCGTTAACTTTTGCGAGATGTAAGCATAAATCACAAATAAGGTAAGAGCTATCCAGTATGAACTGCTAAGACGTTAACTTTTGCGAGATGTAAGCATAAATCACAAATAAGGTAAGAGCTATCCGGTATGTACTGCTATATCGTTAACTTTTGCGAGATGTAAACATAAATCACAAATAAAGTAAGCGCAATCCAGCATGTACTGCTAAGTCGTTAACTTTTGCGAGATGTAAGCATAAATCACAAATAAAGTAAGCACTATCCAGTATGTACTGCCAATGACTACATAAATAGTATTTATGTAGTCATTGGTACTGCTAAGTCGTTAACTTTTGCAAGATAAAAAAATCATTACACCATAAAAATAAACCATATACAGTTTAGTTTTAAGATATGTAAGCATCAACCCAACGTGGATCCTCATAAATAAAGTAAATACTATATAAGTTAACCTAAAATTAATTTAAAACGGCTGTTATAAATTCTCAAACTAAACAACAAAATAATACGCATTTAAGAATTTAAACTGTTTAATATTGGAGATGTAGGAAATCAATCAGAACAAAACGTATAAATAAAGAAATACGCGATTGACGCGAATTAAATATAAGATTATATATTATTATATTTCACATTTCGATGAAAAAGTGGTAAGATTGTTCGATTGCATGGATTAGTTTCTTTTATAACTTTACATCTTTAATATACAGGGTATTCTTTGATTCATGGCAGTCCTGAATTCAGTCTTTTTCATTTCAAAAAGTCTTGTTTTTTCAAACTGAATGTAAAAATGTTTAACATAAGTAGGTGTATATGTATTTATATTACACAAGGTGGATCATATTTGAGAGAGAATGCATAATTCTTAAATTCAATAGCGCTCTCTTTTTAGCTTCATATTCTATTACTTTACATGAGACGATGAAGTACATTAATTTTGAGCCCAGATAACAAGTCGAAATCTAAAAAATAGAGGACTTCTACATTTAAAAACTATTACAATTTTCACGTACGCTCAATTAAAATATTTTGTCTACAGTTGTTGACAAAGTGGCATTTTGTTCATTTAAATTAGTTTGCAAAACAGCTGATTTCTCAACCGTTTCACTTTGCCCACTACTTTGCCCACTACTTTGCTCACTCCGAATGGCAACCGAACAAAACGAAATTTAGGTTAAGTTTATTTGAATTGATTTATAATATACAGGAAATGTCCCGTATGTATGTTAGATTAATTCTTACATGTAAAATAACATAAATAAACAATAAAACAACGTTTTAAAGTTGAAAAAGGAAGTAATTATTCATAAAGATGAGTGACAGTGTATGTACACGGAGAGTATTTTTCGTTTGCCGAATTTTAAAGTTGGCAATCCCGTTTCCTCAACAATACACCTAAGTTATTTGTAATATTCATAAATAACCTCAGTTTTGACGTGAGGTTGAACACTATTGTATTAAATTAATGTTTTATTAAATTGTGTTACTGCTGGCTGAAGTATGTTTGTTATTTGTCACAAAATAACAACTGTGGACAAAGTATAATGTGCAATTCGTGAGCAAAGTGTCTTTTTTAAACTCGATAAAATTGACGCACTCGGCAAGCCTCGTGTGTCAACATTTTTCTCTCGTTTAAAAAAGTGCTACTTTGCTCACTAGTTGCACAAATAACTATTGAGCTACACACTTGTGGAAACTTCAATTGCTAAATAAATTAAAACAATTTTCCGCAGTAACCACTTTAAATGTGTAACACAACTACAAGAGGACGTTTCAATGACTGAGTCATCATCTTCATTTGTTACAAAGGAACCAAATGTGTCAGAAGGGTTTGTTTGTACGTAACAACTGAAGATAATGATTTAGTCATTGAAATGTCGTCTTGTATTTGCATTGCACAAATATATTGGTTATTGTGGAAAATACTGTTTTCATTCATTGGTGGTTTTCAGCTTGTTTTACTGTGTCATTTTAAAGACAGCATTCGGTAATTTGTAATATAAACTTAGTAGTTTGATTTACAATTTTTTTTATCATTTCTCTAACATTAAACGTTCTTAACAGTTTATTATTTCCAAACTTTTGAGTCGCCTACCTTGCTTGTCTTAACCGTTCCACTGTTGTATCAACAAAACTTACAGGTCTCAAGCACAAAAAAATATAATTGATTGGAGAAAATTGATCAGTACAGTAGTTAAGTGGGCACATAATAATCCATCCTCAATTCAAAGTGGAATGTATTACTCGGTTAATAGATAGGCTACCATTGGGCTGCTGGTTCACGGGTAATTATATATCAGCTTGGTCAGGTAATTTACATATGTTTTGAAGGGCCCAATTTTTTAATTAATTTATTGTGGAGTCACGCGTCAACGGCAAAAAAGGCGTACCTTATATTTTTTTAAGGAGTTCTTGAGTACCGGCACTTAATGCACTGCTTGACTTGTAAATAAAAAATGTTTTCTATATTCCAAAACTTTAAACAGAAACAATGAAGTTGCAGCAACCCTTTAGGGAACAGAAACTACCTATATAGTAAAACAAGTAGGATCATTAATTCGGCATAGAGACTAGTCTGTTTTATTTCAGGGTGATTTAAGGCTAAAATAACATAAGTCTAATTCATGACATACATTTTTAAACTTTAAATTTCAGAAGTCACAACTGAAAGATAATTTAAAAAATAATTCAACTGACTTGGTAATTTTAACATCGGGTGAACATTATCCTGCCAGTAGGTCATCGGAATAAAAATTTAATTATTATATCTCTCCTCGGATCTCTTGCAATCATAAATTAATACATATAAAACGTAACCTTAAAAAATTATAAAATACTGAACGATACCGTATGCTTTGGTTATAGTTCATATAACTTAATGAATCTACTGCGTAATTACAAAATGGTTGATTTAAATGTAAAACTATTCCACTCCTTTTAACTTAAATATATAAATTTTTAACGAAAGATAATATTTTTAAATAATCCAACCAAGATATGGTACCGCAAAGGTTAACCGTATAGCAAACAATTTTAGTCAAATATGTACTCTATAAGGGTTAAATCTTTTAACGCCATTGAACCCAACCTAAGAGTAAACTGATTTAAACATTTAATCAGCGAACCTTATTTGAACTAACCGATATTTTAATAAGTCGTAGTTTATATTGCTGACACGTGTGAACAGCTTTCGGCGAAAATGTTTATGTATGCCAAAAAATCAGTTTAAACGTCTGAGATCCATCTTTTCATGTTAATACCGCAAATGTTGAGCACTCATTGCCTTCACAAACGTTTCTTCCAGGTTGTTTTCCACCATTTTTGTTTATATTGTGTTTTCCACTCTGTTACTATCTTATGTAGTCTAATTTTTCTCATTCTTTGAACATGTGCGTACTATATCAACCGGGGGGATTTACATATTAGCACAGACAAGAAGGTCTCTCTTCTCTGTGATATTACGTGCAGTTAACGAGGACAATTCATCAACGTTATCCCTAACTCTCTTTCCATCCCCATACTTCCCCATTTCATACACTTTTCAATGTTGATATCTCATTAATCTTCAAAGAACATCGGTCTCTAATAACATTGTCTTATTTTCCAGACATGAAACCACGTTCGGAGTCGGGGAAAGATGTGATGCTCTCAGGCGTCTCGTCGCCATCAGATGTCTTCTGCAGCGTCCCTGGAAGGCTATCCTTACTATCTTCTACCTCTAAGTATAAAGTAACAGTAGGTGAGGTACAGAGGAGGTTATCACCACCAGAGTGTTTAAACGCATCGCTTCTAGGTGGTGTTTTAAGGAGGTAAGTTGTAACAAACAATTTCACTGTTTCTATAGTTTACTAGAAAGTATTAAAAATAGATAAGCAAACTTTACAATTAAGCTCTAAAAAAAATGCAATCAAAAATGTAAAAAAAAAAATCAAATACGTCTGGCTGTTTTGTTTACCCGTTTCCCCTCAAAAAGTTGTTAATAGATTTGATTCCGTAATTGAGTTCAAACTATATATTTGAGAAACGTGACAATTAATTACTATACAAATAATTTATAATTTTAAAATTAACTAGTCTATTATAAAATTGCAAATATTGGCATTTTTGTAAAGTTAATAATATATATATTTTTTCTATATTTAAAATAATGTTTTGTTTTCCCTTTTCTCCCAAAAAGTTGTTAATAGATTTGATTTCATAATTGAGTTCAAACTATATAATTGAGAAACGTGACAATACAAAAATTTATAATTTTAAAATTAACTATTATAAAATTGCAAATATTAAAATTTTTGTAAAATTAATAGTTTTTTGAGATATTCAAGATAATGAATTTTCCCACAAAAAGTAACTCACTTATTCCGATAACAACATTATTATTTCAACAAGTCTACTAATTCTATTAATTCGTCGTTAAATTTTGGTGAACCAATCGTTAATGAACTAAACTAATGTGCTAACTCAAATCTTAAGATAAATTACGGATCGAGTATAAATTGAAATTTAAAAAAAAAATCTTTCTTCGTTTAGGATTCAGTTTGGTTTCTTCCAATTTACTGGGGAAACGTAATTTTCTTTTGAATGTGGTTTAACACATTGGTTTGGATCATAAACTTTCACATTTTACTAAATTTTGATCGAAATCGCATTAACCAATTTTGAGATATGCTACCTTTTAAGAAGACGTCAATTTTCACTTGAAACCGTAATTTTTGGGAATTGACAACCAATAACTTTTCTTTGGATCTTTTGGGGATACATTAATAAAAATTTGATACAAATTATTAAAATAAGAAAATCAAAAATTGTTTACCAAAATTCTTCAGATCCCCCCAAATTTTGAGTTATCACTAGGAGGAAAAATACCTTGGGATAAGGACAATATCCCTACGTAGGGAATTAACCACAATCGGTCCCTCTGATTGAGAGCAATGCATAAATATATGACAGATAGTAATAAATCTACCATCTTTTTTCCTCAAATAAAAATAAACACAATCTGAAAGAAGGAAAATAGAAGGGAAAACCCTGAAGGTTTATTAATATCTGTAATCTTTACCTTGCTTGCTTCCTATTTTTCCCACACCACG
This sequence comes from Aphrophora alni, assembly GCA_963513935.1. Taxonomy (NCBI): domain Eukaryota; kingdom Metazoa; phylum Arthropoda; class Insecta; order Hemiptera; family Aphrophoridae; genus Aphrophora; species Aphrophora alni. The sequence continues at coordinate 67,055,603 of OY740774.1, read as the reverse complement.
ATAATGTTTTTTTTTTGTTTTTTCCCTTTGTAAATTAACAGTTTAAATTATGGAGTTTTAATATAAACTATAGATTTACAGAGTCTACAGTTTTTCGAAGTTTTTAAATATGTTTTAAACTTGTAAGTAACGATGGTTGACTTTATTTTTTTATATAATAAATCCATGTAGTTTTCCCCACAAATGTAATTTTTCCTGTTTCAAATGCGCCACACATTGTTTCTATACCCCCTTATTTATCTTATTTTTTAACGTTTCTGATTGTTTTATAAAAACTGAAACCTACAAAACAAAAATGTATCCAATTATAATCACACATGTTGAAGATCTCCAAAAATTCTTAAAATATTTTATGCGGAGACATATAAAAAACTTTGGGTTATTAATATGTTAGTGATGGTGATAGTTCTGCATGTTCAAAAATGGGAAGTATATTTGGAAGCAGTAAGCTTTAGTGATTTAGAATCATTTTCCTTAATTTTTTATTATCAAATAAATTGTGTCAACTAAACCTATCAACTAAACTACTGAACAAATTTCGAATATTTATTAAACAGAATATTTAGTTTCTTAACATTATACAGTGTTTATATCTGTGTTATATTTAATATTTTCTCGTTCAAAACTCATGTATTCAGCTATTGAAAATAATTTAATTAAACAAACTAAATAAATTACTTTAACATGTTATTATTGTTTTGCTGTTTATACGTTACGTTGTTAAAACAAAAATATTATAAATTGACACCAACTGATTGGAATAAAACGTAGTAAATCGTTAATGCTATTTATTAACGAAAAACAGTATTCGATATTTTTTATTTTATTTATATCAAAATACACTTTGTTTTGGTCATAATTTCATTATTTTTTAATGCTACATAAGCAAACAAACGTACAATTGTAACATTTTTCACGTAAATGCCTTTGTCTTTTATATATTTTAACATTTAAACTAAATAATTTATTTTTATAAACGTTTGGACGTAATATTTAAAATATATATCTCTAAAATTATTAATCTTAAAGAAATTAAAACAAAAAAAAAATCATCCACAGGTTATATGATCTTTCTTTTTGGTGTGTAATATTCTTACACTAAATGTGATAGTTATTGTGTTATTCGACAAAAACGTTTTAAAATACATGTTTCTATAAGTCTGAATTTTCAAATCGTTATAACTTAAAAACTAAAAATGTATATATGAAATAATTATATATATATAAGCTTTTCTCCTTAAAATATTATTATGTATTATTTCCAATGGCTATTTCGTGCTAGAGTTCCACACTCTGAAAAATTCTGTCCTATAAAGTAGCGTCCCCCTTCGTAATATAGAAAAGTTTCTGTATTATTATAAATGTAATGATTGCGGTAGCGTCCCCCTTCGTAATATAGAAAAGTTTCTGTATTATTATAAATGTAATGATTGCGTATTTTTCGAAATTAAAAACTATATTTCTTTTACTAATTTTTAAACTAATGATTTTAAAAAAATTATAAAATTAACAATTTTCAATGTTTTTATCTTTAAAAATTCAGTTAAGAAATGAAAATGTTGATTTTAAAATTTCCTCCTAATTTATTGATAAGCACTATTCTCATTATTTTATAGTTTATAACTGATATTCCTTTCAAATATTGAGTTGTATTTCTAGATCAATTTGTTTTATAATGAAAATATAATTAAGGAATAAACTATAAATATTTAATATCCCTTGCAACAATACATGCGGATAAACTGCTAAACTAACGTCAGAATTAAATGTATAGAGAGTAAGAAGAAGGAGAAGCAACAGGGGTGGAGGGAGGTCGGAATTATATTTCTTGGTTTATGAAGCGTTGAAGAGATCGCGACGTTTGACAAACGAAGCCTGTTAGATCGAAGATGCAGCGTGCTGATTATAAATATGCGTACTTTGAAATATTTGAGATAATTTCCAACACCGGAGTGTTCGACAAATTTCAACACGTCTTAATTCCTTCAACAGCTTCCTTCAAGTTTATGTAGAAATAATAAACACAGACTAATGGCACCTTCAATGTAAAATTTATGTTAGTCTAGTATCACGGCCATGGCATGCTGATACAAGAGTACACTGATTTCGTGTTATTTTTTTGTGTGCAGGTGTCTAATTAAATTTCACAAAATGCGCTACACAGGCTCGTGTATTTAATTCCTAGATAAGAAGTAAATACAGTTTTAAAAGTTTTAAGCTCCCACCACTTTTATGTTTTGGCGGCTTTAAAGAATAGTAAAACTTAGCTTACGTACTAAACATGACTTAAATTTCCTCTTAATACAGTTGTTATTAGAGATTTTTTCTATCTTTGAGGTTATGTTTTACGATTATGTTATCTTTTTATTTATATCGTAGAAATCAATTTAGTGCACGTTTGTATCACAACATAAAGCTGTACATAATTATCATTAGGACCAAAAGTGAAGCTTTTCAATATAAGCTTATGTTTAACGGCCGAGGCTGGAAAATTAACGAGGATCAAAAAGCTTCTTTTGGTCCAAGTGACGAACTATATTTTTCATTATACTGCAAATAATATAAGAAAACAATTTCACAAAAACTAAAATATTATAACCCATTTGCCTTCAAATCGATTGTAACAGCAGTTTTAACGGTTATTTACAATCGAGAGTATCGATGGTTTTAGTAGATTCTTTACAATCGTTAATTAATTCGTATAAACGAAGTAACAGCTGATGACCTCGACCTTAGCTTTAGGTCCTAGAACTAAAAAGAACAACTTTAGCATCTCAATGCATGTATTGAAAACAGCTATTTTTGAAGCAGTATGTCGAAAATCGTTTTGTTTCCAAAATTGACTGCCAAAATTTTTTTTGTTAATGAACTTGTCCAACGATTTATGGAATCGACCCTACACACTAAATTTGAATAAAATCAGACCAAAATTTTATCTAAGGATATAGAAATAGCTAAAATTTCTATATTTGATATTAGATTTCCTAATAAATAGAATAAAAATATACAAAACACTCCATCAACTTTGAAAGCAATCAATTGCAAAATATTTCCTTGGCTCCGCGCTTACTTTTCCAAAGTACCTAATACTAGCTTTAGAGCTTTACATTCTTCTGTACACGCTTTATGTTATTCATTTGAATGTATTTTTTGACGCCATATCTCATGTCTTAAATAGATTTGAAATGAATATTTACATGTTTTTTAGAAATTTTAAATGCCGTCTACAAACTTTAAAAAACTGGAATACAAAATGGTAGAATTTTTCTCTCCAATTACTGTATTTACTCTAATATTTATAGGCTACATAATTAAATAAAATTAATATTTATTAACATAAAGTGAATTATATAATATTTAATTTACAATAACGATTATATAATAAATTTATATATATTATTTATAATAAGATAGGTAGAAAACTGTTATTATAAATTCCCAGTAAACTATAATATCGGTATTATTTGTATTATTTCGGGCTAGCGTATAAGCGTGGTTGTAACTGAATTAATAAAACAAGAAGCCAAGAAACACAAGCGGGAGAAGTAGGCTTCAGAAATAATGTTATAATTGCACGAAAACAATTACGGTATGTTCAAATACGGAGGTATTTCAAAGAAACTACTGCACTTTTTACGCGAGGGACGAAATATTTGGCGCTGCAGGACCGGTTAAAGTCGATGACCCTTTCCGCCGAAACTTGGCAATGAAATACTCGACTTGTTTTTATCTCTTTCAAGACGGGACCAATAATTATTGTCACTTATGGAACAATTACGGCGCTTTATTGTTGTAAGAATTTCGAATTATCTCGCCAGTTTGTAGACGCACCCTGTAATAAGAAGTGAACCAGTTCAGCGCTAACTTATCTTTGAAGCTTTGGATTGAATTTTTAAATAAGTTTATTCTTACGTAGCCCTTCTCCAATCCTTTTCAATTTTGTTTCACTATCAATAGTAATTTCAATTATAAAGAATTTCGTAAGATTTTTGAAATATGGTTTGCATTATTTTAATCGATAATATAAAATTTCAAATAGAAATTATTATGTTTAGTATCTCTCAGGGGTTCAGTTCCCTACCTGGATCTACACTAATCTTCTTCTAATAACTTTGGGGTAGATTATCCTTGCTATCAGGTTCTCTGGACCAAGTTTTATTCTTTTCCCACTCAAGAGTAGGGTTGGGGGATCTCTGTTTCGCACTTATTTTTCATCTTTTTTAAAGTGATGATGATCGATAGTGTTTTCGTCATTGCAACAACTAAAGAGTGGCTTCGTTCCATTTCATTGTCCAGAAGTGTTGTTAATATCGTCATTAAGGCAAATATTCACATCATTTAGAAATATGTAAGTTAAAATATTCAGTAAGGTCAAGGATATCTCATGTTAAAATGGCCGTCATTTCCACAATCAATGAGATGAATATAGTCACGTAAGTGTCCCAAATTTCAAATCTTTATCTTAATTTTTATGACCACTATCATGTTGTCAACAGACAACAGCATTTAAATTTTTTTTTTTAAATCCTCTAAACTTTTCAATCAGTCTAAAATCGGAGGCCTATTTTTTTCATTTATTAACTTTATATTATGACTGTATGTTTATTCCTCTCTCTCTCTCTCTCTCTCTCTCTCTCTCTCTCTCTCTCTCTCTCTCTCTCTCTCTCTCTCTCTCTCTCTCTCTCTCTCTCTCTCTCTCTCTCTCTCTCTCTCTCTCTCTCTCTCTCTCTCTCTCTCTCTCTCTCTCGCTCTCTCTCTCTCTCTCTCTCTCTCTCTCTCTCTCTCTCTCTCTCTCTCTCTCTCTCTCTCTCTCTCTCTCTCTCTCTCTCTCTCTCTCTCTCTCTCTCTCTCATAAAATGAATCCACACCAACAACAAAAATAATGATTTTCATAATAAAAACTGAAATATCATATAGTGTAATAGTTTTTTATGACTTTGCTAAGGTTCATTTTCATGATATTAAAATTATTCCCAAACACATTAAAAACTTTTTACATGCGATTTGTAATCTTAGTTTGCGTCATTAAAAAAATTATATATTTTACTAACATTTTAAATAATATAGAAAATGCAGCAAAATTTTAATAAATACTTAAAATGTTGAACAATGTAAACTTATCAATCCTATCACTTCATCTGTAATCAACGATAAGTATTCTACTTTTAATTACCTATTCCAAAGTATGTTTAAAAATCAAACTTGTCGAAATATACTGTACCTAACAGTGTTTTATTATTTTTTAAGATTATATTTGATAAATCTTTTACTTTTAATACATTTATGGAGTAACTCAATTTATTTATCAGAAAATACTATTTAAGGTATACGAATTCGAAAACTATACTAAATGTACTTTAAAGACCACCGATTAATCTTTGAAATGATTATGAGTACTACTAGTGGAGAAAACAACACTATGCAGCCTACTCAAATAAATAATATTATCGAATTTTTAAAATAGATACAATTCTACCTTGTGTGTGCGTGAGACAATCATTTTAAGTTTTTTAATTAATAGCATTATTTTTGTTTTTCAGAGCGAAGTCAAAAAATGGAGGTCGATTATTGAGGGAGAAATTGGAGAAGATAGGCTTAAACCTTCCTGCGGGTAGAAGAAAGGCTGCCAACGTAACTCTATTAACGTCCTTAGTGGAAGGTCAGTTCATATTTTAACATCGACATTATTATTTTTATATTATAGTTTTTAGTCACTGCTATTATTCTCATTATTTTCATACCGCCATGTTTTTTTCTTGTGCGTTTTATTTATTATTTGTTTTTCTCCCTTCGTCAATTTAGTTTTACGCAACTGAATTTTTTGTTTAAAATCGTTGAAGAATATGACCTTTTTCTATTTATTCTTAGAAGAAATTACTAGACAGTCAGTTCTTATGCCACTATACTAAAAGTTAATTATGGTTATTTACACCAAATGGTATCTACTAAAACTAATAATAGCGAAATTCCATATTTAATTAATTTTAAATAGTATATTTATTTTAATTAATTAATATTAGTAACAAATGATTTTATTAGAGAATCAAATTCTCATTAGATACAAAATATCTCAGGATAAAAAGAAGGTTTGATTTGTTATTTAATATTTCAATTGATTACTGTAATAGTATATTTCATCACTAGGACCAAAAGTGAAGCTTTTCAATACAAGCTCAAGTTTAACGCAATATGAACCAGGATCGAAAAGCTTCTTTTGGTCCTATTGATGAACTATACTGCAACCAATATAAAAAAACAATTTCACAACAACTAAAATGTTATAAACCTTCAAACTTTTGGACAAGTTACACAAGATTGGAGTTATTACAGCTGTTTATTTTGTGTTAGTGGTACTTATTTATAAAACCGATGGTAACAGCTGTTTTAACGGTTATTTACAATCAATAGTATCGGTTGTTTTGATAGATTCTTTACAATCGGAAATTAATTCGTATAAGCGAAGTAACAGCTGATGACCTCAACCTCAGCTGATGTTTTTAGATCCTAGGACTAAAAAGAACAACTTTAGCATCTCAATGCATGTATTAAAAACAGTTGTTTTTGAAGCAGTATGACGAAAAATAATTAACACTTTTTCTCACATATCGTAGAATAGAGGATGTTACTAAGCCATAAAACATAAAGACTTCATGTTTGTTAGAAACATAATTGTTTACATTCCCAATGGTGTATTTTATGTTTCTAGATTGTAAACGAAGGGATTATTGTATGGAAAATTTAATAATTAGCGATAATTCAAAAAGGGATAGGTTGATAAATGTTGTAATGCGTATTTTACAAATAGTACACCAAAATTTAAAAAAATAGATTTTATTAAAATCGCTACTAACGATTTTTATTTACGCCAATGTAGCATTTTAAATCCAAACCGATTTTGCTATTTCCCTGAAAATTCCAAAAAGCATTTACATTGAACTGGAAAAAAAATACTTGGACTCCGAGTACTATTTTGGAAATTTACGTAGAATGTGAAGTTTATAACCAATATACCTACCAAATCGTATGCAATTCCGGGCATTTATTGTTTCCGCTAACCTAACCTAACCTACAGAATATCCGAGTATCAACCATAAAATGTATCCTTCTACAAAACAAACTATTCTTCGTAAATCTGTTCTTATCTCTCACAAGAAAAACTCTCATTTACTTATAATTCACGCACTTTTACATATTTCCTCGAATGTTTACAAATATTGTACACAACTACATTTTCCCAAAATTAGCAATTCAAATTGACAAAGGGACGTAAACAATAACAATGAAACAGAAGAGACAGACAAACAGACTTTAAAGAACTAAGGAAACTCCATTCACGTTGTTTCCGCAAGACCAGTTATTAGCATAATATCCAGTTCCAGTGATGACGTCACAGTACAGGTGTTCAGGTCAGGTTGGCCACGCGTTGCCGTAGGGGAAATTTCTTTATCTATGATGGGAAAAGCTGTCCCATGCCCATTGATGATATCCGATGACGGTGAAATGATTAAATATCACATTACAGGTTATCCATACATTGGGGAAATTTCTTTACTAAGATAGGAAAAGCTGCCACATGTATATTTAATGGTATCCGTAATAGGTAAATGTTTACCTCACATCACATGTGTTTAAGCCAGGTTAGATTAACCATACACTGGGAAAATTTCTTTACCTATGATGGGAAAATCGGTCCTATGTCCATTTGTGTTATCTAATATTGGGGAAATGTTTCAACCACTCATTACAGATTAATCATACAACCGGGAAATGTCTCTATAATGGGAAAGTTGTCCATTGATAGTATCCGATTATAGGAAAATGTCTAGAAGCTGTCTTCAATCTTAAAAAACAGGTGTTAAGGCCAGTATGCAATGCATAGTGGAAATGTATTTAGCCATGCTAGGAAAATGTTGTCCTTTAGTCAATGATTGTAACCGATAAGGAAAATATTTAGCAGCATCTTCACGCGAGACAAAGACGGTATGGTTTACTTCTGGTGAAGAAGATCTGTATGATATCGATTAATGATATCAGATGACGAGAGATCTTTAATAACATCTTCATACAACAGTACATGTGTTCATATCAAGCTAGCTACAATTTGTCATGGGGATATTTTCTTTAACTCCGACTGGAAAAAGTTGTCATTTGTCCATTGATGGTCTTACATGACAAGAAATGTTTAGAAGCGTCCCAATGAGTAAATAATCACAAACAATTCTATCGATAGATATCGATCTTCTATCTGGCTTTATTTAGTTACAATTTTATTTCAACCTGAAACCTTTCTGAGTATACCTCCTTATAATAAATTAATTGTTCTTGTTTTTAATAATATCTTCATCCAACTTACCTTAAACAGTTCGACTAATTTTTGTTGTTGATAAGAAAGAAAAAATACATCGATTTTTACCATTTGTGTACAAATTATTTTTAAAATGTCGTATTTCTAAGCTTCTAAACACCAATGTACTGAAAACAATGACGTCAAAATGTTCGATTCGGGAGTAAGTAATTAAACATGAGTTCCATCATGGTATTTATCCAGGCCTGTAACGTAAATTACACACGTTCTTTTACATATTTATTGTTTCTCTTCAGCCTCGGAATCGAATATTCAGTTTTTATTGGTGAACAGGATTCAGAATCACATTTTTTTTATACAACTTAATTATTTTCATCGAATAGTGCTATGGTTGCTACCATTACATGCATAATACAAATCAGCAATAGGTGGTCTAATTAAGCGTCGTCAATAGAATTATAAGATATGAACCTTACTTTTTTGGTCATAATTTGTGAAATTTAGGTTTCGTACATAAGACCCTCCCACCGCTACCAAATTTGTGTATCCAATACAATACTCATGAACAAATGACACTAAAAGATAAACAGACACATGTCAAACATTTCTGTTTCTTAATAACAAATAAGGAAGATTTCTTTCAGAGATCAAATTTAAAAAACAATTTTATTTCCTCTTTTAATGAATTTGTGGTTTTTAGATAGAACTAGAACCGTACCTTAAAAATCCGTTCATCTGTTCCATGATAAAGAATTACAATGTATCTTATCAACTTTTTAAAAATTGTATACACTTATATATAAATAGAACCTAGCCTTGCTTTATTTACACCACAAGGTTAAATCGTATTTAACTGTTTTTGATTTTTTTAACGACCCCGGTCTAGGTCTATCATGTTTAATCTTTAATATTAATAATGAGTAAACGAAAATTGTATCAAAACTAGCGCAAAGTTACAAGTTCTACACTGTTGGAAGTATTATGTACTGTCCTTGTAACATTGTTTAACAATTTTATGAGCTTAACAAAAAAGAAACAAAAGCAGTGTTTTATTTCCTTTACTGCTATTTAAATACCTTTTATACGACTAGATCGCCATTTGGAAACTGCCGGAGCATGAATGAACATAGGATTTATAGCAGACCGGTTTTTTGTTTGGCACAACGTTTTATGATTGAACTCACCAAAACTCGTTTCAACACTTTAATCACTTTCAAATCAAATTGCTTCAAATTTCGTTCCTCGTCGCGTATCCCCGAAATATTTAGAAAACCTTTTTATCCTGTCAACTTATTCTGGCCGTACATTGTTTAAACAAATCGATTGCGGCTTTGTTGGAACTTTTACAAACACGAATAAATATTTTGTAAGAAACTGAAAAGCACTTCAATAAAATGGAGGCTATTGAATTCAATTGGAAAGTTTTAAAGATTGAAGTTGACAGACAGGACAGCCGATTCCACTCAAACCTACAATACAATAAAAGTCATGACAAACAAGAAACATACATTTCGATCTTCCACGAAATTCATATTACCATTGCAACTTCTACTATATAAAAACTTTTCTAAACTTTTGTAAGACCTTCAATTTATACTCTCGCCTCTTCATAATCTAACTAGAATAAGTTACGTTTAATAAAACAAATAAATTATTTATTTCACATATTTAAAGTGTTTAAACCATCTGTTTCGGACCATTAAAAATGGGGTTTTATTTTTAAAACCCTCAATATTAGTAGATTTTCATCAAACTATTTTTTTGTTTCTCTCTCACATTTACGTAGTATAGAGAATGTTTTCTAATGTAACCAAAAATCGATGTCGAAATTTCTTCTAATATATCCCTTTAAAGGCCCCTAAATCCAAAAAAAAAGGGTATTTTGGTAATTATGTCTATTTACCGAAACGCGTGGACCGATTTTAATCAAATTTAACCATATTTTAACTACATCTCGTGACGTTTATTTTATTTTTGGCACGCCCTAACTAAATATTTGATAGTAGCTACAACAACGAAAAAACGCTAATTACTTTTTTTTATCAAAATGGGCTTTAATAATTTTGATGAAATTTTGCTCAAGTGTTGCATACAAAACTTATTAGTCGCCACCTTTCCAAAAAATGTGGTAAAGAAGATTTTCAATTTAAATATAACACTTGTATGGAAAGGAGAGTTTTAAAGAAAACTATAATTTCCAATTCGTACAAATCAGAAAATCATTACCGCTATTGTCTGTCTTTACCTTAATAGTGCCCCCCCCCCCCTCAGGAACGAGTGTTGCAATCCCGAAGTCCTATCTGAATTTACACCTTTCATCATTTAGTCTTGGGTTAGATCCTTCGCTTCCATCTCTCCTTGACCCTATTAAAGTATTCGAGTCTCTAAGTACACGAAGGATCTCTATAGTGTACGATCTTTTCTTTGATGATGACCGAGAGGTTTTTTGTCTTTAACCAACAAGAAACAAAAAATTGTGTTTTGTATTCCATTCGTATATACGAATAAATATAATTAAATAATACTGTCAATTTAAAATTTATGTTTTCTACAAACGATTAAATGCATACGAACAAATTCCTGCCTATCACATCTTTATCTTTACAATTCAACAAGAAAATGTAAATATTTAAAACTTTCTGGATTTTTACCCTGATATTTCGCACCCTTTAAAAGCGTAAGGTTTCCAAGATATTCATTGAAAATCAATAACCCCCCTCATCATTTTCAGCAGCTCCTAGCTTTTTGGAGACCTTCAGTTTGTGAAACGTATGGAGTTTTGAACGTGTCTCCATTACGTCAAAGATTTTTTTCATTTAACCAATAGATCCTCATGTTCTTTACTTGTTTTTAACAAATCTAATTTTTAAAATGTCACCAATTTCTTTCAAATCTACTTGGTTCAAACGTAGATTCAGTAAGACTAATGTTATTTTCCCAAGGCAGATAACACCACAGCACTGACACTAATTAATTAGTTTATTTTAGAAATATTAGCCTACTCTTCCTCTGTATAGTGAAAGTATAGTATAATCCTGACTTAACAAATAAAGACTTATCTAATGATGGAAGGGTTGGATTAGTATGGGGAATACCGGAAGGTGAGTTTTCAGAATAGGCCGGTGTTTTCCCCCTCATGACACATCAAAGTATATAAATTATTATGTTTTGCAAATTGTATAAATCTAAATTAAATTATTGGTCGTCATCTCGGTTAGGGATTTATCGGTCAACAAATAAAAATGACCGGTGGGTGTACCACCTTAGAAGATCGAATATTTAAAAATAGGTCCTAGATATACAGGACTGAAATTTAAAGACTAAACCAATGTAATAAGTTGCAGGCAAAACAAAATTGTAGTTCAAAAATAATGGGGAACAAAATGTCATCAATATCTTTTCAGTCTGTTTGAGATATGTGATAGACTTTGTTAACTCCCGAATCTATTGCAAAAAAGTGAATGGATTTTTTATTCTATGTTTTTTTTACATCAGCTTTTATGCACATTATGTGTACGTAAAATCCAATGTGTACAACTTTAGGACGACCCTGTACAATGTGACTCTGTAACCAACTACATCACTCTAATTATCCATATCGATAATAAGATAATAATTATATTTTTACAAGTTAGTTCACTATAATTGAATCGCAGGATTGTCAGTTATTTAGCTTGTTTATTAAAATGTGCAATTCAAATTTCATAGTTAAAATTTTAAGATTTAAGTAGCATAAGCCCACTGCACCTGACGAAGCCGACTGTTTACATTATAAAAGTTCAGGTTGTACCAACTTAACAAACTAGGTATTTATAACTAATATTAATGGATACATATATATATATATACACAACATTTTAAAATTAAGACAATTTTGTTTTCATTTTTTTTCCTATACGCCCCAATATCTCATTCTGTGAAAGTATAAATCTGCATCCAGTGATCACTAAACACATTTTGCGATTTTAAAAACACAAAATGACACTCATTTATAACAATATTATTATTTTAAAAAAATCAGTTATACTTACAGTAGCCGGCATATTAGTCGAATTTCAGTCAAATTAAACAAATAAATTTGTTTTTATTATGCGTTAAATATGTTTGTTTCTTTTAAATTAGTTTTCTGTAATTCTCCATTACGTAGGTTCTATTTAAGCCTTTAACTCCAGCTTGATGTTCTTCATATTGAGTGTCCAAAAAGTCCTTTGACAGAAATAATTTTTAACCAGGAAACATAAAAACTGAAAATCATTTTCAGTTAATCTCTCTATTATTTTTTTTAATATAAAACATTTCTCATAAGGTCTAGTAGGATGTGCTCTTACGTCATAAGTGATAGGTTCTGGGTACAATTCCCGAGTGTGATAAACAGTTTACGATGTTGACCTAACATTATAAAGTAAATTAGGAAGCCACAATTTGTAGCGAATTCTGGTTGAGAATGCTAGAATAACGTCAAGGGGAACTCGATCTGCTAACCACACATTACTCGACAGAAAATCCGTCTCGTCTCTTCGGTTTTGACAACCCAAGGAGTTTAGTTTAGTTTTTAAAGTAAAAATTAATTAAACTGGACATTTAGCCGACCTCAGTTTTTATTGGACCGAATAGCGATGTTTAATCTATTACATCGATAAGGCCAAAATCACATACAAATTTTGATTTCCGCCAAAAATTTCTTTTTTTGGAGAGGCCTGAATTTACCACATATGCAAAAAAAGAGAAGTTTTTTATATCAGAAAATATAAAATTTAAGTTTTCTATTTTTCATAGTGTAAACGTTATTTAACATTTTAGGGTTATTTGGATTTGCTTGGATCTATTTTGAAAGTGTTCATTCTGCTAGACGACGAACTTTCAAAATCGTATTTCCCACACAATATTACTTATTTATTTTATGAAATGATATTTCTAAGAAAAGCTGTCGTATAAACGGACTATATGATACAAACTATAGTAAAACTTTTTAACCGGCCCACTTTTACCAGTTATAGTTTCATATCAAGTAATTACTAAAGGAAATTTACATCCTTTCTACCCGACACGAGCTCGCTCTCCTTTGCGCCTATTTACTGAGCTATTATAACCAGCCATCAATAAATTCCGGTTAGGTGACCCACAACTACTCCAATCGGTTTAAAATTAGTTACCAAGGAATGTGACAACTAGGCCTCTCTATTTTATTTTCGACTTGGCTTCGCAACTTTCCTAATTAGACAACTTTGTATTTCCCCAATAATAGTTTCAAAACTGAGTTATAAATATAAACAATTAAAAACAGTACCTTGTAGTTGTGAGATTGCTGAAACTATTTTGTGTAAGTCGGACATTTTGATCTCTGATTGACGTTTACTTTCATCACAATGAACATGGAAGACGAAATAAATGAAGGCAGACATCCCCGATCATTCATTGCTTCGTCCTTATCAATGACATCCGCTTTAATTTCTTCACAAACTCTTCTCTTATCTTGTTTCCTAGTATTGAGAAATTAGTAGACAAAACAGTCATTAATAAATAAATAAAGATAAATATGTTTTTTGTGCTGGCGGTTCGTTTAAAAAGTCGAAAATTATTTATTCAGAACGAAAAATAAAAAGCAACCACCAAATAAATAAAGCTATTTTTAAGATCAAAGAAATCAAACCTTATATTTTTCAATTTCCTTTGGAAAATGAGTCTTACGAATGTACTTGAGAAATAATTTCTGATGCATTACTACCGATAAAGAATCGGCCGCCCGTTTGAAACGGAAGTAATTATTAACGACAATTAAACTATTAAAAAGATTCAATAAAGTTGATTTTCAGTGAAAAGGGCCGCCTTTTGAGATGTAGATCATTGATCTCTATTACAGGTCTCCAAAGAAAATTTTTTTACTTTTTTCTTCAAATTTTTGATATTCGTCTACAACCTGTAAAAGTGGAAAAGTATGTTCTTAGTATTTTGTTATGATAAACTCGCATCTAAAAAAGGACTTTTCTAAAAAAAATTGTTTTCATCCTTTTTAATCGTCTTGTAAAATAGGATAAATCTATTTTCGTGGATTTTTCAATATTTTATTCCAAAGAAAAATAGAATGGACCATACACCAACGTTTAAATTTCGGCTTTGTGTTACTAAAAAAAGTCACATTTTAATTAATGAAATTTTTTTTTCAAAATTAATGAGCTTCATACGCGTATTAAATCTGTTATTTTAGGAATTGAACATAAATTAAATCTAACCAATGGTGATATAATGGCGGTAAAGAAAGAAAACAAAAAACGCACGTTCAAAATGTTTACTCACTCAAATTTTTAAATAACGGCGTAAATTTATTATTAATTTTTTTTATTATTTACTATTTTGATGAAGCGTTTAATTTCAAAAACTATATTTGACAACTATTTCCTCCGAAACATAGTATAATCGATACGCAGGTTAAGTTTCACAAACGAATCCAAACCATAACCTAAGCTAACATCTTTAAATTGTTAAAATTGAGTCAATGTTCCTACAGTATTTCATAAATAAGTCCGAAGGAATATTGACTTTTGCAAGAAGTAAATTTTGAACTGAAACTGGGTTTGATATTTCACTAAAACTACATTCCTTTTGCAGGTACCAATAAAATATTTTCTCAATTCTAACAGCATTTTGGTATTAAATATATTTATATCTACATTGGGGAAATATATCGTGCGTTCTGCAAAGTTACGCTACGTGTATTTCATAAACCATGACGTATATAAGGACGTGGTTTTTTGAAGTATCTCACCTCGACTGCTTGGTCACTTAAAACATATTATTGTACATTAAACCAAATTTGTCGTAATGCCCGTAAATAAATTAATTTTTTTCATACGGCAAAATAAGCTTTACGGCACAACATTTCAATGAAATTTTATGGTGAAACGCGTTTACTCTTTTGTAAAATGTAAATATACATATTTTACAAATTATACTCATTTTATTTTTATCCTAAAAGTGAAATACAAAAGAAAAATTAAACTGTATTTTTGTAAAAATTATATATTGTGAAAACGCAAATTTATTATGAAAACAAGTTTCGGCATCGTGTTCAGTAAAAATTAATTGTAAAGTGATATATATATATTTATATATATTTAAAATTTACAATTAATATTTGAGAGGCACCCCAAAATGTTTTAATGATTAAAACATGTTTTATATAGCCAAATAGTTAAGGCACCTATTGAAAACCAAATAACTTCACATATGCTATGCTTTAGGAGATAAAAAACATTTTCCGTACTTTTTCTCCACGTCCAGTATATCAGTACAAACAGAATATGTTGAGCTAGATTATATATGTATATAACTTTCAAATAATTCTCATATTTTAGTAACATATTCCCATAACAACGAGCAACTATAATTTTTTATACGTTTTATTATATATATTTAAATGTGTATCTAAGGTTATGGGTATTAGAATATATATAATTTGAAACGCCACTATACAACCCAATAGCAACGGGAGACTTCAATGAGTGGTTAAGAGTGGTTGCTATAAGACTACAACATAATAATTAATTTAGTCTAAATAATTCTATAATTAAATTGTGACAAGTAATATAAATATATATTAAATGAAAACTGTGTTTTTATTAATAAAAGAAATATTTGTATTATTATAGGCCTACTACTCAAGCATTATTTTATCCCATGTGAGTAATTACAATACAACAATACACACAACCTGTAAGTAATGTTTCCAACCAACATGTAAGAGTATTTCATACCAGCATTTTATTTTGATTTTTTATCAAACTTAACCTAATCAATTTCTTATTTTCTTCCTCTCTTTTTCTCTTGTAGTCAAATTGGGTCACCCCCGAAAAAAGAAACAAATGTTATTACATTTTTGTATTTATATATTTAATTTCCAAAACGTTATTTTAATTTCAAATATGTCGAGCAAAGGATGAGCATACAAACTTATTTAACTCCTTATTTTGACGATTTAGACATTGTGACCACAGAAAAAAATACAAGATTTTCTATATATTGTTTAGTAAAATGTGCTTAAATTTTTCAAACGATTTGATAAAATATCATTTTAAATAAATAAGAAGAAGGTGTACCCATTAATACGTAAACAAATTTCATCTCTGACTAATTTACTATCCTTTTTAAAATATATATTTATAATTTCAAAAAGCCTTTCTAAATAACATGTATTTTGAATAGGCTGAAGGATTTTTTGTTCATTTATGAATTAATTTTTGCTGTTTAAAATAAGAATATATTTGCTGAGTTTATTGAAATGCTATTATTAGTTTCTCAGGAAAACGAAACATAGGGGAACAAACACCATGTGTTTAAAAAATCTAGAATATATGATTTGTGTCAGATTGAGTTTGATTGTTTTTTTCGTTTCTTATTACAAATCTCCCTCTCGCATTAAGAATGATGACAAAACTGTACATTATAATCAAAATACAACTTTCAGAAACACAATATATATGAGGCAAGAAACAATAACGTATTTAAACGTAATAGTTATAAACATATTTTTTCCCTCCAATGTAATCGTGTAATATCTGAAAAGCACATTAAATAATAAACCTATAATATTAGTAGAATCTGTATGTATGAGTGTTAGATAATATGGAGTTGAATGCGTGCAGTATATCTGGACATTTTTTTCGAAGAATGACTTAAATATAACCTCAAAGTGAATAACAAATTTGAAAACGGCTGTTAAGTAAAACCACATGATGACAAAACTTGTAATTTTAAAAGTTTATTTCACTACTTTGTCAAATGTGTAATTAAAGTGAAAAAACAATAACAACAAAGATTCATATATTTAATCAGTTTAATTAATAATTTAACAAAAATTTAGTCCAATATGAAGTATTTCGCACGGATTTAAGAAAGGACCTATCTTTATATTGAATTACTAAAGCTGACAGACGTAATCAGCTGTTATGAGTGTCTATTGGTTGCTGTAGTAAACTGTGTATGTAAACTCTTATGATTTTTTAAATTTTTGAATATTTAAAATACTAAAAAGATTTTTTGTAACTCATAAGTGTCATCTATGGCTAGATTTTTTATAAACAAAAACATCAAAATCTGTCTAGAGAGAATTAGTGAATTAGGAGAAAAAACTAAATGTTTTTAAAAATATTTTACATATTATATCAAGTTAACAACAGTAACAATAGAAACAGATGGCAATGAAATCCAAAACATTTAGTACTGTAAAAGAATAAAGGAACCGGAGATGGGATTGCAGAAGATCAAGAAACGTTTGCCTCGATTGTCTCGAACTAGCCTAATTTCGATTACTGGCTTTTTAATGAAGGAGGTAAATTGCATGTAAATCGTGGCTGTTTCATTTCAATTTTCGCCAGGAGTACACGTGATCACCATAAGCTAATGACGGCTTCCATAGGACACGTCTACCGTTGTTTAATTGCTACGGCCACACACGGTCATCACAAGGGTGGCCTTTTTCAATTTCAAATGTGAGGTCTCTGTTTGCTAAATTGTACGGAAGGGACGAATTAGCATTAATCGACGGGAGTGCGCCTGATTGCGACTATCATGTCTTGCAATTGCAACCAAGGATAAAGAGAGAAAGAGAATCAGTTGCAGTCTCCGTGGATTGTTTCTGTTTTAGGAATAAAATCTTTGATTGGTGTTGTAATCACCAACAGTAGGAAGGAAGCGATGACTATTTTATAATTTGTAATTTAATTTTTATTCTAAACTCCTTTCATTATGTTGTCGGTAAGGCCGCTCAGTCTCCTGGACATTACAAAAACAGTTTGTATGATTTTGTATAAGTGGAAAAGGGTAAAATCATAACAAAACTATCAGAGATCAGAAAAATTTACTGATATCATAATTGCAGTTTTTGTTATTTCTATCTATTTAGATATTATTGCTAATACACTTGCAAAGAAGTTGGGATTAATGATGTAAGGCATATACACACATAATACACTGAAGATGGTCTTAATTTTTTTTTTTTTTTTTTTTTAATAACAGTTTTATTGTGCTCGCTACAAAACATTGCTAAAACAAAAATAATATCTCGTTTTGCGTTGTGGAACTTTGTTTTCTTTAATTTTGGAAACTGACTTACCACAAATGTTGGTCTTACCAACTAAGTAATATATTGTAAATTCTATTTATGATAAACTCAATTCTAAGTACCAGTATGATCGTAACAAAAATCGACCTAACTAATATGATTGATTTTCACTTTACGTGGTATCAGACAATTTTTAACGTCTGCCGTCTATCATGCTGTTCAACGATTTCGGATCCTGAAATCTCGCCAAAGGCGACACGAGCAAAGCAAGTAAAGAATGTTTTATAAATATTCAGTTTTGAATGAAATAGCCTAATTAGTAGACATTTTAAACCACGAAGAGAGTTAAGCACAACTGTTTGATTCAGTTAACATATGGAATTATTGGTTTACATTATAGGGCTAGGTATGTGCAATAATGGCGTATTGTTTCACTGTTTCTAATGTTTGTTTTATTTTGCATAATAAAGGGACTTTGTCGTATTAATATTAGTTTCACTCATTAATTATGACTAGAAATGTTTTTAACTTTACCCAATAATAAGTATAACATTCCCTTTAAAAAAATCGACCTCCTTTTTCTTTCTCAGAAATAAGTTACATATTATAGAACAAGTTTAGTAAAAGGTATAAAATCTACATCCAAATTTGTCCCCAAACATATCGGTTTTTAGGTATGAAAAACCAATTAAGTAGATTTTTTTATAGCACTTTATGGATTCTTAATAGAGCCGTCCAAACAGATATACGAATTTTTACATGTATGTTGTATAAATTTTTAAGATGTATAACCTTTTATGGCGTCTTCTATAGCTCATTATAATTTTTTAATAACTCAAAATTCTATGGTTATGGTTATTTTAATAAAGTTTTATCAAAATAGTTTGGACAGTTTTATAGGATATACAACCTATTACGACGTCGTCTAAAATTCATTTGAATTTTTTTAATTACTCAAAATTCCTTGGTAGTGGTTGTTTTAATAAAGTTTTATCAAAATAGTTTGGACAGTTTTATAGGGTATACAATCTATTAGCACTAGGTCTATAATTCATTTTCATAACTCAAAATTCGTTGGTAATGGTTATTTGATTAAAATTGTATCGAAATATGTTGAACAGATTTCACGCTATACGAGCGTTAATCCCGTCTATTTTTACGTACACCTCTAGATTTAAAATTTTCAGAATATAGTGACAAACACTTCTTGTTTTGTGAAAAAAGTTTGTGAAATGTTTGTGCAGCACCGTTAATTACAACTGAACTTTAGGCATCATGGTTCAAGATATTTGACAAATTAATTTTCGACTAGATGCTTGTGTGTCGTTATTGGGACTATTGTAGTTGTTATCGTGATAGAAGCCAAAAACAAATAACATTTAAATTTTCGAATAATGAATTATTGTGTCTATATTTTTATAGAAATCTGTTAAAATCGGGCAGAAAGATAAAATAGTTCTAAAAGACTGCCATATATTTTTAGTGATTCATTTTAGATGCGTAGTACCTAGCCTTGTTCGATAATAAATAACGTTATTATTTAAAATAATATAATTTCTAAATTTTGTTTTCCCAATATAATTAGTTTCGACATAGAAGAGTCGAATCACAAGCATGGGTATACCTTGTGGAAGATTGTTTCACATACATTCTAACAATAAAATGTATATAACACGTATATATATATATATTATACGTATAACACGTGAATCGCTTATATACGTACTTTTTAGGAGTTGTAAAAATGTAATATATAACACCTCCCGTACACCTGAAATCGTTATCTTTTTGTTGAGCCACCATAACTAAAACAATGTTTTTTACATACATTTTAATTTAATTAATTATTTCTTTTGACTGAATATGTTATCAATTTCTTTATCTTCTTCTAAACCATTTTCAAATTAAATGAAACTTTAAAAATGTCCATGAGATTATTGAGATCAAAATGAAGCCGTACAAAATCAGAGCCATTTTACAATAACTTTAAGTAATCCATTTTAAAAAATAATAATATGGCACCTTTTTTTAGTTACCAATCGTTCCGATCATAAAACCAAATATAAATATCGAAATATGTGCTGATTATAAAGTAACGTTGAACAAAATAATTCAACTTGATCAAATAAAACTTGAACACAAATAGTACGTTTATTTATTCAAACTCGGTAAATAATTGAATAAATAACGTTCTATTTGTGTTCAAGTTTTGCGTACCTTCTCACAATATTATTTATTTTTTAAATTATTAAAGACGAAAATATCAGACTCCTAGAATTTGAAGACATATTTGAGGAAATGAGTGGGGGGATATTTCTGTACTTTAGACAAAGTAATGTCCTTGCATATGTTAATGTACTAAAAGAGTGCCTTCATTCAAATATTATGTAGACACAAAGGCCTATATAAAGTAACAGATTAACGTTCGGAATCAAAGTTACCTCCAAACCTGTGGCAAAAATGTATGGTCGGAATTCTACAAAGCATTAAAGTGGTACAGTGTTTTTTCTATGATAGTATAATTCAAGGAAGCTACATTTAAAGAGAATCTTCTAACATTAAAACATGTATTTAAGGGAATAAAACTGAATGTAATTCAACTGTTAAAAAATATTCAGGACATATAATTAATCAATTAAAATTATCTTCATAAAAGTTCAGAGAAAATTTAACAATAAAATATACTAAGAAACGAAAGAATATAAATGAATTATGAACATTTTTAGGTCTATTAACATATTGTAGCAAAATCATAAACCGTTTTTCGGACATAGTTTATCCTTTAACAAGACTCCTTCAAAACAGTGAAACGTTTATTTGAAATAAGGAATGTAATAACAGTTTTAGTGAAATTAAAAATGAAATTACAAGTGAACAAATTCTTGTTCACTTTAATCCTGAATTACCACTTGTCCTTACAACTGATGCATGTATTAGGAGCTGTTATATTACATCGGATGAAGGATGGCCATTATGAATTTAACTAAATGTAAAGTGCGTTACAGCCAATTTGATAAGGAAGCTACTGGTATTTATTGAGGATTAATTTTTTTTTTTCATATTGTTATAGCAGAATATTTATTTTTATTACGGATTACATTTATAAAATACTTTATAAAATAAAACTTTACCAACAATGAATACAACTATATTTTCAACTACATAAATCCTATCAAGTTTTGATTATTTAATTAAATTCAAACGTACAAATGCAGATTTTCTTTCAAGGTTTTCATATGAGAAAACTCCTCAAAATATTGTTCATTCAATATTTCAGCAATAGTTAGAACAATAGAGACAATAGTTAGTAAATCATTAATAGCCACTTAGTCAAAAAAAAACTTAAATACAATTATTCAAACTCAAAATAAAGGAGACAGTTTAGAGAGATTATGTTATAGAAATCATCATGAATTTAAGTTTGTTCAAGGAAAACGGAGTAAAGTGTTGGCGGCAAATGTACACATCAGCCATTTAGGTATTGCGAAAATGAAAGAATTGGCAAGAAGTTTCTGTTATTGGAAAATATTCTCGTGACAGTACAAATTAAGAAAGTTTCTAAACAATATTATCTAAAACAATATGAACAAATGAAATCTATGAATAACACCTGAAGAACCATGGAGAAAATTGCGCATAGGTTCGTGTTTAAGTAACAATTTTTTTTTTTTCATTTTTATGGGTGCGTACACTAAATGGATAAAAATTATTCTAACTAAAATAGCATGATATATTAAACAGTTACGTTTACTATTCAGAAATTTTGGAATACCCTATATAATTGCATCAGACAATGGACCTCAATTTGTATCACATACATTCAAAGAATTTTTAAACAAGCCATGGAATTCTTGAAAAGACAAATGCTCTATTCCATCCCTTCTACTAACTGGCAAGCAGATTTGTCTAAACAATGAAGAAATTTTAAAAAGCTATAGAATGGGGGGAAGATGTTCTAGAAGTTGAATCATATTGCTGTACTTACTGATGGAGCTAAGGAGAATGTAAAATTCAACATAATGTAGCCTGTATAAAACTTATGTTTGGACGTTCCATTAGAACGCGACTACATATTATCATAATTGTGCACGTCAAGAAACAATTTAACATTGGTTACAGAACACAAGCAAGAGATATAATTCTAAGTCGCACTTCATAAATGTAATAACTAGAGAAGGGGAGTTGCGTTACAATAATTTGGAGACGTCATTTGGATCAAATCTTACAATACAAATTTGCGAAGGACCGACACATAGTTTTTACATGTTGATTGGATGTTTTATATGTAACACATGATATGGAATTATCCTTAATAAATGACTGGAGTTGAAGCTCTGTTATTAAATAATTGAATGAAACATTTCTGAAATGTACAGAATAGTTATAGATAATTTATATTAGCAATAGCAGTTATATGAAACTAATTTTCTTTAAAACTTTCAGGGGAAAAAAATTTATATAAAAAAATGTCCATTTTTTGACGGTTTTTAATTTTTGTTCTACATAGTAGCGGTGCCTGTGGAGTCGGCAAAATATTCACTTGTATTCCATCATTAAAATTTGTTATATACGTGATTTCCTTAAAACAATCTGTTTAGTTTATAGTAATATACATGTTACAAGTTCCTTTAAGACTGTGTTTAAGTAAGATTCACTTAAAACAATCTGTTTAGTTTATAGTAATATACATGTTACAAGTTCCTTTAAGACTGTGTTTAAGTAAGATTCACTTAAAACAATCTGTTTAGTTTATAGTAATATACATGTTACAAGTTCCTTTAAGACTGTGTTTAAGTAAGAATCACGACCCCGTTGCGCATGTCTCTCTATGAACTTAGCCCACCGTGGCTCTACTTTTAATAAAATAATTGTAACAAATATATACTAAATTCTTATTTAAAACTACTGTTTTTATTTAATTATTTTAAATTGTTCGTGTTCACATTAAATTAATATTTTATAAAAATAAAATGTCACATTTTCACTGTTGAAGAAGTAACTTCTAACTGTGTAGTCTCTAAAAGAATATGTTTCGATTACCTTTTGTTACAATACAGAAGAGCTTTTTGAACATTATCTTATTCTGACTCTACAATGTAACCTTTGTATATAATCCCTTTTTTCAGAGAAACATTTATATACCAGTAATATTAACGAAACGAGAGTATTCCACCTTTTCTGAATTGGTAATTTGTTGGTCTCAATAGCAAATCAAGGATTGATGAAATAGCCAAAGAACGTGAATCTTTACCTCTTTATAGTGTATGTTATTTTCTGGATTTTATATCTATAAGGCAATATTTTAACTGAGAATATCAGGGTGGCAGCTCTTGACTTCTACAAACTTTAGAAAATTAAAATTTACTGTTGAACTGTGGCAATCCTTGCCAGGGAGAGGAACTTTATGAACCCTCCTACTGGTTGAATATACTATTTTAACCCATAACAAATAGAATAGGGACGCACATTAATATTTTATACTATACTGTATTGATAATTGAACAACTCCTTCAAGAATGCTGTGCTGGTAAAGATCAATCGAGGAAGTTGCCGCTATTCCGGTCTTTGGGAGATGAGTGTCTATTAAATTGTTCATTTCCTTGTATCAAAGCAAATAGTCTCTAGAATTACCAATATCATTTTGATTTCATACAAAGTAAGGGCACTTAGCGAT
Organism: Aphrophora alni; assembly: GCA_963513935.1. Taxonomy (NCBI): domain Eukaryota; kingdom Metazoa; phylum Arthropoda; class Insecta; order Hemiptera; family Aphrophoridae; genus Aphrophora; species Aphrophora alni. The sequence continues at coordinate 67,031,567 of OY740774.1, read as the reverse complement.
CTCCTTTTCCTTTTATATTTATCATAAAATGAATTGTTGTTTACGAAAATTATTCTATTTAGAAAAAAAAAATGTTGTTGAGATTTTGTAGGTTATATACTCCTTTTGTTTCCTGTATCTTGTATTTTAAGCTTACTTCCTGTTAACTAATACTTGCAATTGTCCTGTTGCTATATTTTTTGTTATTGTTCAGATATAAATTTAAAGTGTTTTGTAAATATATGACATCATAAGTTTATTTAAATCATAGTTATTTTCTTGTGGTTTAAAGTAAAAAAAAACTCTGTCATAATCACCTTAAAAAATAAAGATCCCTACCCCTCGAATACTCCATCATTGTCAGGGTCGAAAAAGAACAAGAGTTGGTCAACAGAGACCAGTCAGGAAGAGAGGGATCTAACCCAAGACTACATACAGAAAGGTGTACATCTAACTAAGTTCTGTCGGGATTTACAAGCACATACTTACCAAAGTGAACCGCTAAGGGTTTATAAATAATCGTAAATGTTCATTTGTTACTTTTTGCTGTAACTTTTATATACATTTTTACAGTTTATTAGAGTTAAATAGAAGAGAATTATTTAATTCGTTCCTTTTTTTCTACTTTGCTTAACTCGATAGTTCAGACATTTTGATCTTTAATTTAAAGTATTAACTATAGTCGATTTAAGCAACTAAAATATTACTATAATATTTTGTTGGGTAACTTGTTTTGTTGCAACATTTGTTAATTTCGGCAATCATAGTTGGGAAAGATAGAGAGAGTGGAAGATAAAGAGAGGGAGGAGTAAGAGAGAGAGCGAGAGATAGAGATTGCATGCCTGTCTGGACCAACCTAAACTGAGTTCAATGTATAATCTTGCAAAATATTTGCCATTAACCTAACCTAACCACTGTCGTTCGTTGGAGTTGACCTTACAAATTGTTGGGCTGTGTGTGCGTCTGGTTATAAGCACGTATCCAACAAATCATATGCGTTTGAAATACATATCTACACAACTATTATCCCCACCTATACCACTAGCCACTAGTTACAGTAGGCAGTCTCTTTCTTTCGATCTTCTATTGCAACCCGTTAATGGTATCGATTATTGCTGACGTGCTTTCCTCGAGTTTACTTTCATAATTGTCTTGGATCTACAACAAATCGATAAATCGGCGGTGTTCTTCTGCCTTGTACAAGATCGTTCATTTCTTGTTCCTATTAGATAAATTAAACTTCAGGAATTGTAACTAAATTTCGTACTGTATAGAAATGTTCTGTACTTAATGATTAGATTATTATCAACTAAATTGTAAATACCAGAACAAAACAAATTTATTTGTTGCTGAACTATTTTTGGCTGTCGGTTTCGTCCGACATTCGAGCCATTAACTACAGAAGTTTTGATTGAAATTATTTTATTTTTAAAATACGTCTCTAGTCATATTCATAACTAACTATTATTATTTATTTTGTTTATAAAGATAAACATGCAATATTGGAAATAGAAATACATTAAATTTATTATAATATTCTATATTTTTACTAGGACTATGGTTAACATCTCATAGCCATAGGAATATGGAATAAACCTTTGACTCGAAAATTGTTTGGGAATAAACGACCCGATGATGTTAGGCCATGACTGAATAAACTATGGAACGTACTGGAAACCACAGTCGAAAGTCTCTAAGTAGACCTACACGAAGATAAAGAAAAAAAAAAGTTTGGAGTATATAGTTTTTTAAATCGCTCTTCCTTGGTGCGCGGTACTGTATTTACTATTACACTGTAATTTGACTGACTTGTATTAAAAATTACAAATTTTTGAATAACCATAGACATGTGGATCGAATTATTTTTGTTTATCTTTTATTATCATTTCAACATAAAGAAAGATTCATTTTAAATACTACTTAGTTCTCGAAATTTTCCTGTACAAAAAAGCTAAGTTCCCATTATAAAACATAATTTAAAAAAAAAAAAAGTTTTAATATTTTTCTGAGTGATTATAAGGTTTTTCAGATAGATTAAATTAAATTTTCAAAAACTGTAATTTGTAGCTATTCTTTTCTTTTTAAATCAGAAAAAATATCAAGATTCATAGTCATTAGAACAACGATGCAAGAATTTAGTAAACATGATATGAAAACGGTCCAGTCGTTCGGTGCTGTAGAGATGAAACATCCGGATAAACTGTTTTTTTTAATTATTATTATCTTATTCTAATTTGATTTTAAATAACTCTGAAACGAAAAGATATCAAAATTTTATGAAATTTTGACTATCATCTTCAAATTTTAAAATCGAAAACAATCCTACCATTTTACTATACAAATGTTACATCTGGAAAGGAGTTTGTATTCTTATTTCACCTAAAACGTGGGTCTGATGGACGTTTAATTCAATTGTATTTTGAAAATACGATTGATTACATCATTTTAAATAACAACTAACTACGTCTTCATTTCATCTCATTGAATTGTATGATAACAAATATTTGAAAAGAAATGATTATAAGCCAAGAAAAAGAACATTAATGGCGGAAATGCAAATCATAAAATTATAATTTCCTATAATTTCATAATTTCCTATAAAATTATTTTAAAGAAATTTCTATAAAAATAGCAGTTAACAAACTCATTCCGTTAGAAAATACTCATTTTAAATATATTGTAATTTAAATACAAATTCCACCAGTCCATGATCTAATACGGTCATAGAACGACAACCATCGTAACCGAAGAAACACAAACCTAATCACGGCCTCACATCCCATCTGTGCGATCAGCTTGTTGTACAAATTGCCGCGTACAGCGTTGGAACTTTGTGGTTTCTACAACCATTAGACAATCACATGCTGATCCCCTTTATTTATTCTCTACACCCAATAACCACGATTGCCAACGTTAACGGTAGAAAATTGTTTCTCTCGACACTTGCGCCTTCCATTACAATAAACGATTGGATAACCTCTTTGGCCGAATCTTTATAACCACTTTGCATTACGTTTCAGCTTGACACCTCGGGGAATTGTTTTTTCAAACAGTACCTGAACATTATTTGCTTAGATATTTGCCCAAGGGTTTAAAATTATAACGGACAACCGTAATGTCACGTAATTTCGGAATATCGGAAATGCCTTGGTTCTGTTTGAACGTAAGAACTAGTTTTCCAATCCAAACTTAATCTGCAATTGTAAGAATTTCTTTCAAAATCATTGGGTTCAAACTGTACGTTCTGTAACTTGTTCGTTGAAATGATGACAGCTTTATCAAGCAAACTTTCTAATGTCTTTATAATTTAAATTTTTTTTAAATACTTAAGAGTTTCTTAAAAACTGACCTTTATCTCCAGTTAATGCTGAAAATACTCAACAAGTTAATGTTGTTATTTATGAAATACAGTGTATACATAAAGTCATGGGGGGGGTTGAATAAATATATTTGCAAAAGAATACATTTCAAAATATGACACTTTAATAAAATGAAGAAAAAATTGATAATTTTCTTGTTTATCTGAGTAATATTTCGCCGTACAATATTGTTAGTCTGTGTAGTTCTGTACATGAGATATTTAGGTTTTCCTACGTTTGAGACCTTCTTAGAACATCTGGAGTTTCTGCTTCTTGTATTCTACATATCTTTTTTCAAAATGTTTCATTTTTGTTTAACATACTCCCGTAAATAAAAGAACATGATTGTAAGGTCGGGTGAGCGTGCTGGTAACCTCTTCCAATCTAACGTTGAGAAAATTTCTCATCAAGGAAATCAAATCGTTACATCCTCGATTTGGGGAAGAGCAAATAGCTCGCAACATGTCAAGGTAGAAATTCCATTTACAGAGATTTCGGCAATGAAAAAGGTTGCCAACAATGCGATTACGAGGCAGAGTTCATCAAACATTGACTTTTGGGCTGTCATGCTCATGCTGAACGAAGGTTTGGGAAACTAAATTTACCAAGTGGTAACTTATATGTCCGGAAGTATGGAAAGTAGTCTCATCACGAAACATGATTTCTTATCACCTTCAATGTTATCAAGAGACTCTACAGCAAAAATCAACCCTCTTAAGGTTATTTCCTGGCCTCAAAGCATGAAGTTTGTAGCCTTTAAACCTGAACCATTTTTAAAAAACCTTATGAGTTTGAACAAATTTGTGAAGTTTTCGTACGTTTTCAATAGTTTCATTTGTTGAGGACACTTTTTGTGTAATAAACTACCAGTTTCCTAACAGTTTCCTGTCTACGAACATTATTTACGAGAGAAGGTTCTTCATGAAACACACGCCAATACTCACGTTGCACTAGATTTACAGAATTTAATTTTGCAAGCCACAAAAGATATTGAACTTTCTTTGCACGGTTGTCATATTTTGTATTTAAATGGAATGGAGTTCAACAATGGTTACTCAATTATAAAATAACAGTTGACGCACCTGCAGTGTTTCCTAAGGAAATCATAACAATTTGAATCCCCATCATGACGTTTTGGACACACCGTATATAACGTTTAAAAATTATGTAAATACTAAGGCAGGTTGAGTACTTTCTTAGATTCATAATAAAGTGCTATCATATTCCGTTTCTGTTTTTAGTAAACTACATTTAATATTTATTTTTTTAAATCTTAATACCTTTTCTTTTCAGAATTGTCCAAGTCTAAATTTACAACAACAAATATCAGATGTCCGGAAGAATTGTCTCTAACTGGACGGATTTTCTTGCCGTTTTTATTTATTTATTTCTTGCTTACTCTAGACTAATTGAAATACTACCAATTCATATTTTTAATTTTGATTCGTATACCCCTACAAACACTTTTGCAACAACTTTTCTATATCTACTTTTCTTGTATAAGAAGTATAGGGTTGAAAAATCAAAAACTAAAAAAAATACAATATCTTTTTATCCCTTCCGTTTTGATAAAATTCTGTATTTAAACTAAGAGAACAAATTTATTTAGGTCTACCTTTCTCAGTTTTTCTATTCCTGCTGAAAAATATTAATTTGAGAATTGCACTCTTGTCTTGTTTAAAAAATAAAATAAGGAAATGCGTTTGTAACTTTCGTATTCGAAATTCAGCATCATTTAAATTAAAGTAAAAGAAAAGATAGGAAGTATGGAGTACAACCCTAAAATATTTACAGGCTAAACGACCTGTGAAACGCGTCCCCTAAACTCTTGGTTTCGCATTTCCCACAATTCCAGTTACTAAGTTCATACTATTAATCTAAAACCCTTCTTCAGGAGGTTCTCTATGATTCAATAAGGAGCCGTAGAAAACATCACTTACATGTCTAAGTTACTAAACATTGTATGATTAAAACAGAACACCAACTCATTATTCTACCTCCATCTACCTTGAAATACTGGTTGTTAATATATAGATCATCACTGTCTTGTATGGAGCATCTTTGATTATAAACGTTTGATGAGTCTGAACTCCGAGTTAAAATAAAAACACTCCGTAGAAGAACGTTAGTTGAAGAAGGTAATTTTTAACTTACAGTTGGTCAAATAATATTTTATTTTGAAGGACGATTAAAAAGAAATATTGGTGATAACCTATTTCTTATGTGCGCTTTCAATACAATTTTCTATTGGTGACCAAGAAATTGTTGAACTAAGGTGTTTTTATTTCATATATTTTTCAATAAAAAATTAATCCGCCGTATTAAATGTTAGTAGTAGATTAATTAATAACGAGTTAGTTTATTTAATTTTTGTTTCTGTATTAATTTTAAAAAAATGAACCGTAAATTCACTAAGCCTATTTTTGGTTCCTAGACTCTAACTCTAAAATGTACACATTCTATAATCTTACAAGATATATAGTATAAAATATATCTCAATCTGACCAGTAATCAATTCAGACTATAGACTTTAGCCACAAGTTTCTGCTTTATTAGTTTTCATGTAGTGGCGGCAACCCTCAACATCCTTTTCATACTCCAACTATTTACTGCTTCATATCAATTAAACTGCACTTCGCGCCTAGAAACAACAGTCGTAAGAATCTGCGAGTTAATGTGGACAAGCACCATTATCATATACCCGATACTTAAACATAAGTATATTATGCTCGCATAACCCGTTTTAAAAGGCCTATTCTCAAATATGGGGTATGGTAGTTAATGTAGGTATTTTCCAACAACGTCTATAGCTATAAATCAATAAAAATTTAATTGGCGATTTATATTTCGTGGTAAAAGTGAAGCAGTCGTCTATAGAGTGACGTTAGGTTGTTCACCTCTGCATCACAGTTCGTATTACATTTAATGATTCTTTAACACAAAACATGTTCATTGACTGAGTAATTTGTACTGCAACTACTGTTTAGGCATTCACAACTGTTAGCGATGTCCGCAATGTCAACAAGTCTTATAATAAGCTTGGAAACATCGTTCTGGCGTTTACATCATCAGTTGGTGATTTTGCAACATGCGTTGCTCGATTTATTCCCTCGTATTTATTAATAACCGACTACCACAAAAATAAAATAGGCCTACTCTTGTCAGTCATTCCATCTGGGGAGGCGGAGAGAGAGAGAGAGAGAGAGAGAGAGAGAGAGAGAGAGAGAGAGAGAGAGAGAGAGAGAGAGAGAGAGAGAGAGAGAGAGAGAGAGAGAGAGAGAGAGAGAGAGAGAGAGAGAGAGAGAGAGAGAGAGAGAGAGAGAGAGAGAGAGAGAGAGAGAGAGAGAGAGAGAGAGGAATAAACATACAGTTAATAAATGGGGAAAAAATAGGCCGCCGATTTTAGACTGATTGAAAAGTTTAGAGGATTTGAAAAAATTTAATGCTGTCTTCTGTTGTCAACATGATAGTGGCCATAAAAATTAAGATAAAGATTTGAAATTTGCTATTTGGGACAAACTCATTGAGTGGGGAAATGACAGGCATTTTAACATGGGATATCTTTTACCTTAGCGAATATTTTAACTTACATATTTCTAAATGATGTGAATATTTGCCTTAATGACGATATTAATAACACTTCTGGACAATGAAATGGAACGAAGCCACTCTTTTGTTGTTGCAATGACGAAAACACTATCGATCATCATCGCTTTAAAAAAAGATAAAAAATGCGTCCCAAAACAGAGACCCCCCCCCAACCCTACTCTTGAGTGGGAAAAACATAAAACTTGGTCCAGAGAACCTGATAGCAAAGATAATCTACCCCAAAATTATTAGAAGAAGATTAGTATAGATCCAGCTAGGGAACTGAACCCCTGAGAGATACTAAACATAATAATTTCTATTTGAAATTTTATATTATCGATTAAAATAATGCAAACCATATTTAAAAAATCTTACGAAATTCTTCCTAATTGAAATTACTAGTGATAGTGAAACAAAATTGTAAAGGATTGGAGAAGGACTGCGTAAGATTAAACTTATTTAAAAATTCAATCCAAAGCTTCTAAGATAAGTTAGCGCTGAACTGGTTCACTTCTTATTACAGGGTGCGTCTACAAACTGGCGAGATAATTCGAAATTCTTACAACAATAAAGCGAGAGAGAGAGAGAGAGAGAGAGAGAGAGAGAGAGAGAGAGAGAGAGAGAGAGAGAGAGAGAGAGAGAGAGAGAGAGAGAGAGAGAGAGAGAGAGACACTCCTCTAGCTATTATCGAAGTAGCACTGAGCGGCACAAATTTCTTCGGTCGACATTGCGCTATTTTCAGAAACTATATTAGCATGAGGCAAATTAATATGAACAAAACATTACAATTATGAGTATATACGTTTATAATATGCACAAAATACTGATAGAAGTGAGTTATATCCAATAATTAGTATCCGGTAATCATCAATGTAACGAGGAACTCAGCAATTTTGTTTGAAAAAAATATTGGTTTTCAAGTTGAGCGTGGTTGACTGTCAGAGAAGTGGGGGTGCAGCGTTTCATCACACGTACAGCCGAATGAATCCAATTTGCTCTACCGTGTATAGGAAATTGTACTTCAAAAATTCCAGATATTTGACAAAACTTATACAAAGACAATATAGTCATTTGTGAGCTTAATTCGCGGAATCAGAAGTAGAAAATAACGGTAAATGAGTGGAATTTCTCACTATAAACTGATCCGAAAAACAATTAAAGAGATTGGATTAATTTACCGCCTGCCTTATATCCATTGAAATAGGGCTCGAAAGTGACCCCACCTGAATGGAACTCACATAGTCGAAAGAGCTTTTAGTTTAAATCACCATTACATCTCACAGAAATATTCAAAAATACATTCTTCCCACTAAAAATATCTGGGTGATTATATTGATGATTTGAGAATCTTTAATAAGAATTATTTGGTTAAAATATTTCAACTATGAATATTGAAAGTTGTCGTTCCAAAAGAAATTGGTTGAAATCCATTTCATTATATGAATAACTCAAATATAATTTCAATTATCGTATTCATAATTGGGCAAAAAGTATTACTTATTTTTCTACTAGTTTTTGTGAATTTTGAACACTTATAAAGTCGTTTATAAAGCAAATTTAGATTTTTAACAAAGGTTTCACAACATTCACTTTTTCATTTTTGGAACTTTGTAAATAATCCATATTCTCTGTTTAACAAAATAATGTTGGTTCTGTCTTTAGGTAATTTAATGTAGATTTTGGAAATGGTTTCACTTTACTTGTTAGGTGAAAAATAAAGTGAGAAAGTAGAATTTGTAACTGAAAATATGTAAGTCACATTTTTCGTAGAAAAGGGGAAAAAAATATATTTCGAAAATGAAGGAGTATACAAGGAGGCTTAATGTGGTCAATTTAATTGCAAATGAAGTGAACTATCACCCAAATATTTTGGCACATTGTTCACCATTAAAGGATAATTTACATATTACATACTAAATTTACACAAACACCTAACTTCAAACTTTGCACAAACACTTAAAATACATATATTAATTCTGAAAAAAAAACATATCTGATTAAAACTCATGGTTAAATTCCATTTAATATTTTATATGGTCATATTAATAACGTCTATTGAGCGCGTCATCAAATAGTGAGTAACGATACAGGTTGTGTAACATTAAGAAAATAAAACAACAATTAAATTAATAATATTTCAAGTGAAAAATATACGACCTATACTGGGAATTGAACCATCATTCACTTAGTCTAGTCGCTTCCTTAGTACACTTCTCACTTGTCTTTGCTTTTGCTGCAATTTTCGAGTTATCAAATTAATTATCTCGTTACAAACGAGATTGAAATTACATTTACTCAACTTGCAGCCCTTATTTATGGCTAGCTCAGTTGGTAGAGCTTTGGCGCGTAAAGCTAAAAAAGGTCCTGGGTTCAAGTAGTTAGTAATACTGGCTGGTATGAAGAACGTATAAGAGGTCAAATCAAACATTAAGTTAATTATCAGAATGTAGGTTATTATAAGACCAAGCGATACTTCGCTTGAAAGATATGCTGATAACAAAAACTTTGGTAATCAATTAAAATTTTACCATTTAATCAAAAATGGCGGCAATTGGAAAATAAAATGGTTAATATGTACACTATTTTCACGGTACTGGCCCAGTATCGTGGTTAATTGTGAAGCTACAACTATTATTGTTAACTAACTCTCGTTAGAATATTACAACAATGGCGACGGGAATTTTAATGTTCTAACCTCACTTTACGCGACTAATAAGCCAAGTAGCCAGACTAGCCTGCTGTTACGATACGGAGTTTAGTTTTTTAGTTTAATTGAGCACTATTTTTATACCAGATGTAGAAAACTATCTGTATTATAGGAAATACAATTATTTTATTCTATTCTTACAATAGTTTAACTAAAATCTAATCTGAATAACTCTATTTGTTTTTATTTTTATGTAAATATTCCTATTTTTTACATTCACTTGATGATAGTTACAACTGATTAACAGTTCGCGACATTTAAAACGCCGCACTTTCCATACAAGATTAATACGCTTCAGATAATATTTATAAAATGATTGGTAGAAAGGCAGTGAAGAGCGTCAGATTCATAGAAATATGATTGTCTCAAGTATTATTTGTTTATAGACTTATCATGGAGAGATACGAGTTGTAGTTGTTAGCTTCTGGCATAGATAGCGCCACTGCGGTTCTCCTTCCTCACCGCTTTTGTTTAACCAACGGTAACAATAGATTCAGTAGCTCTTTGTTGTTTTATTGTTCTATGTCGCCTTCTCAATCGACTCAAGTTATTAAAAAAAGGAAATGAAAAGCAGATTAATTTACAATCTTAAATAATAGAATTGATAATAAAAAGAAGAGAAAAATAATTTGAAATCTGTCGAGGCATTTTGATTATATTTTCATTGTTTGGCAGTGATTTTGTGTTGTACTTTTATTACCATTGTGTCGACTTGTTTTTGTTTTTTTCACTGGAGATAATTACAACAGACTTAGGTTGGTCATTCACTAACAGTGGCGCTCTCTGTCTTGAACTCGATGCATTATTTGGGTTCAAACTTGATTAATGAATTACAGTACCCAGAGTGCATTGTATGTTTTAGACACTCACAATACTGCATGTAAAATACAATATAGATAAAGAAAGCGATTCTACTACTTCCGTATTAGATTGTATTTAAACTTTGTAGAACAAGACAGTCTACTTTTAACCCCCCACCCCCACCCCCACCCCACCTTTGAATTAAAGTTTAAAAGAAAGGAGGGCTTGAGGTGACGATAGAGTTAAACATATATTGTGAGGAGGGGGAATTTATTGAGAACTTGGGGTATGAAATTTATTTAAAATCAAAATGTATGATCATATATGGCTCTTAGTTTTCTTTCGGTTTCATACATCTAGAAACATTTTGTTTTCATTTGTGTTGGCTGTATGATAGAAATTAAGCCTAAAGAATTTAACTAGCTGCTTTAAAACTTTATTTTTTTTATGTATGTGTAATTTTTTATGGCCCCGAAGGAAAATACTGAAAGAAAAGAAAAATTATCTTCCAAAGTTATTTGAAATTATATAGATAGGTATTGACCAATAAACAATTTTTCTGAGAACAGTATCAAAATGCTCTTGTTATCTTGATTGATTATATTCTTTATTTTCTGGATTATTTTATATTTCTAAAATATTTATAAATGAAATGTATGAATAAAATCAGAACCATTGAAATGGTTCTTACAATTTAAAAAATATCTGAAATTTCCAATTCTAAAATTTCTAAAAATTCTAAAATTGGAATTCTAAAATTTCCAATTCTGAAATTTGATAATTCTAGGGAATAATTATAAAACTTAGTCTCAAAATCTTTGAAACAGTCAGTGAAGTTTTGAAAGTTAGAATAATGGATAATAGTTATGTACAAAAACAAAGATGCCTAGCAAAACCTAAAATCTAGTTATGGTTTTCCAAGAATTGAACATATTTTTTTCATAGAAAGTCTTGGATTGGCAAATTTAATGTAGGGTTAAGACATTTTCGTAAAGCCACATGACTTGTTTCACTAATTTCAATTCACTCTATTCCCTTATTCATAAGAGAGAGATATAGTAATCATAGGGAGAGAATTAGCTCAGTTAACAGAATGCATGTTTATCTTTCCACTGCTTGGATTAGAGACTGTCACAGGTTTGCCTTGTGTATTTCTGTTTGTTACCAACTCCTCCATCTTCATTAGTCTAATGAGCATAAAGTAAAGATGTTAAACAACAACAAAAATTAAAATGTTCGTAACCCATGTACTCATGCATTTTACTCCGAAATCCAACTCCCTAATCACATCATACATGTCATAAAGGTAAACCTCTGACACCAGTCTAAAAATTAGTAAAACAATTATAACGGTCAATAATCTTTAATATTTAGTGCATTTATAGAAGTTTTCTTTGGGTATATTTTACCAACTTTCCCATAATCATTGTTTTGTATCAATTTACTAAAACAAAATAAATATGATTCAATAATATTATAATAAAATTAAATCATTATTGGTGTTTTGTGTGAGACCCTTATAGGATGCTCAAAGTTATTAATAATGGTGTATTAAAAAATTGTTTTGAATTGGTTTCCTATAATGAAGCAAAGAGGAGAAAGTTTAGATAAAGGGTTAAGGAGGATTTGACTTCTGGCACTGCTACTTCATAAAGCCTGTATAAACTAATCCTCCAGGTTCTAATCTAACAGATTAGTCCCCTCAACAAGTTTTAATAATCGATTAATTAGCTCATCTTCCAAGAGCTTGTACTCCAAACAACCTAAGCATCTTGCTTGTAAGCAAGATTTTATGTGGATAATGGTTTTATTATCTAAATATTATAGCGTTCCCATCATATACCCCTGAAAAAAGCAACCTTAGGCCACAGTGTCCTCTTACAATACCAGTGGTCCTACTAAGTTGCTACCTGGTCAATGTCCATGCTATGCCACTAAATTTGACAGGCGGAAAATTATTCATTACTCTTTTGGTGTAAGCATGATCTGAAAGACTATTTCACCTTTCCTGGAGTTTTAATCTAACCTATCGGTTGATGGTGGTCCTGGTTAGGCACACTGACATTCTAACTGCGTATCTAAGGTCCTATAAGATTGATTGCATATTCTACTTTAGCTAGCCTCTCTGCCTCTTCGTCTTTGTGTTTCAAAACCCAGTATAAAGTTATGTTGTTTTTATGGGTTGGGGCATTAACGTTTTCAAGACATTCCTAAACCAATATTGATCTTATTTTGGTTCCTAGGAGTGCTTTGATTATTACTGCCTGGCTGACAGTATAATATGAAACTGAGTTTTATTGTGCCCCATTTCAGATTTTACTGAAGACAGTTAGTGGCAAAAAACATCAACCTAGAAAACTGTGTTCAGGGGAATAGAACACTCAGAATGTATACTTAAAAACTTCATAAACTTTGTTTTAAACCGACTTTGTGTTCATCTAAGAATAATCTATCAAACTCGCAAAACACAAACATACTTATTCATTTAGTGTAGATATATTGTAATTATATTAGTGTCTGATACAGTATAGTGGTAGTCAATTTATAATATAGCTTCAACCGTACATAATTAATGATTGGCCATTTTATACTTTTCAGGAGAAGCAATCCACTTAGCAAGAGATTTTGGTTATGTTTGTGAGACAGAATTCCCTGCTCGTCAGGTCGCTGAGTACCTTAGCAGACAACACACATCAGATCCCTCGGAATCTTATAGACGTAAAGAACTCATACATGCAACCAAGTAAGAATAAAATCTTTTTTAACTTATAATTTAATCCTGAGTTTGTTGAAAGTAAGCTAGGAAGTAACTTTCCTGCAGATTTAAATAGGGGTTAGTAGGTGGGTTGAAGAGGGGCCGGTGGGGTGGGTGGGGGTAGACTATGGTAGACCTAGTATTTCTCTGCCTCCATTCATCTAAATTTCAATTGAGTCAAAATTATTCTCCCGTGAAGACTTTGTCCTGTTGATCTTAAATCATCTATAAATGATTACATTTAACATTTTAAAAATATAAAATAATGCAAGACGTGAGAAAGGTAATACAATTGTAGATAAATTCTTTTCTTTTTTTAGAGATTTGATACAGAAAATAAGATGTTTTCTAAAAAAAAATGTATTCAAAATTCAAAAATGTCTTTTACCTAATATTGAAACCAGTAGTGAGTTTTGTGGATGTTTATAAAAAAATATAATATTTAGATAATGTAGTTAGCATTTTAACCTCAAGGAAAATTGTGTAGGATTACACAACCAATAAAACAATTTGAGCAATTAATCAAAAGAATGTGCCAAATCATCTCTATTTTCAAGAACAATGTTACTAGGTTTTATTTATTTATTTATTTTTTAATTTTGTTTTTGTGAAGCTGGGGATGAAAGTTTTCATTAAAATATCTTCTCATTTCAAACAAATTATCAAATAAATATTAAAAAAGAATTTTGGTTTAAACAATGTGACCATTTTTTGATACTCTGAAAAATAAGTGTCATGACAGAAAACCTAAACAAAATCTAATTTTGTTATGATTTGATTTATAATTTATGAGAGAGTACCTCTGAATTCTCAATCAAATAACATTGGTTTCCAAGAAAGTCTGAGTTTTGATATATTGGTAAAAAAAAACTATATTATTCTTGTTCAATTTTATTATTACATACAATTTTTATTTATTGTGCCCAAACAAGATTAAAACTGTCAGTACCGGTAAATAAATAAGTTAGGTTCCAACATTCATGAAACATGTTGTATTAGGAAGTGGGACTTGAGAAAAAGTTGTTTTCGTGATATCAATAATTACATATTGTGGAGGCATTTCTTCTGCAAGGAGTTCCTATTAAGTAGAAGGAGAAGAAGAAAGCAGTCATAGGAAAACCGGTAGCCGTGGCTGTGGCGCATAGTGAGATATAATTTTTTATCATTATGTTGTAAAAGTCGTTAATCTAAAACTTTGCATTGATTGGGTGTAATTTTTTTCAAATTAAAAACGGGTTGTCTTTGATGTATCGTAGATAACAACATCAATGCAATTGTATCTGTGTATAAGCCTGTGGTAATAATTACTGCAAACAACTTATTGCAGGTTAATATTGTTTTTAGTTTACAGTGATTAATGTGTAAAGTAATTTAAATATTAAATTATTATATCGTTCCAACTTTCACCACACATATCAATTTGTAAATCTTTTAAATAATTAATAGACAGTTTAAAAACACCTAGTTTCTTGTTTCGTCCTAATAGAAGGAATGCGTGTATGTAAATTCTTTTGATAAATTCTGGTTTTATTCCTTTTCAAAGACCAAAAATGAATATTTGGAATGCACCTGAAATTCTGTTATAGTAGGAGGCAAGTAATTTTGTCATTAATTATGGATCTATTTGCCTTTCTAAAATTTACCCACCATTAATTTGTTAATAACAAATATATTCAGCAAAGAATATAACTTCTAGTTTTGCTGACAAATTCAAATGAAAAAACTAGCATTCCTGTTATTAGATTATTATCACAGATTTTTCTAATTGTTAAGATAACTACTTAAAATATATTCATTTAGTGACAACTTTCATTGTTTATAGAAAATAAAACACATTTTTGTTTATCATTTAATGCAGATTTTAAAGAGGGACTAAATAAGCTATTCTGAGATTTTTTAAGACCAATAGAATTTACAATTTATTTACCAAAATTATATTTTACGATTCACCATTTTAAAATTTATTTACCTAAATAAACTTGCCTAATGATTCGTAAAACTGGGCCCACATGCTAAATTTGAATCAAATAGAGTAAACAATACTCAAGAATATGAAGATCCAATTTGTATTTACTTCATACCTAAAGATGTGATCTACTACAATCACAGAAAGCAAAAATGAAGTCCATAAATCATGGTGAACTTTAAAAAGCTGTGATTTTGCTTCAAGATAACACTCAACTTCATATGGCCATCAAGCCAATCCGCTGCCTTCAAGATCTCGGTTATAAGCTATTGGACCAACGACCACCATACCGTCCTGATCTAGCTTAATTGATTAAATTTTTTAGGCCATTTAAAGAAGAGCTTAGAGGCAATCAATTTTGTTCCGATGAAGATGTCATGGAAGTGGTAAATTGGCTACACACCAAACCTAAAAAGTTTTTTTTTTTTTTTTTTTTTTTCAGGAAGGAATTCGATAGCTTATTAAAAGATGAACTAAATGTATAGAAGTAGGAGAAGATTGTGTTGATAAATAAGCATATTTCATTCATCTAAGTGTAAATAAAATTAATATTTTTAAATGTCACTTTACTCTTTCACTTACCCTTGTATAAACACAGTTACTGACTGGTTTGAGGAACCTAATTATTGTATTATTCAATTCTTTCTGTCTACAGGCAAGTTACTAAGGAATTAATGGATTTATTAAATCAAGACCGTTCACCATTATGTAACACACGGCCACAACACATCTTGGACCCCAGCATCCAGAGACATCTTACTCACTTTTCTCTTATTTCCCATGGGTTTGGCAGTCCTGCAATTGTTGCAGCATTAACAGCTATTCAGGTATTTTTTCCTCTTTCTTATGCTAGTTTTAACTAAATTGTTTCTTCTAAAAGTTATAATATAAATTAGACTATGATGATATCGACTCCACAATAGAAACTTGATTAACCACATATATGTCTCTTAGATCTCTATACCCTAAGAAATAAAAAATTTAAATATTTTATATCTATGTAAATATGTTATATAAATGGTAATGTTTGAATATCCAGTTGTCTCCAAATTTTGTATACAAATTGCACACATATGTACATTTAAAAGATTCATTAAAGTCACATTTAATGACAATCGCCATTTAAAAGAGCAATAAATTACATATGAAACTAATTAAAAATTTTCTTATGTTGTTTAGTTTTAAGAAAATTAAAGAAACAATAAATACACCGTAGTTCCATTGTCAAATGTTGACTTAAAATTTGGAGGAAGGATCATTTTTCATCCCATAAATATAATTAGTCGAATTTTTATAATAAATTAGAACATAATGTTGCTCTAAAACTAATTTGACATTAATAAATGATGTACTATAAACTAAACGAAACAAAAACTACATAATAAATCGTTATTTTTAGCATAGGCTGTATCATATTTTACCAATATTTGAAGATAATATCACTATTAATTAATTAAAACCTTAAGACATATTAAACATTAAAACATATTATGGACCTCAATATAAATCTTTGAGGTCCCAGTGAAGAGAAGCTATTGTGACAGTCTCTCCAGCCTTTAAAAAAATGGCAAAATGAAAATAGTGCTACAGGTATCAATTCTTCAAAATCCATTTTTCCATAGCTAAAATTTCTTTAGTAAAAATGCCTTTATTTTTGTCTCTAAATAAGCTCTCACTACAAACCATTTATAATATTTCATATTGTTTTATATTCCAACACATCATTCAAAAGAGGATAATTAATTATGAACTTCAGTGTATAAAATTTTATAACAAACATTTGACCTAAATTTAATAACCACTCCTAGAAACATAATACCAATGCTCTCAGTTTTGATTCTACTCTCATTGGTTGTCACTCTCACACACCATCACACCATAGAGATAAAATATAAAGTTCCACATTTCATAAGAGTGATCTTTTTAAAATAAAACCTAAAAAGGAAGTGGCGAGATTTTCTTTTTGTCTTAGAAGCTCATATTTTTAAGAATGTATGTAGAAAAACAAATTCTGCCTCCCCCACGCCCTGCAAGATTACTTGTACCCTTCCCCTTCCCTCACTGCAGAAAAATAAAATCTGTACTATGTTTCAATGGTTAGAATAAAAGAGTTTAAGAAGGTATTATGCAATATTAAAAGACTTAGAAATAAAATTAATTAGCGTTGATATTTAGTCTAAGTTTTAATTTATAAATTTTCCTTTTAATATGTTTCAGAATTTCTTATCGGAATCGTTAAAGCATTTAGAAAAAATGTATCCATCAGGGAACAGCCTATCAGTTAGTTCTTCCCAACAGGGTGGAGTTTTATCAGATACAAAGCCTAAAGATTTAGGGAATGAATTGAAAAAGTGAGGATGGCTGAAACGAGGATCTTCAGATCCTCCAGCAACCCCGATTACTGCAATTCGACACTCATGGCCATATAACTAACAGATTAACTGACATTTCCTGTGAAGTGATATTTATTGATGGTCGGGTGTGTTTTCATTAGTACTTTTTTCTATTTACAAAAAGCTGCTGTAAATGTAGGTCGTTACTTTGAACATAAATTTGTATGATATTTAGTTTTAATTTTTTTAGAAAATGAAGCAAGGTTTTTTTTATATATACATAAATATATATGTAAAGAACAAAAACCGTTGTTTATTTATTACTTAGTTATTGTACAAAAAAATGTGATGTGTTTGTGAAGTATTTGTATAAAGGTGGATACATATTGGTCTGAATCTGTTCACTGGGTAACATAATTAACACTAGGAACAAAACTGTTTTTATTTTATACAAATACCATTTCTGTATGAAATATACAAATGTTTATAGTTTTCTAGAATAAAATGCTCTCTAGACTATTAAACTGGTTATTAGTAGTCACTAAAAATATTATTGTGTTGTTAAAAATAGTTGAAATAATACACAATAGATCAAATCAATAACTTCAAAGATTTTTTATAAAATAAGTTTCAATTTAACCAATAAAGAAACCATTATGTATGTTTTTGTTAACTTTATGGCAGAAACTATTGTTTAGTGTTTCATTTAATTAAGATGATAGTGATTAGAATTTTACCCTTTTACTTGATTGGGTATCCCTAAATAAATTTATTTACAGTACATTTATTAGCTCTTCTGTTCAATGATATTATTTTTTATCTTTTTCTTTTAGTACACTTTCTGATTGGTACACTTTTTCTCTATATGAAGGAAATTTAGTTACAAAATTTAGTCTCATAGGTTGAAGTATCTAGAAGGTAAAACCCAGTTCTATTTATAATAATACAAAAATACATAAATAATTTTAACCACGGTAGTTAAAGATTAGAAGTGAGAAAATATTGTTGTCATTATAATTACATTTTGAATAAACAAACACAAATCCATTATGTAAACAATTTAATGAGTAAAGTCTATATCAAATTGCACTTCCTTGGAATTTGTTAATTATTTTAACACCATTATTGTGGATGTTGAGATCATTAGTGAAAAGCTTCATCATTAAATTTTTCTTGTGGAATTTATTTTGCTTAATTTATTTGAAATGGATAAATTTTCAAATAAACTTTTAACCACCACAATATATTCTTTGACATTACAGATCAACTGAATATCAAATGAAAAAGATTTTTAATTCAGAACCATTTTCTTTTAGTCACAATTTCATGATTGTAGCATATGACACAACTTTGAATTTATATGTATTATATAAACATTCATTGGTTCCCTCTAGCATGGAAGATCTAGGTGCTATGAATGTAATACCTTATCAGTCCAATGCCTAATATGTGTGTTTACATACTACGTAGTTCTACTCTAAGGCTTATTTAAAAAATGGTTGAAAGGAATTCAAATGGATGAGAATATTCAGAATTTAAATCTAAAATATTTTATGTACGATTTTTTATAAATCTAAATATATGAGAATATTACACATATTATGTGTTATTCTTCATTTATCTGTTACCATTTTGTTTCACATGAAATTCTAACTGTTCAATGTTAATAAAAATCGTTATCGTAATCTATATTTTTCTGCTAAGACTTACATAATTGATTTGAGTAAGTTACATTATTCTGCCATTTTTAGTTTTGTCGTAACTTGCTGACATGTTTCATATAAACTCCATTTGATTGTAAACAGCTTATGAAAATTTAATTGAGTTCATTCGAAATGTATCAATAGACGTTAAGACAATGTTAGGAATGTCAGAAAAATGTACTCAAATCTGTTAATCTATATATTTGACACTATTTAAATTTTATTATATCATATTTATTAAACAACGATGAATATTTACCAATTGTGTGGATCTGAAAAGTGTAGTAACTCCTCTCCCTTCCCACAAAAACAAAGTTTTGTAAAATTATAGAAAAAAGAGGTAAGAACAAATTTGACATTAAAGTAAAGTTATTGTGTATTAATTTATTCAATAAATTTAGGAGACAAAATGAGTATAAATTGATATTAATAATGTTATCTGCTCATATTATAAATTATCTTAATCTACAATATATTAAAACATACTGATCCATTAATAATGATTTTTGTTAATAACTATCTTTTTAATATTTTAAGACCAGAACATATCACAAATCAAGTATAGGGGAGTAAATTTAGTAACTATGTTCAATACAGTTAAATTTAATATCTATGTTTGGCACACAACACAACATCAATAAATAATATGTCAACATATTTGCTTTTTTTAGGGGAAAGAGATAAGAGTTTAAAATACAAATCTTTCCTGATAAGTTTTAACTAAGAAAAAATTAGTTATTTTTTCATCAAACTACATTTAGAATAATAGTAATTTTTCAATATTATAAGAAAGTGCTCACTTTCCTTTCTGAATTTTTCTAATCTTTTAAAAAATCTTTACTTTGTATAACCTCACAAACATCCTTTTAAAATAAATCTTCATTTAATAAACATACTTCTAATCATTTTAGTTCTGATGCTTTTGTAAAAATAAAATTTTAATATTTCAAATTTACTTAAGAACAATCTTTTTTTTTTTTAACTTTTTGAACGTGCCATATGACAAACAAAAGTGTGCCTCTAAATTTGATCTAATGTAGATTATTTAAATGATACAATTTTGTAAAACACTTAAAAACAAAAACAATTATTATTTAGAAACAGTAATTATGTTTGTTCTTTATTATCAATAATTAATCAGATTTTGTTGACAATTAAACGAATTTAAGCATTTGATAATTTTTTTGAAAATATATAATTTCAAAATTAATGTAATTGATACATTCTTTAATTTACTACAAAGTTTGTTATTATCTTTCAATCAAAATAATATATATTAAAGGTAATCTTAATGTTTATTTATATATTGTTGGTTTTATAATAATCTGTAATTTTATATAAATTTGTTCAAATCATTAATGAAAAGATCAACATTAGGTCTTTTTCTAATAATGTGTTTTAACTATTTGTTTCTGACATATAATGAACTCGATCTAAAGATCAGCCATTGAACCAATATTGGTTTTTATTTTTAAGATAAATTAAAAGTCTGTAAAAATTAGTTTTTAAGATGCATTTTTTATGTGACATACATTCTGAATATAATTTAATCAAAAATAAGTTTTTCTTTTAACGAAATGGTAACACTGTAAATTTATTAATGTTACCAATTTAAAATGTGTACAAAAAAATCAAAATCAAATAGAACCCAAATGATATCAAATTAATAATTTTATAATTAACCTTATCTATTCAAAGAGCTTTTACATCTCTTGAAGTGTAATTATTAATACTCAGTCTTTGATAGGGAAGAGAAAATACTCAAAGTTTGTTGTGATTTAACAATATCTTTATTGTGCCAATTTATTGTACAAAGACAATATAATTTGTAAAGAAAAGTTGTATGATTGAATTGAGGTTAGGTATACAAAATAACGAGTGTTTTTGAGTGTGAGTAAATGAGACTTTCTGTTAGTATCGTAATATATATTTGGGTTGTTGTACTCGTATTTTATTCACATTGTATGAATTTAAATTTATTCTGTACATTTAAATTTGATTATGAAATTAAATTAGTTCTTCATATTAGAATAAAACAAATAAGATTCTATGGTCTCTGTAAAAACCATAATAAGAGTATAATATGTTATTATAATAACTTCTTATTTTGTTTTCAACTCCTTTTTGTTTTATTAATATTTTTAATTTCATTACATGAATAAATCAGACGTAAATTATGAAAATTAAGAAAAAGCACAATTTTGTTCTAGGCCTCCTAATAATAGGCCAATAGTATGATATTTATAAATCTTTTACATAATATTCAATCAGTAAAATATTTATATTTAAATAAATAATGATACAAGGGTTTGTTAATTATTAATAAACTACAAATTAGTATGATTTTGGAAATTATGAAACACCTAATTATTTGAAAAATGTATATGATTTATCAGATATATTTAAAAATGTGTTATAATTTTAACTCTACAGTTAATGGATTCATTTTATATTGGACAAAATAGAATCACAATGACCAAACCAAATACAATATTAAATGAGACCTACTTTTCTGTAAATGTATTTTCTTAGGTTTAATGTCTTCTATGTCTAAGATTTTTTCCAAACTAAATATTATTGTTGTTGATTTTTTTAATGATTACTACTAGTTATCAGTACTTCTAGAGAAGGCAGTAACAAAAATTTTTTCTTCTCTAGGCTACCTAGTTTCTTATGAGAAAAAATTTGAGCTCATATTTCTATCTGTATGAATGTACATGTGTGTGTGTGTGTGTGTGTGTGTGTGTGTGTGTGTGTGTGTGTGTGTGTGTTTGTGTGTTTAATTGCCGCTATTAACTTTTATATTTAATGGTCCAATCTAAACCAAATTTTAACTTACCCTTTTACCATAAAAATGTTTTAATTAAATAGGCTAATTTGGAACTTTGGCAGAGAAAGAGAAATTTCTCCTATACTGACAAAATGAAACAACTTTTGATTATATAATTCAGATATTGATATTTTATGGATTTAAAAAAAATTGAGTGTCATATATATTGTAAATGTATAAATTAGACATTTTGAATGGTTTGAATAGATTATTTTGTACAGATCGAAAACTAATTTTAGACGATGTTTTATTCAGCAACTTATTTTGGACATACGGGGCCCATTTCACATATTAAAGTGTGTCTTATTATTTTGTAGAAGACAATTTTATTTTTGAATTTGTAGACTCATTTTTATTATTTTTTTAAATTTAAATCTTTTTATTATTTTTTTTTATTGATTATTATTTTTAAATACATGTTTTTGACATACAAATTACAAACAATGCATTTTAAGCACAGAATACAAATTTTTTTAAAAAATTATTTCGGAGACAATATCCAACTCTTTTGGGCCTATTTAAAATTTTCAAAAATTTGTTGGAAAGTTTAAATCTTTTAGAACATATTGTGTATGTTATGTCAGTCTATTCATTTAAGACTTTAAAAAAATAATTTCCATCTGGTAGCTACTCCAATTAATTTGAATATTCAATTACTTTGGTCATTGCTTTTTTATATACTATGTCACTTATATAACGGATTTATACCAGTATGAAGAAAGTGAACTTTGATAAATCTATTTATACTTGATTACAAAAACAAATTTATTTGGGTAAGAAAACAAAAGAAAGTACAAAATTGTTTTATAATATTATATGATAAATTTCTAACTTAAATTTATCTATTCTATTGATTACTTATTTTTGTAATTTTAAAAGTTATCCTCAGATTTCATAAGTATTTGGTTTACCATACATGGTTAAGTAAATGCTGAACTGAAATAACGGGGTCAGATTTTACGACATTGTCTGTCTGTCTATTTTGCATAAATTGTAAATTAATTGAACATAGATTTTGAAATTTGGCATGAATGAATGTATAATGTGTTGGCCATCTATACAAAAAAATTAAAAAGGTTTGCACATTAAACACATACAAACACATACATACACACTCAACATTTTGAAAAATTAAAGTAACATATCAAAGTAAAGGTCTTCATTTATAGATTACAAATATAATTCACACTATAATGTATTTTGAGGCCTAAAATCGAAAATAAAATGATTAAATTTTGTCCCATCCCTATTCTGACTTAAAATTCAGAAAATTTAACATTAAAATCCTCACCACGAATCATAGTATTATAATAGAAAATTCGAACCTGATAAACTTGGTTAAAAATTTGCTTACTATCCTGTATTACTTATCCCATTATAAATATATTTTATAATAGTCAACAAAATTACATAATATTTCACTTTTGAGTGAAACATTCATAAAATTTTAGATTTTTGTCAAAATTAAAAAAAGATTTGTTACTTATACTACAATCCCAAGTGTATAGTTGTTTACTTATAACAGTTATAACTCTATTAATACTGAGAATTTGTGTTGTGATTTGAAAGTTATGTTTTAAAAGTTTTATTTTTGAATTAACATTGTTATAGATGAATGATAAAACCTATTTAAACACAATTTTATTTTAAATTCTTAATAAATTATTGAAAATAGTATTTGGTTGCCAATTTAATTTTAGGTTTGATATGTGGATTAATTAAATCCATCAACATTATACTTAGCCATTTCTTGCCATGACAAAATTCTTGTGATAATTTTACCTTGCCATTAAAGTTGTAAAACTTTACTAAACTTATAAATTGTAAATATATATATTATAATATGAAACATAATAGTTAAACCTAATAAAATACACAAAATAAAAACAGTCATAGTAGATGTATTAGTGTATTCATACATCATTGATTCCTACAGTCTTGCCATATTTCCATTTTTTTCACGCTTGTATATTGTGATATATATTTTTTTTTTATATATATACTTTTTTGTAATCTTGTTATGTTTTATTGAATGCTCAAATAAACAATTTATGTTGTTAATGTACAATATAAATGGGAAGATTATATAATAATGTAGTAACAATTTATTTATTTAGTTTGTTTTATTTATCCCTTTTTAATTTTATTTACTGTTTTAAAATTGTACAAAAATGTTTCGAATTTTTTTTTAGTTGTGATGTTATCTATACCATTAAAAATATGAAACTAAACTTGAGCTGTATTGATTGGATTTTGTAGAAATCCCATTATTAATTAAGTTCCATCACCATTTAAAGGTCATGTTATATGATTTGTAGGATTCTTCATCAGATTCAACTTTCCATTGAAGCTGTCTAATAGTATATTTTACCACTAGGACCAAAAGTGAAGCTTTTCAATACAAGCTCAAGTTTAATGCCCGAGGTGGAGCCGAGACCGGAAAATGAGCAAGGATCAAATAGCTTCTTTTGGTGGACTTGGAAGTGATGAACTATATTTTTCGTTGTACTGCCAATAATATAAGAAAACAATTTCACAAAAACTAAAATGTTATAACCTATGTATCTTCAAATCAATGGTAACAGCTGTTTTAACGTTTATTTACAATCAAGAGTATCGGTTGTTTTTATAGATGCTTTACAATCATTAATTAATTCGAATAAACGAAGTAACAGCTGATGGCCTTCACCTCAGCTGATGTTTTGAAGTCCTAGGACTAAAAATAACAACTTTAGCATCTCAATGCATGTATTGAAAACAGATGTTTTAGAAGCAGTATGATGAAAAATTCATTTTCAAACCTGAGCTGAGGTAGACAATATCATATCATTTAAGAATACAGTATAAAATCTACTAAGTTCAATGAAATCAGTACCTCTAAAAAAATACACGAAATGAAATGAGTTTATTTTCAACAGAACAACAACAAAATTAATCAAACAAAACCATTTTATGTGATGACTAACAACTTAACAAAACCAAATAACAAAATAAAATCTCTACTTGCTGTAAAGAATAAATGTATACCTTTAAATCCCAACATAAACATTATTAGTTTTTTTAAACTACTTACGAGAGAGAGAGAGAGAGAGAGAGAGAGAGAGAGAGAGAGAGAGAGAGAGAGAGAGAGAGAGAGAGTGTGTTCAATATGTTCGTAAGTGTGTGCAGAAATCATTTATCAATAAACACATACATACACTCAGATACACTAATAACAGACAGATGGACTGTGATTTCACTACAATGCAAAGAAATTATAATAAATCAATAAAATAACCACTTTAAATCACAACTATTGTAAGTTTAACTTTAATATGGAAAATATCAAAGATATGTATTTAATATGTAAAAATTTAAGCATAAGAATGATAATGGTGTTTTTAGTTCCTAAATTCTTAACAAAATAGAAAACTTTCTATAAGAAAAAAACTTATCGACTCAGATTTTCGGAGAGAAAACTTGGTATCAGAGAATATCAAATATTAAGATTAAAAATCACTTAGTACATGTTCAACTGTGGTTTGTTTTCCGTAGAAATTAATAAAACCATTTTGATGCAACTCGAACATTCCTATCTTCAACGGCACAAATGAGTTCAAAAAAGGGGAAAAAATCCTTCAACCCATTTCAAAATTACCACGATTTAAAATTTTATTTTGCAAATACCTTTTTACCCATTGATCTGATATTTATCTTTTTCTTTTGTCCAGAAAAATAAGTTCTTTAGGATAGTATAAAAGGTTTAAGTAAAAACTATTTCCACCAATAACTTATTTAATTCACCATTAATTTTGACTTTCTACAATCGAAATCAACGTTAAGAGGATACATTTTTAATTCATTATACAACAGAGAACCTTAACAAATGTTTGTGGTAAATAATTTGAATTATATACATTATTCTGAATCATTTAAAATATTTTATATATAATAGTACTCGTCTTAAATAGACATACAATTTTTTTTTAAATTCAATCAAGAAATGAAAATATAATTTGTGTAAAAATTGCATCATTAAATAATAAATTTTAAATAAAACCAAGTTGATAATAAAAGGCAAACCAATGAAATTGTAGATAAATAACTGTAGTCTAAGCAACTTGGGCAAAAGCCACGAATTTCGCCACAAGAACTTCTAAATTTAATGAAAGGAAACAAGTTTAATGGAAGCATTATGGTACTTAATCAGCCCTATCATACAATTTAGTACAATCACATCCTGTAAATTTTTAATGCTCAAATGTTGGTGTCTTGGACCTTGAAGGAAATGTTAAATTGTATTGGTAAAACAAGACTTCTTAGGTACTCAGTAGGGTATGGTTAATCAAGACTTCTTACTCAGCAAGGTAAGTTTGCTTAAATCAGTTCTTAGACATGTTTTCTAAACTTCTTAATTATGTATATTGCTACTTTCCTGATGTCAGATAAGTCCTAATAGGTCTCATAGATGTGTTAATTCACTTTGCTCATGTCAGTGTCTCGACAAGAGAAGAAGACTCTACTCATGTAGGTAACTCGGCCTTACTGAATCTTGTAACTATACGAATATCACATTTTCTTGGGAAGCCATGATTCAAAATGACATTTTTGAGAATATTTTTGCTATTTGTCATCAAAGAGAGATCAAAATTAACTAAATTGATATTTGTATTTAATTTAGTGTGTTTATAAGTTGAAAAACATACAAGATATGGGAAAAAAAAAAACTGTTTAAAATGGCCACCATTTTTACATTTTCAATTTGATTTTTTTGAATTTCAATAAGGTTTTATATGAGCACATTATAGTCCCCTATACCAAATTTAATGTTTCTTTCTTAATTTTCATAACCGCTGTCACACTTACATACAGATGACAATGATGAAGGATCAGACAGACAACTTGTCACAAATCACTTTTTGTTTTTCTAATGTGAGGAAATGTGAAGATCAGTCAAAGAAAGAAGTCGAATTTTTTGGAGAACCAAAACTTAATTTATATACTGGGTAAGTAATATAAACATGGTAGAACCTGAGAACCATACAATCTGATGTAAAAAGCAAGAGACCTTTTTCATAATTCAGTCTAAATGTTAAATTGCTTCTGATAAATCAGGAACATGTTTTGGAAAGTATTAGAAAAGCATTATCTCTTTAACACGATGTTACGCTTTTTCTCATTTGAATATTCATGCCTTTTCGAAAAATTATGAAAACTGTAATAAAATTTAAATTCTGATTACATCATCGTTTTCACAATTAAAAAATATGACTCATATAAGACCTCAACTACTTTCAATAAACAGTGCTAAAGCATTGTGGAAACTTTAACACTCGCATATCCCCGGAACCAAATATAAAACTGACAAAAAGTATTTATTAATAAAAATATCAGTGCAGTAGTTCTCAGTCAAAACGTGAAAAAAACCAATGAACACATCTTTGAAAAAATGTTTAAATAGAGGCTTGCTTTGCTTATGCATAAATGCATGTCATCGTAAACCATATTTTATGAAAATCAAGCTTATAATGATAGTTGTTCATATTTTATTTTTGAAACTTATTCAAGAACCGTAACATTTTTCTATTTTGCATGTTACTTTTCATGTAATAATCTTTAAAATATCAATAAAAAATGCAGATATACCAAATTCAATTAAAATCAGTTCACACATTTGGACCTTAGAGTACTGAACATACAATAGAAGACCGGCGCTAGACAGACACACATAGACCTCAGTCCAAAATACCACTACTTTGGACTTAGAGAACACTGAGGTATCCCCTGGACTATGAAGACCGATAGATACTGACCTCTAGACTATAACCCGAGACCTAGACTATAATATGGGACGGATCCTGTACCCTGGAGCCTGTACTGTTGAGACCAGGCAATTACTATATTCTAGATTTAGAACTATGGAGACAGGATGAATGCTGTACATTTGGAGACTAGACTATGAAGAATGGATGAATAATGTAACAAGGATCATAGGACTATAGAAACTAGTGCTAAAACTAAACACAGGATGTTACTGTGCTCTGGACCCTGTATTAGGATTATGGACTAGATGGATGTTTAAAATTGGAAACTGAAATATGGAGACCGGAAACCAGAAGAATTTTGTACCCTGGACTATGGACACTGGACGGATACTGTACCCTGGACCCTGTATCTGGATTATGGTGACTGGACTATGGAGACCGGAAACCAGAAGAATTTTGTACCCTAGACTATGAAGACCAGACGGATGCTGTACATTGGAGAGTCGATTTTAGAGACCTGATGGATACAGAAGGTTGGAGCCTGGACTATGGAGATTGGATGGATCCAACCTGTCATACTGTTATCCTGGTGAATGGACTATAAAGACACAATGGATCCTGTACCCTGGATCTTGGACTATATAAACCGGACGTGTGCAGTTAATTGGAGACTGATATATGGAAATTGGTTGGATACAATACCCTGGAACCTCGATTATGGATACAGAACCCTGGTCCATGGCTTATGAAGACTAGATTGATGCTGTATATTTGAGACTGGACTAAGGAAACCGGAAGAATTCCATACTCAAGACTAAAGTGACTCAACGGACTCTGTATCTACGATTTAAGACTATGGAGACCGGACAGATTCTGCACACTGGATCCTGGACTATAGAGACCCGACAGATGCTATGCATTGGAAACTGCTCTAAGGGGACCGGACGGTTGCTGAACCTTAGATCTTAGACTATGGAGACCGAATTGATACTTTACAATGGAAACTGGACTATGAAGACCGGATAGATACAATTATCCAGAGCCTAGACTATGGAGACCAGATGGATCCAATGTCCTGGTGACTAGATATGAAGATTAGAATATACTGTACATTGAAGACTGGAGTAAGAAGACCTTCTGGATCCTATACCCTGGACTATGAACACTGGACAATGTGCTATACCCTGAGACCTACACTATGGATACCAGACGGATCCTCTACTCTAGATTTATGACTATGGAGACAAGTAACTATGAAATTTACTGTAAAGGTGAACTTGGCCTATGGAGACCAGACGGATGCTGACCCCTGGACTATGAATACCAAACGATGATATAACCTGAGACTTAGACTATTATACCAGTCGGATCCTGTTCGCTGGAGCCTGGACTGTGGAGACCAGTAGAATTCTGTATCCTAGAACTATGTATTCTGAACTGTATCCTATTCTGTATTTTGAACTATGGAGACTAGATGGATGCAGTACTCTGGTGCTTGGATTATGGAAACCGGACGATGCTGTACATTGAATCTTGGACTATGGAGACCAGGTGGGTGATAGGAAGTCGTGTATATCGTTTGGTTATTGGTTGTCGGTTTTCTGTATATTTTGAAGAAGAGTTCATTAAGCTTTTTTGTGGTAGTTAAATCGAGGAAGATTTCTAAATGTAAAGCCCAAAAGTTGGTGTCTAGAGCTTTTAGGATATGTTAAATTCCATTGTTAAACAAAGAGGTCTTGTATACTGAGTTTCCACCCAGTATATGCAGGACTTGTGTAGCGTAAGTTTGTTTAAAACAGTTGTTAAAAAGGTTTTCTGAACTTCAAATTGTGTATATCTTTACTTTCTTCATGTTGCACAGTGTGATAAGATCACAAAAACTGTTCACAGCGCGGAAAAACTCCCAATTAATGTTTATTAAATTTTTTTGTGTAAGGTGACTGAAAATATATTATAAAATAATAATTCGGGTGCCTAGCTTTCGAGGACATCAAGAAAATCAGAGAAATCAGGGAAAACTAAAGGATTTTTTCTTAAAATCAGAAATATGAATAATGATTTGGTACAAGTGGAAGATCAATATGTACATTATGAAAGTTTTCTGAATAATCAAAAATCTTCTTTACAACCATATGTAACAATTATATTTTTCCAGTTTTCTAAAGATTACTCTTAAGTACATATCCATAAAAACTATTTTTGGTTTAGAAGAATCGTATGATGAACTCTCCGTTTCTCTATACAGAACTGAGGTCTCTTAACTTAACAGTGCTATATACAGCAAATTTTATTCTGCGAGGCTTTCTTTTTTTTGTTATCAGGATGTAATGAGGTATGAAAACGTGAACGTGAAGAAGTATGAGTACATGAAAAGAATAGCATCTACTAGTCGCTGTTTTGAAATCTCATTGAATTGGAATACTAGAACCATATTTATGAAGATTTAGGGTATTAGTATGTGAAGCGGTATAAATACGATGAAGAGAAATATTTTGAGTTAACCCTTTGCGCTCGGATAGAGTATTTATAGGTTGTCCGTATCTGTCGAATTGCCAGCTGTACTGGCCGCGGACATTTGCGCAACAACTGGGATTTAATTCCACATCAGTTGTTCCTGCCGCTCTGAAAGCCAGTGGTATTGGCCAAGATAAAAACCGTCGAACGCTCGGAAGGCCAACAGCACTGGCCAAGAAACATTTGTTGCATTTTATCAATATATTTTTGTGTTGTGATATGTGTAAACCTATCGAAAAACTATTTAACTAAATGACCAGCAGTTCTGGCAACTTTATCCTTGAAAAGTATCGCCGGGAATGCTAAAATCAACACGTGCTCTTTTCTTACAACATTGAGAACGTACACACAGTGTCTTGTGATTTTTATATAATTAGTAAATAATTTACTACTACTAATTATTAGGCATTATTTTCCTTTTTAACATGAAACATATGATTTTGTTTAGTTCATTATCTTGTTTGTTTGTGTATCTATATTAATAAAATTTAAAAAATTGTTTGTTTTAAAATAAAAATACTGTAAGCAGTAAGGTTCACGTCAGTTTTAAATATATGTGATTTTTGTATAATTAGTAAATTAGGCATTATATTCCCTTTTAACTTGAATCATATGATTTTGTTTAGTTCAGTATCTTGTTTGTTTGTGTATATTAATAAAATAATTGTTGAAATGGAATTGGTTTTTTTTTTTTTTTTAATAAATACCCTTTGTAAAAATTGCAGTCTGTGGTAAAAATAATTCCGACCTGATGGGAAGAAGCCGCCATGATGGCTACCGAGCAGACTCGGAGAGGGGAGTGAGCAGTAGTACTGGCCATCCGAGCGGCAGAGACAATTATTCACGTCGAAACAATGCCGCGCTGTCTACTATAAGGACGTGGCCAGTTTGCAAAGGGTTAAGGGAGAAGTGTTTATATTACTTAACTGAGGTCTCTTCAGGACGTGAAGAGTAATAATTATATTAGATAATAAGTACGATGAAGAGGTATGAGTAAGTGAAGAAAGACCTGTTACTGCGCCAGAACCAGCTGCCATATGGAAGAAATAGGCTAGGTTAACCCGCTGAGAATAAGGACGTGAAGAGGTATAAGTATGTGAAAAGGTATAAGTACGATGAAGAGGTTTATAATACCATTATAATCTGTCCTTGAAACTAATTAATTTTTAATTGCTAAAATTATTATTTATATAAATAATTTATTTCGTACAGTAACTAATCTAAAAGGCAGAATTTGCCTCTTTCATTATAAGTCGGTGCAGATAACGAACATGATGCCAGTGCTAACTCAGGCTAACTGTCACTTTGACATCTAAACAATTTTAACATCTGTTCATCATATGGTACTTCGATACGTTGATTAACAGATAGTAAATAACTACTGTACAAGAAATGTGGTGACAGGTTTTAATGTAAACAAACCTATGTACTCAACTGCACTAGTATGGAAGAAGACACGACACTAATAACCCTTTATGGGTTGGAATTTCCAGTAAGTAAACATTACATTATAAATATTGTTCTAAAATATGTTTTAAACCGTTTATAGTAATAATAAATAGTAATCATAAGACATAAATAATAGGTTAGGTTTATTTCACTACCGCTAATTAAGTGAGCTGATATAAATCGTTACAATAATTTGACATTTCTATGATTGAAGGAAAAATAATAATAGGTTATTTTTATTGTAAATAATTTACTTTGTAAAATATTTCATGAATTGCTGGGAGCATGATTTCAGCTTCAATAATTGTATCTTATTCTTTTTAGATACAATGTAGGCCTACTTCAAAAATATCTACACCATGTTTTTTTTTTATAATTATAGATTGTGTAGTCCAGTTAAATTTAATGATGAAAAATCATGAAATGTTACTATCTACATTAATTTGTAAGAATTAGATCATATTTGTTTTCGAAGACACATAGAAGTACCAAAACTCATAATTTCCGTGGTTGATTTACAGTTTTCCAATCATCAAATTTATAGTTAACTTGATTTTGAAATCATGGGATTACTTTATAATGATTACAGATTGGCCTAAAATGCATCCTGATTCACGATTTAATGATATTTAAAGTTCTGTTTAAACATACAATGTTACTACATTTCGAACAGAAAGCTACTTGAATCCCCGGGAATATCATATCCTATATCCAGAAGTAATTAATAATTGTGATTTGCATTTTACACAATGATTAATTGACATATAGGGCAGGTTAGGCCTTTTCTGTTACTTTACAAAAATAAAATTCTAATTTCATATGTCTTCTATTTTTATTTATTATCTTACATCACTGAAGTAAATAAAAAGGAAGAGATATTATTATTATTATTAAAGACCATATAAAAGTTAGTAATATTACATATATGTATATTATGTTTACATAAAGTAAACATATAAAAAAGCAATTTAAAAGTAAAGAATCCTAGGCTTATGAGGTTAGGACATCTCTCTTCGTTAATTTGTATGACAACAATGGTGAATATATTGAGTGTCTCATCACTTGATATTTATGTTCATCTGTACAAATAGGTCTGGTTAATTATATTTATATGGGTACCTAATCAGACCTAGTAAAGGAACTATTGGTCTCTCTCTCTCTTTCTCTCTCTCTCTCTCTATCTATATCTATCTATCTATCTCTCTCTCTCTCTCTCCACACACACACACACACACACACACATATATATATATATATATATATATATATATATATATATATATATATATATATTAGTAATATTTACCTGTTAAAAAACAGTTAATGTGAATACATCTAACAACACGCTATTCTATTACCTATGCTCAACTTATGAAACCTTGGCGCATAGGCTCACACATTCTGAATATCCAATGAAACTTGCAAATTGTTTATTTTTGACAAAAATGTTGCAATTTGATAATTCAAAAGGGTCCTCCCAGCTAAAGGATGATCAAATTATTTCAAAAAGAGGTATGTACAACACGATTTCATTAAATTTAATAACTAAATCGCTACAGGAAGTATACTAGACAGTTACCGTTATATTATGTTTCACAATTCTAATGCCCAATGCTTGTCCCCTTCAATGTAGTTCCCATTCAGAATTACATACCAATTAAATCTTGTTTTCCACTGAGCGAAGGGATAGAGCAGTTCAGTTTCTGTGAGCTATTTTAACACATTTGCTGTTTTCTTATATTTTATTGTGTCAACTAACTCAAAAATCTTCCTGTAAACATAAATTTCACTTTTAGGGAAAGGAAAAGTCACATGGTGTTAAATCCCAAAAATATAATGGCTGTCCCATTGTAGTAATTTGTCCATTAGCCAAATCTGCTTCGCATAAATTTGCTGAGTGAGTAGGTTAGTCCTTATGAAGAATGAAACCATTTGTCCACAGTTCTAGTATTTTTTTCTGACTCATTGTTTTCCAGTACATTGACTGTCATTTTGCCTCAGAATGCTACTGGAAAATACAGGTGTCGTAACAAGTACCTATTGATTTTATAAAAAAGGTTGGAATCAGCATCAAATTTCTGCAGCACGTCAGCGCAAATTTCCTTGCAGCATTGCTATTGATTTGGTATGAACACCCTAGGGACCATATTGGAACAGACTTTTTTCATCGTAAGATTTGCATGCAAAATTTTTCTCAATGTCTTTGTCAATGTTCATGCCTTCAACTTTCATTCAGAAACTGAGTTAACCGACTTTTCGAATAATCTCGATAATTTTGTCTTCGTTTTTTTTTTTCAGTTCTTGAAATGGAAGTCATCCAGGGTGTTCATCGTTGTCCATGTTCTAACATGATATGTGATGTATAGTCTTCTCCGTCAGACTGAGTAAACATTTGAAAAAGTTTCATTAGGCCCTAGTGTTTTGTTAAATTTTACTAAAAATATAAATTTGACACGTTGATCAACTTTTAAACTTAACTTTATTTCGGTATACAGTAAAAAAAACAACTGCACTAAACGATGCCTTACAATTAACTAAACGTCCGAGAGTGTTGATGTTTGTCATGCAGATTCAGACATCTCCAAGATCTCCGTCAAATAGTTCACAATCAACTCTCACAACTTTTTCTTTGAAATAGAAACACACTAATTATTTAATAGAAACTCATTGTAGTTGAAATATGTATAAACCAATGTTATGTGTTGTACATTCATTTATGTATATATTTATTTATTTCCTTTATTGACCCCACAAGTGAGGTTGAAGCTGTCATGTACAATAACAAACTAATAAAATACAACAAACAGGACATTCACAGAAGGGGGAAGTAATGTTAAGATTAAAATCCTCAATTATTGTTAATTATTAACAATAATATTGTAAAAACTAAGAAATAGGTAAAACACTGCTGGCACACTATACATGATCTTTCTAACCTTGACAACATACTTTAATACTTCGTAGAAGTAATGATAACCCACAGATGGAAGGTGGCGGCCACCATATGAGACAAAATACATGGAAAATGCTCAAGTTTTTTGTTTTTAGTTTTTTAGAATTGTTTCCTTCATTGTTTGGAGGAGGTGAATAGAATGATGTTAACTTTTACTTTTAGACATCATAGGCTTAAAATTTTTAAAAAAATCTAATTCTATAGACAATGTTATATCAGTTAAGTTGATCATTTATTCTTGGCATTTGGTCATATACTTGAAAACCTTATTTTTACCCCCTCCACAAATGACTATACAAAAAGCATGTGGTATCATAAAATAGATTTAGCACATAACTATAGCCTCCAGTAAGGTACTACTACACTGTACTAGTAGCCTTACAACCAGGCATATTTGCGTAAACCTCAAGTGCCAAGAACAGATATTCCACCTATACAACAAATTAAAATATGTCAATAATCTATGGAAATTTCAAACTGACCCCGATACATATGTTTCTGATAAACAGCCACCGAGGATTGTGGTTTGGTATTATAGTTGTCTTCAGTTAGCAGTGCAATCGTGTTAATCGTAATGGTGTACGACTAACCGGGATTACCAGCTGGATTGCTAACCACACAATATTGAGAAGACAGGGGATCAGCTGTCATCTTCTGCTGAGACGGAATGTCTTTGACATCAGGAGACAGCTGAGAGAAGTAGAGTGTCCAACAACTGAACAGGACAGTAGTCGAGTCCTGCCAATTTGTGCAGTTTTTATTCTTTAATGAAGATATCTAAATTATTATGTTGTGCTACGTTTTGGGAAACAGTGTTCCTGAGATTCTCAGTAAGACCTATTGAATATGTTGAACTGTGGTAGTTATAATTTATTTTGAGAAGTGCATCGTAATATGTTATCAGCCTTAGACCACCTTTAATACATTTAATGTTATGTGCAGTTACAATTATAATTAGAATGTTTAAGTCTTCCAAGTTAATTTATTATAATTAACCCATTAAGAATGTTTACCTAAAGTGGTGTTTGATCTGACAGGGATAAGAGAATAAAAACCTAATTGCGTTATGGGTTACCACATTTCCTTTAGTCATTTCTATGTTGACTTAGCCTAATCCCAGTGAATTAAGTAGTTTGGCCCACAGCAACACTAACGTTTTTGCACATAGAGATTGAAATTAGTTAATTATTATCTATACATGGAATGATTTTAATAATTCTGGTCTTTTTTATATTTTGTACGCCAGAAACTGTGTTGAATCCATGCTTGAAGTAATACATTTCAACAGTGGTTGGTGTACATTACCTGTTTGGGGGGGAGGGGGTTGCAGGTTTTTGCTCTTGTTTTTGTTATTATCCCTTATATGATAAAAGTCGTAACTCGCTAATAATATATTATATAATATTTATTGTATGCTTAGAACTGTTATTATATTTCCTCAAAAAGAAATATATAAAAAAGAAAACAAGTAAAATGAATCTATATAGGATAGTTGTGATAACAATGGAGAAAGTTCTTAGTATTGTGAGAACAGTGTTTCTCTTCCTAAGTTGGATACAAAAAATAATTTTCATTTTTTTGTTAATATCGAATCTTGGTGTTGAAGAAGTTTTCAACATTACCAGCTTAGCTTATAGTAAAAAAAAAAAAGACAAGTAAATTATTCCTTGTATTTAATATAGTTTAGAAGATGGCAAGTATTAGTCGTAAGTTAATCAGTGTTCAAAGTTTATGAAGCAAAGATCTGCCATACACAGTCTTGATCGTAACAAAATTGATCTTTTATTTCAGTTTTCCTCTACATGAAGGTGCAAACTAGTTACCCCTTATGGGAAGAATTTAATTTCCCTCAAGGTATACAAACCATACAGGGGTGAACATTTAACAAAATTTCTAAATACATACACACAAATACATTGAACATTTCCTCTTCACATTCATACAAGAAATACATTATATCATTCACAAGTGATGATATTTTTTACCATCAGAAATGTTTTGTGTTAGGAGTGCTTATTAGATCATCACAACCTTTGAATGTGGAAAGCTGGTGTAATCTTATTCAACAATGTTTAAACTGTTGTTGATGTATTATATCTTGTCTCAAAGATTGTCATTAAAAAGAAGCTAGTTATTTTTGAGATGTCAAACAAGACACTGATCGACCATTTTCTCTACCAAGTTGAAAAGCATACCGGCAAGAGACTGCTGTACCTGCTGGTTCGTTTTTTCTTGAATTGGTTTTAAAAGAGAAATTACCATTGACTTTATCCTAACTTCGGGAGAACTATTATCATTGAATATACAATTGTTATATTAATTAAAGACAATCTCTCTGAAGTCATGAGGTGTTTCATAAGTATGGAATGTTGATTCCAGAGTAAAATCCTGTCTCAACAACAGACTTGAATTGTTATAAATTTAGGTTTATGTGTAGCAAATGAGGTATTTAATTGAGAATTATCAGATAGACCTATAGAAAAAGTAGTTAATTTCTCAAGAATTGTGGTAGACATTGAAATCTCCTACAACAGAAAACAAGCAGGCGACTGGGCAATCGGATTTATCAATTTGATTTCATCAAATCTGTAGTTTGGTGGCTAGTATAAATTTCAAATTGTCAATTTATACGGAGTTGTAACATTTATTCTTACTGTTAATAACTGCTAAAGGTCATAGCAATGCAACAGATGGAGCTATATACAAATATTGCCTCT
Source organism: Aphrophora alni (assembly GCA_963513935.1). NCBI lineage: Eukaryota > Metazoa > Arthropoda > Insecta > Hemiptera > Aphrophoridae > Aphrophora > Aphrophora alni. The sequence continues at coordinate 66,994,169 of OY740774.1, read as the reverse complement.
CTGGTTTTATTTTATTTTGCAGGAACATAAGCGCTAAAATTTGAAAATTTTATTCATCATTACCTGTTAGAAATGAAATGATAAAATCTTGAGTGGGACCATTCACACTCCTCTTCCAAGATAAGAAAAGGAAATAAAATCATCCTGAAAATCATGATACAGCTATGTAGTTTTCAGTCATCTCAACAGTAGATATTGTCTTTAGTCCAATACTGCAAAAATGTTTAAGTTGTAAAAATTTTGTTAACAAATTCCTGGCCATACTTTACACATCCTAGACCTAACGCTTACTGATTACCAGTTATTGCAAAACTAAAACTGAAAGAGTTCTTAGGTGAAAAACAGACCATTAGGTCAAAGAGGTTGTTATAGCCTGTTGAATGGATAGACAGCCGAGTTATACAAGTTAGTCTCATGACTAAACAAGTATACAAAATTGGATGGTGATGTATTACATAGTAGGTTTATGTAAAAAAAAAAAAAAAAAAAAAAAAAACCAGCACTTTTTCCAACATATGAGGAAACTGTTATTACTTTAAAATCATGTATATTAATTTATGTTTGAAACCTCCTCTGCTCCCAAGGGTTACTAGTCTATATAAGAATTTTAAAAGAAATATTTTACATCTTTAATTTTTCCTGGGCTTCGTGTTTTTTTAAGCCTTGCTTAATTAATTAGGTTTTCTTCTTGAGTACAAATAGAGTACTTGAAAGAAATATTCTCTGATGGCTCTGAAAATTTTTAGAAGCAAAATCTGGGTATATTGAAATATTGAATTGCTTGAATATAATAGTACAAAAAATATCGTATAAAAACCAACCATATTACTTTGTAATGAACATTTATAATTATTTACAATTTATTTATAATTTTAATTTACCTAGTTGTAAAGAAATTGGTTTGTTTATAGGCAAGAGCCTTGGCACCTCAGTCTGCTGAAACAGAAGTTGTTCGTTTCCTGATTGGAACACAGTCACTTAAAATGTCAAATAACCAAGTACATCTAGTGGAGCTAAATGAAGAAACTGGAGCATTATCACCTCAGGTAAGTATTACAAATTCATAACTAGGTAAATGTACCATATTTAGTTCTTATAGCACCAAAGCTATTCATATTTTCTATGTATTATAACATTTTTTGTTATATTATTTTTTTAAAGAAATCCTCACGTTGAGGTGCCAAAATTATAACATTTTTTTAAGAGGTAATAATATTTATCTATTTTTTTTTTTTTTAATTCAGCTCTTTAAATCAAAATTATAAAAATTATTTAAAGAAAGTTCATTCTTTTATTTGATATTAAAATTGTATTACAACTCTATTTAATTCGCCCATATTTATGAAAATAAAATCTTGTTATTAGTAGATTTACTACTTATTATCACAAATTAAATATTACTTTAAAAATCTTCCTTAGATTTGTTCAAAATTAATATTTAATTGTTCTCAAAAGTTTATTTAAATTGAAAAAGGTCTGTGATCACTTTACAAACAAATTCCATGCATGGCGTTACCTGAATATTCAGAAGTGTTGGTTATACTTATTACAACATTTTCCTTTTCGGTCATGACTGCTTGGCAGGACATCTCAGTAGGATCAACATCCTCCCTTCTGAGATGTGAACACTCTGTGAGCGCATCTCAATAAATTTATTTGGCTATGCCAACTTTGTATTGCTGCGTCCATTTCAAGCATCATTCGCATCCCTTCTGAAAACCACCAAGTCAAACTAAACCATACTTAGTTACGAAGTGTCATGGTAGGTTACGGATTATCTCGCATCTCCTTTTTACTACACATGTTTTCTATATCTCATTGCACTTACTCTTAAATATAACATTTTTCTCAGATTCTTACATGGACTCTTATTATGGATGTACTAAATAACTATTACTACACATTTATTGTCCTGCCTACGTCCTTATTACATTATTATTAATGTAATAATCAAAGGAATTTTATTTTAAATATTATATGTTATTCATGATTTGATAACGTACATCCTCTCCTTTACGATTTTCTATTTCAAAACAAAAAATGATGGACCTTCTTCTATTTATTTTTAACTCAATTTTAATGAAGTATTATTTAAACAATTTGTTATGTTTACATCTTATTATTTTTGATTGAATTATTCTCAAATTTTATATAGTAGTACTACTAATTAATTAATCTTTTAAATGAATGTTTATGTTGGATAACCCTATTTTCTTTTATATAGTTGGTATTCTCTTACTTGCTTATTTTACTTGAAATTATTTATTAGTTATTATTTGTATTGTTATTTTATTGATTATTTAGTCATTGTAGTTTTATTTTACTACTCTCCCTCTCTTATACTTTCTATTTCAAAATTATGCCTTCCAAGTTTTGATAACTATCTCAAATTCATATTTGATGTAATCTACTTTCAAATTGTTATAGTATATTCTATTACCAAGTTGTTTACTGTATTTACATTCATGTCTGATGATGACCTAATAGGATTGAAACAATTGTAGTATAAAACAATAGATTTAAATTTTATTTTGTAATATTATTAGTAATATCTAGTACTATTCACATAACCAGAATATTCATAGATGCAAAATTCAATGTTGATTGTATGTTTTAATTTTATTTATTTATTTATTCTTGTATATAGTGGGTTTCACTACACATAATTATAAAATAACACAAAAAATGTGTTTAAATTTGTCAATTTATTAAATAGCAAGTGTGAATATATCCGTCATTAGCTCTCAGCGCTGGTATGGTTCTGTGTAATATATCCATTACCAACCCATATAAACAAATATATTTTATAATAAGTGGATAAAAATTCATTTTTTGAAATCAAAATAAAACCTTTACTTTTTTTTTTTAATTGTATTTTATTTTTACAATAATCTTATGAACTAGTTTTTGTAAAGTAATGCACAGTTTTTGTGTGTGTAAAATAAAGAGGAAAATCTTCATTATAAAACAAATTTTAGTTTTATTGCAAATTTACACATAAACTAAACAACAAACAGGCAATGCAAAGATGTTGTACAGAATCTATAGGAATATGGTGGAAGATGAAGTAGTATTTCCCAACACGTGTTACACAAAAGTAAACAGAAAACCAACCCTTTGCTACAAAAAACTGCCAAACAAATAATGGAGTAAAAATAATTCATACTTTATTATCCCTTTAAATAAATATATATGCTGGTATACAATTAAATAAATTCTATTTTTCGAATTTACAAACAGTAATTTATGCTAATATCTTCCAAAACGCTAAATAGTATATGAATATTTCTCATAAGCTTCCAGTTTAAAACAAAATATATTTAAAAATCGTTACATAAGAGACATTACTACATTGTAAAATTAGTTAAAAAATAAATTTTTTACAGGTTTTTCAACATTGTGAAGGTGAAATATGGAATTTAACTGCATCACCAGTTGACCCACAGATTATAGCAACATGCTATAACACAGTGCGTGCAGAAGGTGATTGTATCATGAAATCAGCAATATGGCGACTATCTGAACAATCACAATCTCCTACAGAAGAAATACAACCATTGCAGTTGATAAGTGAATTGGATACAGTAGGCCAAGGTGAACAAATTAAGGTAATTTTTTGGAATAGTAATGCTGACAGTAGGTTGAATAGTTTAATTTTACTAATGGCAGAATTTAATAAAATACTAATTTCATTAATATTTTGTAATTTTCCCCTGTGTCTAAAACTTTGAAAATAATGGCAAAACAGGAAAACTTTAGTTGATTCATTAAAATCCTCTGTGGCTCATTTTTCAAGGCAATTTTTAACATTTCTGTGTGGAATTTGTTACCAGGCGACTGAAAATTAATGATTATGGAACCTACTGGTAAACATGTTTGAAAAAAAAAGAAAACAAATTTCATTAACAAGTGCTAAAATTTATTTAGCTTAAATTCCTTGAATTAAATTTGACCATTTACAAAATACTTATAACAACATTTCATATTTCTTGGTCTTTTAAAAGAAAATTACAAAATTTAGATTTCAGTTTAAAAAGAATTTATATAAAGAATTTAAATTTTTAGATATAAAAAAAAGGTCAAAATTGTGTATTACAGTTAACAAGATTTTGTATCATCAAACACACTTAGTTTACTATTATATATATATATATATATATATATATATATATATATATAGCGAGAGAGAGAGAGAGAGAGAGAAAGAGAGAGAGAGAGAGAGAGAATACATTTTTTAAACTAGATAGATTACATAAATTTTCTATTTAAAAAAAAAAGACAATTATTTTATAATATATAAAAAAAAATTTAATTTTGTTTTAATCTATTGACGTCAATATGAGTTTTTTAATTTTGAAAAATAACCCCTTTGGGGTCGTGAAGGCCGAAATATTTTGCATGCAGCACCACCCAATATTATTTTGATTCTAAATTAGTACACATTATTTTACAGATTTAAAAAAAAAGAAGTGAAGACACATTATCATACAGAGTTTTGTTCCTTGAACAAAATTTGTTATTTTTCACTAAAGAATAATTTCACAACCAAAGTTCCTTTTATTAACAACTGTCATTTTTCAAAAAGATTTATATTTCCTTTTATGCATATGCACGTGATGATATGGTGCACTTAGAGGATGTTGAAACAGAGTTTGAACCTGTCTGCGATTGCAATCTCAAAGCAATCTCGGAGCAATCTCGAACCAGCTTTTGCTGGAACTTGTTGTAAAATGCTTAGAAGAGTGACGTGTGCCTGAAGGTCATTGTGCAATGAAAATTTACATGTAGAAAACAAAACTCACAAATAAAACTAGTATAACTAAACTGTAACACATTTTGAGAATTTAGAAGAATGAAAACTGTGTGATTACTGCCATGATGCCCATTTTCTATTTCGGAGATTTCATGTTCAAAGAAGACTTCTGTTTAATAATGTGATTTAGAGACGACTAACATGCTAAGCGGTTGACCGGGTTCAAGAGTACAAGGATCATGTGTTGGTAGATTATGATGTTCCCCGCCAGGTCTCAGCACACGGTGGTGGCCTGACCCGGAGGCGATAACGGAGGTAGAATGTTGATAAGGCAGATTTTATATTTAAAGTCTGAAGGACGTTACAAATTTACCAAACACTTTTTTCTAGTATTTGGTTCAAACAAGTTTGATAGCACAAATTTAATATCCTTCACCGAATTCACAACAGTGCTCACTAATTGTTGCCCATATATCATGATTTTGTTATGACAGTACATGTATTTCATGCATTGAGGTCATGTTATATATAGTGACTTTGTTACAATTTTTGGATTTTATTTCAGAACTGCACAATTATCAAATTTTAACCAGTAAAAACCAGAGTACTAATGTTTTAAGCTTTAATTTTTTTAGATAATTTTCATTTCCTCTGTTGAAAGGCTTACATTTCTAAATATAGGGTGAGATGATCAAAATTACTCAATTGTTTTGTCAGATTTGGTCAGCGACACACACAAGGTGATGTCATATAATGATTCTCATATTATGACTTAAATATTGGTTCTAATAAATGGTGGAAAAACATTGTGCAAACTTTTTAATTAAATCATCCTCAAAACTAAATAAAACCGATACAAAACTAATTGTCACTGTAAACGTCATATGTAAGTAAAATGTCATTTCATCTATGAAAAAAAATTTACATATTTAAAAATGTTCTTACACTTGCTTTACTTCTCCCATAAACTCCCTCACTACACTCTCAGCCCAAGTCGTATTTGATTTAAATCGAGGTTTTAATGATGATAGTCAAGATTCATTGTTGTTTTTTGTTAGTTATTTAAAAAGTATAATATATTTTTTATTTGCGATTTTGCACACAAGTTTGTGTCATAGTCTTCATATTTCTTTTTGAACAAAATTGGTAGAGCTGTATTTTTATACACCCCCATTTTCGATTTTGTTTTGGTTTTTGCCAATAACTCAAAAATCAATATTTTTTTTTTAGAAATGGCGACCAATACAATTTGTTTTGGTCCTTCAAGGCTACTCTTGAGCAACTTGGTAAAACCAGTTTTGAGAATATCATAATTTTACGCTTTTTGTTATGGTAACTAGCCCTAATTCTATATTATAACAAAAATGAAAAAAAAAATGCATGACCACACCAAAATTGATTGAAATCGGTCCACACATTTAAGCTGTAGACACTGAACAGACAACAACAGATGGATATTATTCCCCAAAACCTTTTTGGGACTTGGGAATCCAAAACGGATATATCAACAAAACACTCGACTTTGATTTTTGTTATCCATATATGTGGAGAAGTAAATAGTATTGGTACCAATACTACTAGTTGGTAACTATTTTCATTAGTGTTATGAAATATGTTCCTCAACTCTTGTCAAGTATCCTTTTCGATATGTGAGAGATTAGAAATTTAATGTTCTCCTACCTGATTTAGCCTGGAAGTTGGGATAAATAACTACGAAGGCCTTAGGGTCAGTTATTGTTTTTATTATAAATTATTGCTACTGCTAATATTTATTCATTACAAAGTGAGAATTTAACTTTGTTACATAAAAAGAAAAAGTTCCATTAAAACTTTGTTTAAATACTTTAGAATAAGAAATCTTTTGTTTCAAAAGATTAGGTTTCGATAATTGATGAGAAATTAATTTTTGAATTGACTTTCGTTTAAGGTAACAACGTTTAATCCAAGTGATGGAAAACAAGCTGCTACTGTGATAGACAATAAATTCTTGGTATGGGACTTGGGTGAATCTAATGCAAAACTAGTATCAACTGGTTTGATGGAAGGAAGAGGTTAGTTCTTAATACAGTAATACAGTACTATACTTTAAAACGTAGCGGAAATATAACTTCTATTATATTTTAATTTAAATATTAAAATTGCTAAATTGAAGTTTAATATCTTTTGGAAAATGATTAACGTTGATTAATAAAAATTTAAATTCTCTACTCAAAATTATACTACTCTTATATATTCAACTATATTTTCTATAATAAATCAGTTTTTTTTGTTTTTTTTTTTACAAATTAATTTTTTTTTTTAATATTGCTCAAATTATAATAATTCACAATTAACAAAAATAAATTGATACAGTCAAATGTCTTTCAGTCTAGGAATCTCTGTTCCAAATAATACAATAAATACTTGTTTAGTGAAATTTCACTATATAAAAACACATTAAAATTATTTTACTTTTAGTATGAATCTTTTCTCTTCAAAATTAATTAACAAGTTCTTGAGTCTTTTCTCTGATTAAAACATATATAATATCTATCTCGGGGGTTCTCTTTCTCTGGGGAGGGGTCAGTGCCTGCTTCCCTCAAGGAATGGGGTTTCAAAACATAACATGGCATATATATATATATATATATATATATATATATATATATATATATATATATTGATATATTGATATTTAATTAAAAGATAAATGATAAAAAGTTTATAAAAGATGATGAAATAATGAAAAGGGAGGTAATGGTGTGTACTACAGTTAACACACAAATTTCTTTCTATTTATTAGTTCTCTTTCACCACTATTTTGGGTGATAAAAGTTTGTTTGAATTACTAACTTAATGGCCTACTAGGCTTAATATAGTCTTGGACATAAACAATGAAAGTGAAATAGTTTGATCTCACCAATCTGATGGCACTCTGCCTTTTGATATAACTTTACTAGTATCCTGCCTTTGGACAGGTATTTGAACTTTCACTTAAAAAAAACTGAACTGTTGAGGCTTATTTCTTCCACATTTAGGCCATTGCTTCTGATAATTTTCCCTATAAAATTCTTCTTAAAATCTGAGCTGGGGATAAATACGTCCATCCAGTTCAGCCATACCTCAACAACTGAATTATTCTATTGTTTGAAACCAACGCTATGCATAGAGATTATTTCTTCTTGTTTTTTTTATAATTATAATTATTCTGATTGCACTGCACTGGGAAGTATAGAACACTATGAAATGATTTATGATCCTAACTGCAAAAGCTAAACTGTTAATAATTTTATTTAAATTACTGACTCTACAATTACTAAATAAATATTGTTTAAGACATTCTACAGGGAATAAATAATTCCTTTTGACTAATAGTTATCTTATAATTACAATATATCATAGTTTTTCTGTGCATATTAAAAATTTCCCGCGATATTTCGTTGTCCCCAATCAGATTATCGTAGGCGTGGTTTACGGTCTCGTTTGTTTAACGCTATCTACCGAATTTAGCCATTTTTCCCGACTTACGTCATTCTAATGCAATTCCCAAGATACATTTTATTTAGATAAATTTATTTAGACATTTTAAATGGTTGTTGAAGTGATGTTTTTCATGTATAAATATATGGTCTATTTATTGGTCAAGTTTATTTTGTCCCAGCGTCTTTTATATTATTATAATCCCTGAAATACTGGCGACCTTCCATTTGATTAAAATTTCTAGGCCCTTCTGTTTTCACTTGTAAATTAATAAATTTCTTTTATTCGTTCTTTTTACTGTATAAATATTGGTTTTTATAGATGGGTGGGATTCTTTAGATTATTTTTGATGTGGGTAACACAGGTCTAAGATTTCGATAAATGGCTTTAATTAATTTCGATCTGGTTGAAAGTCTAAAATTTGTAGGCAATTGTTTATATCGCTACCGTTGTGCATTTTTCTCGGTAGGTGTCGTGTGTGTCTTCTCGTGTTTGAAAGGAATACTGATTTATTAAAACAACATTATTTTGAAATGTTTCAACTTGAAAATATACTGATTTATTGAATAAGTTATAAATATTTTAAAATTCGATTCTTAAAAAATCCTTTAAATTTTTTTATATCCCTTTAAATTTCATGATATTTTAACAATATTTACTTTCATTTGACTTTCTTAGACACTCATTATTCTGTATGTATATGTTATTTATAATAATCATATTATTCCAATAAACTGGAATCATGAAATAGTTGGGTTCACTCAGTTCATTTCACAGATGTTATAACTTGCCCATAATGTTATTTGTACTAGTCTTTGCTAACCACGAAGAGTCATTCGTTTTGAAATCAGGCTAGTTATGGAATAGACAATATAGTCATCCTAAAATGAATATTTAATCACACAGGTATCAAGGGAAATGTGCCTTGCACAAGCTGATCAAAAGTTTCTTTATAGTTCAGAAACTTTTTCTGGGTGGCCAGAAGGCCATCTGAGAAACATGGTTGTGGTCTGATAAATTTAAAGACTTTTAACTGGGAAAATACTATCAGGCTTAGACAAGACAAAACGTTCATCCGCAAAATATCTCGCACTGAACAAGAAGTAGTTACGCCAGGCAATATGTTTGATAACCGGGTACTGTCCAGTCAGATATCACCAGAAATTAAAAGAATTGATAGAACGAACTGTCGGTTGGTTCTACTTATACAGAACAGTGACAGTTCCAGAAGGACATCCTTCTGTGCAAGTTTGAGGTATTTGCTTGTAAAACTCAACATACTTGAAAGGCCTGAAGGAATTCTTATCGCAAAGTCCTAATGGGTTAAATAAGGAGCATAAGGAAGATCTATGAGGAATGCCAGTCTGGACAGTGGACATACATTTATTCTAAGAAACCTCGACATAGCTTCGGCTTATCGGAAATTACAAATCAACGAGACCACTAGGCAAAATTTGAGAAGTCAGATTCCCAACTAAATTTCCTAGAGAAATGCTCACCTAGAAAATTCACCAACAATTTGTTTTGATCGTTTAAAAGTGGGCAATGTCGACCATAATTACAATATAATCCATTATCAGACATGACGTCACTCCAGAAACCACACCCGTCCGCTGGCTCATCACTGATTGGTTAGCGATCAAAATATCATAAAGGCTAGTTCAAATATTTATATCTCACTGACCAATTATATTATAAATGTAATTTAAATAAATAGTTTAAATAAAAAAATATAAAAGAAGTTTAAAACTGATAGGAATTAAAGTATTCAAAAATTATCATTAAGACAGAAATAACGTTTAAATCCAAATTCAGCATTTTTCATTTATCATTATAAACATCACCTTTCATGAACTAAATCAGTGAAAGTGCAGTGAAAAGTGAAATCGTCAAGGCAGTGTCGTCCGGATCCTAACCCAAGAGCATTTTGGTTTTTTAAGATAGCCATTGTTAGAGAAGTGTGGAAGCATACCAGACGTATAAATAATCCGAAAATATTCAGCAGAAAGGCGAGTTATTTTGGAACCAGATGAAATGAATCTATAAAATAACCAAAACCGACCTATTCCAAGGGAAGATTGAAGATTTCTAACCAATATTACCACAAACCTAATCCAATAATCCTACCAATTGGTGAGACCAATCCAGTACTATCTTTTACAATAAGCCTAGCTTAAGCAATTTAACCAGTTCCTACCATGAACTTGAACTATATATATATATATATATATATATATATATATATATATATATATACACACAGATATAATCTTGTTGACAAATAAACTGAATAAGACATAGTGCAAAGATTAAATATAAACTTAGTAATCAATAAGACAGTATTTAGTGAATTATAACGTCCATCCTGTGACAATGTGAAAAATCAGAGTTTATCATATGTTTAAAAGTACGCGGTAAAAATACATATGGAGGGGGAAGCTATTGAAACAATATTCAGTCTTCAGTAAATTCATTTATAAGAACAAAATGGATTTTCAAAACAAGAAAATAGATAGTCATGTATAATCCTAGTAAAATTTATTTAATAAGAAATGTTTATTAATTTGTGTGAAAAACAAGGGTATGTGAACTATTGGTAACAGCATTGTAACAGCCAAGCAGTAAAGATGCTTCCGGGAGAAACATATCTCGTGGTTTTTGAGACAGTGGAAGTCAGATCATTTTCCGTGTAGTGAGAATTCTGTAGAGATAAACTCTCTGTTAAAGACAATAAACTCGCTGTGTACTATTATATAAAAGAAAAACTTTTTTGAGTGCTGTACGAAAACACATGTAACATGAATTTTCCTGAAAACCACGATTGCAGTGAACTACTAGATACAGGACGTCTGAAATACTACCTTCGGACAATTTTTTATAAAAATTGGTGTTGTGGTATAAACACCCTATGTTAACCTTAGACTAATGAATTGTATTATACTTTGATATATGTTTAGTACATGTTTGATTTTTCGTTATCTTCTTAAAAAATATTTTAAGAAAAGTAAATTAATAAAATTTTAAAACTTTCAATTTTAAAAAGTAAATCTCCATCATAGATTTGCAATGTAATTTAAATTTAAAAGTAATTTCTTGTTGCAACATTTAAAGTAAAGATTTAAATTCATGAAATAAATGAAACAATCTCCTTCAGAGAAAAAATAAATAAAGTACTTTAACTAAGATAATATTTATGTTTAAATTTTTAATATGTTTAAATAATATGTTCTTGTATACAATATTTTATGTTTAATAAATTTTTATGTTAATATTTCAGTCAAAGTGTTTTCATTGCATACCAGATTTCACTGTGGAGTACACTTTTAAAAGAACTTTTGACCCCAGAGATAATAAACTTATTAAATTTATTTTTTTTGATAAATAACGACCATTAGGTCTGGCGCCCAATAATTATTAACTAATGACTGTTAAATACATTTTTTTTATTAGTTAAATAAATAAAGTAAGAACTCTTCAAGTTCAAATAAATTTTCTTTTTAAAATAGTTTTAAATTTCTTAACCGACATATTATAAATTATCACAATCCGAATGATGAACTTCACATGTCCTTATTCCATTTTCATCATTTAAATAACCTAAGACCTTAAGTTGAATTTCTTCATCAACAAATTGATTTTTAAATATTTATTAACTGTGAACATTATAATTAAGGATCATATTATATGATTATTTTAGTAACCTTGGAAAGTGCCGGCACGCTTAATCCCCTCCCCGAGATAAGACCATAAATTTAACCTATGTATGCACAATCAAAGACTAATATCTCATGTTATGTTATCTATTGTATTCATATTATACTTAGTAAATAAATTTAAAAATCCTGTTATTTGATTTCACAATGATTAAAAGTATTTAATTCAATATTTCTGATAAAATATAATATTAATATAATCTCAGCTTGTTTACGAGTAGAACTTTAAAAAATAAAATAAATAATTGTAATTTGCGATACCTTAGAGATTGTGAGAGTGTATCGTATGTATTGTGTTAGCTGTAATTTTCAATGACGAATATGTATTTATTGTTGAAATTTCCTCTATCTGCAATTTTGAACAAGTGGACGATATATTTTTTTTATTGTTAAATTTCAAGAGATTGGAAGTGTCCAAGATCAGGTTAAAGGAAACCACTTTCAAACATCTTTTACAATTATAAAAATTGTTAAATTTATATGTGGTTTATAATGTGATTTAAAGTTTGTTATAATTTGTGTCTTGTATTAAAAGAAATAGTACAATTATATATCATTTTAAAAAGCCGGGTATTTCACAATAGATATATTTTGGGTGCTGTTGATGAAAGGTTGTCCATAACTTTGAGACCCTAAAGGAATTTTTTTTTAAGTTGTTTTAGGAATAAAAATAGCTATTTGACCCATTTTTGTTAGGTAATTAAGCTTAAATAAGATGACATCTTGCTGGAGGTCTTGCGGAACTTGGTGAATCTTGGCCTAAGATTGAGTAAACTAGTAGTAGATGGTTTTGGAGTGGAGATGGACATGATCTATCATTGATCTCCTCACTGTCAGTACTAAACATATAACCAATAATTATAATTATTTTGGTTAAAGGTTTTGTAATTAGAATACATGCATCTCAATTGTATTTGTGCCCGGTTGTATTGTTTGTGAAGTGCAATAAGTATGATTGTACAGTTAAGAAATGGATATTGTAGACCTAATCAGAAAAAAATTGGAAGAAATAATACATAACCAAACAAGAAAACTTATTAGCAACCTGTTTGAATTTATGAAAAGATAAGTAGAAAAAGACCAATTTTGCTTCAAATGGTGCAAGAATGAATGACTGAAGCGACTGATGTTTCCTGAAGTAATGTACAGCTTATTTTAAATGAATAAAGAAAAAATTAAACATATCCAAATCAGGCGTTGGTACTCCTAGAATGTTGTGATAAAATTAAAAAACTTTTATAGATGATATTGATACGACTGTTGTGTGCAGAATAGGTCTGCAATATGAACGTACTCAAGGTCAATGATTTTGTTTTGAAGTCATTACATCAAGGTATTAAAGAAAACTTTGATTTCAAGATAAAACAGAAAGATACTCATTTGAAAATATATTTTGTAAGAACAATGTAGGAAAGAAGGACAGCTGATACATTATACTGACAATACTTCTATTAGTTCAGTCACATCTTTCCCTTCTGATGGCAGCCATCCCAATTTTGCACTGTCCTACTCTCCTTCCAAACTTCACCAATTTCTGCACAACTTTATTAAAATTTGTATGCATAAAAATAACATGCTAACTACAATAACAAACATTGTGATATCAACTGTAATAAATAAATTTTGACCAATTTAAAAAGTAAATGTCCTCGCGTTTATAAAATTTTGTTAAAAATTTTATAATAAATTGTAAAATCTTCTGGGAAATTGGTAAACATTTGAATGTAATCGCGAAGAATATTAAATTAAAGAAATACGTCGAAATTTAAGTGTTAAATTAAAACAAATTATGTCAAGAAGTGAGTAAATAAAAATTAAAAGAAATATGTTGAACAGTTTAATAAAAACTAAAAGAAATACGTCGAACAGTTTAATAAAAAGTAAAATATCAATTTCTCAGACAGTAAAATATCATCACAAAAACCTCTAAATCTTCTGAATGATTTCTGAAATGCCAAGCTGATGCAAAATTTGATATGATACCTCTGCACAATTGTTCTATCATTTTACTGAAAATGATATTTCACCGAGGCTAAATAATCTTCCTTACTCACAAGCTGATTGCCAGCAACTGACACTCTCTGTGGTAAGAATAAATTTACACATGGACATAGAAATAGTCTCTACCTCCCCACCAAAGGTCACCTCCAACCTTTATGTGTTTCTCTGGTGAAAATTCAAGTCAGATATTTTTTTAATCAATTTTGTACTGAAATAATAACCTATTATGTGAACTTGAGTTAATTTGCATACAATACATAATATCATTGAATATTTATTACTATGATAAGGCTGGTTTAAAACTACTGTACAACGGTTGATTTTTAAATTATTATATTCAGGACATCCTAAATTCACCACTGGGAAATGGAACTCGCAACACAGTGGACCTCAGTTTGCTACAGCTAACGACACTTGTGTGCGAGGTTGGGACCTACGGGCCAACAATAAACAAGTCTGGGCTATTGAGAATGCACACTCACAATTAGTTAGGTATGTACTTGAGCAATAAAAACCTGTATAAAATTAATCACCAATAATAATAAATAATATTTGTATTCATAGTAAATCTATTTTTGTTAGTAGAAATTGTTATCGTTGTGGGTTGTCCATTGTTATTATTTAATAAATATAACCACATTTTTAGATCTTGTTGTATGAATATCAAGTTATTTGCATTTGTTTTCTTTTAGGGACTTGGACTTCAATCCAAACCGGCAGTATTATTTAGGAACTTGCGGTGATGATGCCTGTTGTAAATTTTGGGATGTACGAAAACCAACAGAAGCTATATTAACACGTTCTGATCATTCTCATTGGGTTTGGTGTCTGCGTTATAATCATTTCCATGATCAACTCGTAGTTTCTTCAAGTAGCGATAATGTTGTTTTATTGACAAGTGTTGCATCAATTGCATCAGATCCATTGGACAATGAAACAGAAACGCCAAAAGCCAAAATTCCAGATGGTTTATTAGCAACATATGATCAGCATGAAGATTCTGTTTACTGTGTTGAATGGTCTGCAGCTGATCCTTGGTGTTTTGCTTCTTTAAGTTATGATGGAAGATTATTGTTAAATAGAGTTCCCAAAGCTCATAAATTTAAACTGTTATTATAAATATATATATATGAAAAATTCTTTCAAATTTTTATTAATATTTAACATTTAATGTTTCCATCTTTTATTTTGGAAGTTTTCATACATTTTTTAACATTAAGTCTCTATCATTCTGTTAGTGACCAGAGGTTAGAGGTTTTAAGTTAAGTGATAATAAGAAAGAAAATAGCACAAAATAAAATAAAATGTTATTAGAGCCTTTTAAAAATGCAAGACTATAATACTACTAATAAAGCCCCCTTACCGATTTCAAATCAATGTTAATTTTTGCCAACATTGCTAACATATATAATATAATTAGGTTAGAGTTTAATAGGGCACATAGTTTATTATGTTTAGATTTTTTACAATTGAAGACACACCCTTACTTTGGAAAGTGGTCCTTTGTAGTACACAAATGTGTCTCCTCTCCTACAAAATCTAAATACATACTCGTATATATATTCAAATGTTATTACACAATGAAAAGCGAACTTTATAGTATATCACAGACTAAATGGGATATAAATAAATGGTGCAAGAATATTCAAAAAGTAAAAATGATCTATAAATTTACATAAGAAAAAATATTTAAATAGTGTCTAAACTTGCTTCGCTTGTGCCATAAACATGTTATGAGTGTAATTGTATTGGATTAGACTTTTAATATTGATGGTCAAAGAATATTTTTGTTTATGATCTGTAATATTTTTTACTTGCTATTTTGTACATGGCTTTAAATCATAAATTTCACTAAAATTTGAACTAAATCGGTAGTTCCAATTTTGAGAAATTACGTCATTTATAACAGCTCTGTGTTGACAAAAGATCTTTTAATAATTTCAATAAGAATAATGTAATATAGTAAAGATTATCAAAATTAATAACTAATAATATTAATTTTAAATTATCTTATATAAAATAATATATAAAACATTTAAGAATATCAGCATTGGATTTAATTATTTGAATTCTATAATATCCATGTTAAACAAAACTATTTGAATACTATTTATGACTACATAGTCGAATAACTCTCTTGTTCAAATACTTATTCAATTATTAAAATATTGGATTAGTCCAACACTAATGATATATAAATAGAGTTCTAGACTCTAACAGGTACCGAACAAGTATAAAGAAGAAACAAAAATCGGCCATATAGTGGGGTGAGCAGACTAGAGAGAGAGTATAATTTGTCCTCAAAATACTTAAAAATAACACTTAGACCATCTAGTGGCAACAATGAAGTTATTTACTAGTGTTATATTAAATGTCACTAGCATTAGCTGTCTCCTCTTTATTACGCTACATTGATTTTGGCAAGGTTCTAAGTTTAAATTTTGACTAAATTCAGATTATGCACATATTTATCAGTTTTAAATTTTATCTTTATGGGAACAGACTTTGGTCCCGATCTGGTAGATATTAAAGAACTACAGAAATAACAAGGTGTGAAATAATTTAGAATGCCATTTAATAAAAAATCTATGCAGAATAAATATTTGTTGAATGTCATTCAAACAAGAGGCGACATGCATGAGATCTGACGGACACAACTGGTACGTCAACTGAATAATTAGATAATAAGTTATAGGCCTAGGAATCCGAAAAGAAAATCACAATTAAAAAATATTTTAAGACCATGTTTCCCACCTCAAAATCAATTAAAATTAAATCATTAATCCAGGAAAATTATTATAAAGACACAATTCGACCATTAAAACGAAATATTTAAATTTTAAAATCACCTTCTAAAATAGTTAACATGAGAATCCGGTACAGGGCATCACAGAATCGTGAAGATTCTAAGAAAATGAAAATCTATCAGGAGAAACTAGTAATTTTAACGGATATATCAGAATCTTCTACATAGAAAAAGTTGTTTAGGAAAATACAAAGGACATAGCAGTCAATCGGTAGAAATAAAAAACTAAACCAATTCTCGAATTAAATATGGCCGTCAAATTGATCTATTCCAAACTTCAAGCTGACGTCACAAGGACTTCTCCCAAACTAATTGATGAATTAAATTAGAACAGTTGTGACGTAGATATGCTGACAATTTTTATAAATTAGAGTAATTAGTTTAACCATTAATATTTCAATGTAAAAAAGAAGTTATTTGTTTGTCTAGTAATATAATTTAACTTATTTAAAGTCCTAAAGCCCTATTTTTCCAAATTGAATCATTGAATACCTTAGAAAAACATTTTATTAATAATTATCTAAATTTTCCCTTAGCATACAAAACATACACACACACACACACACACACACATACAAAGTGCATACATAAAAGGTCAGGTGTTATAGAAGGCGGGCGATTTGCAACCTAGTAAAGCTTTCCAAAAAGAATGGATTGTTGTTGGCACCTTGTAGATGAACAGGACGTTTTCAATAGTGTGTGTTCAATATATAGTAGAAATTTTCTGAATCTTGAAGAAACAATTAATAAAAACGTACTTAAAGCTTAACATAATTATTGGTGAGATCCAACCATTTTCTTACACTGAATTTATAAAGATTATCGAAAGACAAGTATTAATTTTCACTTACCAAGTGATCAGAATTGGTGTGGAGTTGATTAATTACATATAGACATTGTTTAAAATTGATATAGACAATTCAATGTGATCAAAAACTCCTCAAATGTAATAGACCTTTTCTTACTTACATTTCAATACATATGTTCCTTTATTTTTTTTTTTTTTTTTAATGAAAATATTTATTTTGCACAAACAAAAACAACAGTACACTTCAATAATACATATAAAAATAAAAATAATATGATACATATAAAACTTAAAAAAATAAACTTCAGTAATAATAACATTAAAAAAAAACTATAATTACTTACACGACAACAGTTAATTGTAATGTAAAGCAGTTAATTTAACTGAAATATTTTGGGACTTATTTTAGATTTGTTTCTTATTTTATGTGTATATATATTTGTGTTATTTTTCTAAAGATTGGAAAAAGCCGGCACCAACCCCAAACCCCGAGATTAAGAACTCTTAATAGATGAAAGAGTAATTGAATATTGTTTATATGTATATTTATAGATTCTGAGAAAGACAACATTGTGGTAATTAAATTTTGAACAATTTTCGTCGATAAATATATAATTAATATTTTGAAAGATAGACTGTTTAAAGAACTATTTATTCAATTATGAATTTGAAGAAAATTATTGTGTAACTGTTTTTTATTGAAGTTATTTTATTTTTTATTAATAAATTTGAAAATTTAAACTTATTTGTTTCATATAATTTCATTGTAGAGTTGTTGCAAATTTAGCACCACAAGGTAGGGATTTTGTTTTGTTGTAAAATTTGACACCTTAACATGCATTAATCAATATTTTCTTATCCACTAAATTTAAATATGTGTTTTAGGTTCTATCTGCAACATGATTGAAAAGTATTTAAACTTGATATGGTTCTAACTGCACTTCATTTTCAAATTCAGTTGTATTGTTGTCAATATTTTTTGGAACTATTGTTGATAACAGTTCAGTTAAAGTTTTTCTGTAATGTATTTATCTAATTCGTGTCTAAATGATTACTAAATAATTTAGACACATTTTTAGATCTCAAAACAATGATTAATTTCTTAATTCATAAAACAATACAACACCATCAACATTGACTATTTCTTGTGTGTCGGCTATATTGGACAGTGTATACTAAATTATTCAGAATATTTTCTTCCTTCTAAATTTTAAGCATAACTTAAAGAACAATAAAAATAAACTTTTTTTCTTTATAACTGTAACAGAAAATGTCTTCAGTCACACATCCTTAAAAATTCTTTAAAATTAACTGAAACAAAACTATTATTTTAATAAAAAGCAAAACAATTTGAGTTTAAACATTTAAATTTAACATAATTACAAATCTAAAGTTTGTATAGGTTTGATTATACATTTTGATCACTTCACATTACTATAGTAACTGGAGTAGATAAAGGATAATTAATTCTATGAGTTACATTAATCTCACCATTACTTACATTAACATGATTTTCATTATAATTTGTAGACAAAGAATTAGATAACCTTAGCTTTATGCAGTGACAATTGATTCAAATGTCTTTTCCAAATATAGCCATGAATAGTTTTTACCCTATAACTAACAGGAGGAAAATTTCTGAAATTCTTCCTTGAACTCATTCCTCAGATCTATAATCTTTTATCATTTCATTATCACTCTGGAGAAATTACACATCCTGAGAAATGACTTTGAACTTGACAACTACTGTTTAGTCTAATTCCATCAAAAATGATATATAAATATCTATTTATAGTCAACTATGCAGGAATGATATCTGTAGTACAATGAAGTGAATTACAATGTAAAGTAAGTATGTACTGATAGCTTGCCTGATTGATACCTATACCTGATTTTAACAATACTTCAACACCATTTTTAAATTGTTTTACCAAGTTCCCTGCAGCTTCATTGGAGGCAGGTTGATATGGAGGTCTCTTCTTTATATGTATTACCCTATTATTTTTAACAAAATTTTAAAATACTTATGATCTGAACTGTCCTAAGCCATATCAGTAACAAGCTTATATCATATTCCCCATCTAGCAAAATAATCTCTAAAAGTGATTGCATCTGTTAAATTTTTCATTTCTACTAGCTCAACCCACTTTGAATATGAATCAATTAGGTTAAGTACACGGTATCCTTTTTAAGACCCAAAAAGTCAGCATAAATTCGATGGGCAGGACCACTTTTTAACACTTAAACAAAATCGACAACTTTTACTAATATTTTCAATAGCCTTATCAGTGTTGGGCCACCACTTTCATTTTTAACCACTCCCATATAACTATTATGTAGTTTATCTAAAACGTAGTTTCTTAAGTTATTAGAAACTAATACTCTTAGTCCTACATAGCATATCACTAACACATTTTGTACATACAATTCATCTTTCCTGTTAAAATATGGTTTTAAATCAGGTTATGACATTACAAGATATCTATCCATTTAAAATTAAATTGTACACTTGACTAAGAATACTGGTTTCTCCACTTACATCTATTTCTGTAAACAATTTCCATTGTTAATAATTTGTTTTAAATAACTAGTCTCAAAATATATGTCTTCTCAATTAGTTTCAAGTGGTGATTTAAATAATGCATCCAGTGGCGGCGATAAGAACCTGCGGGCCCCCCCCGCAAGTTTGTTCATCGGGCCCCCCCCTCTCCCAATAATCTTTTAAAACATTATGACGGGTATTTCCATACTAAGTTTTATTAGTTTTAACTACTGATGTAGACATCACCTAATAGAATTTCGTATTTCACCTATTCTAGCGTCTTCACGCAGGCCGCGAGGACAGTTGATGCAACCCGCATGACTTTAGACAATGTTTTTGACCTAGGTTAGTAGAGAATTTCTATCGATCGGTCAAGTGTCAGTTTAGCTTATTTTAGTAATTTCTTGACAATACTCATAAAAATATTGTTATGATAGGGGGGGTCGTGTGGCAAGGCACGTCGCGGGTCCGCGTCCCGGTAAAATTTCCCGGAAAATTCCGATCAAGGCTCACAGGCCACCCAGCTCGCGGGCCCGCTATCACCACCACTGAATGCATCTGCTTAGCAATTTTTATCACCTTTTAAAGTTCCATAACATGGTTTACAATCACTAGATAAAATAAATTTATAACCTAACAGATACTGATGGAATTCCCTAATACCAAACACTATTCCTAAAGCCTCTTTGTGGTTGTTCCGTTTTAGACAAGGTACGTGAAAGTGCATGCTAAAAGTTTTTCCACTCTATGAGACATTTACATGAGCTAACAAACAACCAAGCCCATAAGATGATAGGCTACATCACAACATAATTTTATCATTAATTCTGAATTAAAATATACTAAAAATTTAAACAGGAGTCCTTAAACTCCTTAATTATTGTATTACACTCTTCTTTTTCTTTATTCCAATATTATCTTACATTTTTTTTTTCAATACCGTACCTATGTTATACAATCGTAATACAATATTATGTCTTGCATGATATAATAGAATTAAGGCCTTATTTTATTTAAATTGTTCATAAAACATTAAAATAAACTGTATAGTTATCATGAAAACAACCCAAATATGCAATATTATTTTATAAGAAAACCACATCAGGCCAGCAAAAGTCAGTTCCAAGTAAAAAAATACAAACGTCAGAATATTTTTGCCATAACATGAATATACAGTTATTTATGTTACTTTTACTTGTTAACATCAACAACCGAAAGTTTCATTGACACAGCGGCGATGAGAAATTCGTTTATTAATGGGTAGATCAGGTTTGGGGGGGTTATTGGGAATGGGAGGTGCTGTGGATCTTTTGGGATAGTTGGTCCGGAACAGCCTATCTCAGCCCAGACCTGCAACCAACTTGATGCATCTCAGTCAGCCAGCATACATGAGCGATTATTATTATGTTAAATATATATACTATCTTAATTCGCATGTAAGGTATTGATTCTACTAAATTAGTGATCCTAATCACAATCGCGGGGCTAAGATGGCCGACTACTATTTCATTTAATCTCAGTTATTAAACATAGTACATCATTTTCCCCAGGGTCTTCCGACCCAACCCAACTACAGCTAGTGTGCCATTTTTGTAGGGGGAGGGGGTATTAACTAGGCAAAAACCAACTGTAACACAATTAATTTTCAAAAGAGTCCTCTTCCTGAGCTTAAGCTCATGTCGCGACGGGTAATGCACAACTGTGTCATTTTAACTTATTACTGCATCTGGCTTAGTTACAGAGTGAGGGTACGAATTGGCTCCTGCCACATTGTGTCTAGCAAACCGCAATGCCATGGAACATAAAAATAACCTTATTTGGTACAGTATTGAAGGGGAAACAGTGGTGAAGGAAATTCTTCCACTGGCGAAAAAGGGGAAAAAAAGATATGGGCTAATATTCCCCCCCCCCTTATCAGAAAAAGAGGGGGACCCAATCCACAGATTTTGTGCAGGCTAAGGAAGGGGTTAGGATACCTAGAACAAAACTGGTATGTGACAGGATAATAATGAGCCACCAGGGCAAAAAACAACAACAAACCAGACAATTACGCGGAATGAGTAGTGAAGGGCAGAAGTTGAGGTTAAATTTTGACGGGTTCTGTTATGGACTCACCTATTGCACTCTCAATATATGATTAAAGGTTTATAGTGAAAAAGTTTTTTTTAAATCTAAAAGAAACCATGGTGATTAGTGGAGGTATTAGAGGTGGAGGGGTGTAACAGGTAGGGTAAGGTAATAACCAAATAATTAGTAACTAAGGAAGAAAAATATTTTTTAAATATTTTTATGTTAATAGAAATCTATTATGGGTAGATAATGCAGTTCAATGAAAGTGATTGTGGGACAATTTTTTTATTGAGTTATATGAAGAAGAGAAGAGATGGAGCAGAAACAGGAAGGAAGTTATGGGAAAATTAAGGGGAGAATGGTATTTTTTTTAAAAAGCAGCTCACAAAAAAACGAAGCAGGGTGGACTATAAATTTAATAATGGTTTTAATTTTATTTATTTTTTGTCAGATTCGTCACACATGAGCAGTACTTATTTTATTATTTTTAGTTTTTATTTTTGTTTTGTTTTAATTTTAATATAAAAGAAATTTTGAATAGCGAGGCATTTGAAATATTAAAAATCTTGGATGAAAATGGAGTGAAGATCATTGGGAAATTTAAGTGGGTGGTTAAATTGTAATTGAAAGTTTAAAAAAAAAAATAATGTTGGCAGTGCATTGCAATCTACAAATGAGGGTAACGAGTGAAAGGATAAAAAATGAGAAAAAATTATTATTTTTAATCTTATATTTAATAATAAATATAATACATGATTCGAAAACGACCACAACCAAAATGCAGATGTACTATAAGTTCATATTGGCGCAGAATCCAAGGAAAAGAACTATAGTTACCTGCTAATTTTAGGCAAATCCTAAACTCAAAGAAAATTTGCGAACAATTTCTAGAAGGAGGTAAGTTAGGGTGAGATTGATTTAAGGGTTTTTTTATGTGTTAATTTTTAATTTAATTTAATTTTTTTTTTTGTAATGTTTTTGTAGATATACGAGCTTAGGATAACTATATAAATGCATGCAACAATGTTATCATAAATGCTTGCAGTCCAAATCTCCATAACATTGTGCCAAAGGGCATTGCAATGAGCTTATGTTTCAACTTGGAGTGTAGAATTCATGTCCCTCTTTGTTGGGCCACTTACAATGAGCTTACCTTTACTTGGGTGTCACTTTTGTTGCACTACTTGCAACAAGCTTAACCTTCTTTGGTGGAAGATTTGAAAATTTTTACTTTTAATCTTAAAATTTTAGTGAGCTTCTAGCTCCAAGTTGATTTCCACTTTTAAAAATTAATCTTACTATTTGGCTTGATTGCAAGAATGAAATCCTAGTCTTTATTGTTTTCAAGTAAAATTTATTCTTGATGTTAATTTTTTTTAAATTCATTAAATTTTATTTACGCTCTCTCTCTCTCTCTCTCTCTCTCTCTCTCTAGTGTTATATTTAGAACAGTTTATTGTATTCTGGAAGAAATTGTATTAGTTTAGGATTTTTCTTTGTTGTAATTTTTTTCATTATTGTTATTATTATTATCTTTGTGTGTGTGTTCTTTGTACTTAGTTTCTTTTCTTTTAAATAGTTAAATTTAAATTATATTTATTTTTAGACTTAAGTATGTTAATTGTAATTGATTTTGTAAAGACGATGTGTAAATTAATTGTGTAGGCTATGGGTTAAGTGAAAGAGAGGACCTGATGGTCCTAACTTCGCCCAGAATAAAGGCTCAAATCAATCAATCAATCAATCAATCTCTCTCTCTCTCTAAGTGTCATTTGAAAAAGCCGCGCAGCACACGTGTGACCGAAACCCAGCCCAAGTACATGTTTTTTAATAGTAACGCATATTGAACTCAGCCCATGTCCATCTTCATCATTTCTCCCACTAGTATTCAAGATGACAACAAACCAGCAACTTCTTCTCGATTTAGAATCTGAATCAGAGGATGATGAAAGATGTATCATTCTACACCTACTCAGCAAAAAAGGAAAAAAAGTAAAACGAATGAGTATTTACGGAAAAGAGAGAGTTATGGAGAGTTCAAGTTATCCAGTGAAGTTCCAGATAATGTGTTTAAAGAGTCGTTTAGGTTAAACAGAAAACAGTTTAGTGAGGTTCATGAATTAATTAAAATGGATATCACTAGTCAAGAGTGTAATGCACAAAAACCTATTGGAAGTAAAGAAAAACTAGCAGTATGTCTGAGGTAAGTGTTTAACATGTTCAATACGTTAAAGATTTTGGATGCGAAATATGAATTTGAAATTTTATTTTAAGACTTTTACACTCCAACATTATTTTTATATAAATATAACAAATTACAAAGTAGGTACTCGTAATTCGTATTATATTATCGATTTAAATAATTAATGAAAATAATTTTTATTCAGATTATTAATTTATTAATAATACTTGATGAGTAAAAAACTATTAAAAAAACATACAAAAATTAAAAACTAAAAAAAGTTTTAAAGAAAAATGGGTTCTTTTTGTAAAATATTTGTTCAGTTTATTACAACAAGTCAAAATATGTTCTTGAAGAATTGTCTTCATGTCTTGAGCAGCTTCTTTCATTTGTATCAACTGAACTAATCGATGTTGAATTCGATGGAGAAAAAAATTCAGGGAATCTTTGCGTTAAGGCACAAGATAATGCACTAGTAGGCTGGGTTGATATTGAAATAGCACGTTGTCTGTTCATCTGAGAATTCTGCTCAATCTCACATTTGTTTGCGATTTCATCCTCAGCTTTATCTTCGGCATCAGAAACAGCTTGAAACAATTTTCTTCTGACTTCTTTCTGGTATTTTGTTGGAAGACCTTTTGTTGTGTTGAACATAGACATAAAAAACTCTAACCAATTCAATTAATTTTTCCATTTTATAGTAACAACCTATGTACCCACGTCCCACGAAACTGTTGAAAGCACAACTCGATCCACGCGAACACAGGTTGGGACTGGACTGGCCGTGGGATAGGTTTAATATGCGCCACTCCGTCTAAAACCACGTTCTACAAACTAGTCCACGCATGTGCTGCGCGTGGCGTGTACATGGGCTGGGTCCAATTTGCGGCGGGTCTAAACATTGAAACCTCCTCTTTACAGTTATATCAAAAACGACAAGATTGTATAAAAATAAAGATCGGATTCTTCAAGACTGTCTAGACACTGAATATCGCAAACCGGTCTGAAAGTTCAGAGGATCATTTCCTAGAATGGATATAACTCGTAAACTATATAAATTAGGATGATTTCGTCTTCATAGTTCGAAAGAGGAAGAAAAATACTATATAATATTGTCAACTTGTAACATTTGGACAAGTTTTACCATTTCGAAAAAATATATGAAAATATAGGTGATATTTTCTATATAAAACTCGCCGCGAGAAACTGTCGCAATCTAGCGCTAACAAGGTAAACTTCAGTCTAGTCTTATTTCTCTACTACACGCTACATAAAATTTTCTAAACTTGGTTATGAAAGATTGAAAAATTACCTTTTCAATGGTATAGAATACATTTCGATAATATAATATCTACTAGGATAAAAGTTGAATTGCAAAAAATGTAATTTTTAGCGTGTAAAATAGCGTTAAAATTCTTGATTTGGTTTAATTTTTATATAATAAAAACTATACTAGTTGGAAACATTTGAAAAACACGGTTTTGAAGAGAAAGACGCGATCTATCAAGCAGTGTTATGTCAGATGTGACAGATTGAAATTTCGAAATAGGAATAATTGACAAACGAGACGAATGTTTTGTTTAAAACTTGTTAACGTAAAACTTGGACGTTTCGCATCAAAAATATGCGAACTTCGCCAATTTTTGGAATATTATTTATAACGTTTTGTGGTATTTTTTTTTTGCATGATATGCATCTACGGAACATTAGCTTTCCAACACTATTTTTTTTATTGCAATAGGACGATTCTAAGTGGGCGAAATGTTGAATTGCAAAATATGTGTTTTATAGCCAACTTGTCCGTGAGAATGGGTACGGTTTTGGGTCTTTAACAGTTGGAGGGTTTTAACCAATAGCAGCATAAATATATATTAAAAACAAATTGATATATTGATATATTGAAAACAAAATGTTTTCCCAATTTTAAATTAATTTGCCTTTTGATATATTTAAAATTTTATGAATATTCGTTTATTATTAAGATGGGTACCTTGGTTATACAATTTAAAGACGACTTCGGCTCCTGCAATGGTGTTCTGGTGAACAGCTGCGACCGTCCGCTTCCAATTTGGTTAATAAAGGTCGTGTAGTGACAATCCTGAAGCTCTGGGTAGATTGGTTGAATGGTTGCTGCTAATGAGCCATTCTCTAAACTGTGCCAGCATAGAATTCTCATTTAATGTTTTACTGACGTGAAGTTATTATTATTAGTGCTTTCCTAAGTTTTCTTGAATCGAATCAGTGATAATCTTTCATTTATAGCTATAAAGTTTTCATGACTATTTGTCGTCTCCAATTCTTTAAATACATTAGACTGGTCTGATTGTTGATGCACAGCTAAGAGATTTTAATCGATCTGATCTGACTTTATGTTGTATCGAATAACTTGCAAAAACCACTAATAAGAGAACGTCCCTTCTGGTCGAACGGTCAAAGAAATTTGTAAGAATATTTAATTCTTTTACTTCATTAAACGAAGTAAACTCGGTTATGATGTTTTGGATATTTTCCCTTTAATCTCCGTTTTGTCTTTGACGTTTATTTTCTTTTTTTAAGTTTAATTTTGCTAAAGTTTTGTTTTAAAATGATTGATTATGTTTTCTTCTATTCGTTCTTTTAATCTTTTTATCTTAATTGCACTTTAATTGTCAAGATTTTAGTTTGTTTTGCAGTCTATTGGTCATGCCTAAGCTCCTCCCTTTGTAAAGGGGACAAGCTATATCGCTGTTTTCCTGTCTCATCTAGAAAATTAATTAATTTTGTTAATTTTCCTCTGTTTCGCCATATTCTTTGAGGGAATTTTTATCTATAGTAATGTTGATTACATACCACTAAATGGATTGACTATCTTTATGGTATGGTTTGAAATTCTAGAATTAGAGGTCCTGAAACTGCCATCTAACAACCCACGTTTGGTAACTTCAAGCAGAGCATTCCGTATTCCGTATTGCATACTCCAACTCTTCCTACATTAGCGTATCCAAACCTAAATCACAAAACTACACTGTTCAATTCACTTATTGAGCCTCGCAATATCATATGATATGTGTGACTAGTCTTCTTAGTTATTATTTCAACGAAGGTGGTGTACTGTACGTTAACTCAATGGACGCTGCAAGAATTTAGCGGCACCGTTGGATTGTACGATTGTAGTGAACCTGACCTGTAGCCAACAACAAATTTAATAATGCTACTTCGTAGCATCGTAGGGCTGGATTCTAATTTCAAAGTTGGCTTTTGTTGAGCCTTAAAGTGAGAATTTGAGAATTCGTCAATAGTTTTTTTTTTCAACATGTTTGCATTGTTCACTCAACACGATAAACTGCAAAACCATGAAGGTTTTAGACACATTCAAGACAATAAATCGGGTTAGAGAAATGTTAATTTATTCACAAACGCAAAGTGTATCATATTAATGTTTTTTAAAATTTTTATTCGTTTCGTTGGGAACGGAAAACATGACGTCAGTTATCGAATTTCAAACGCTCAATGTTACCAAAGCCAAAGGTCGTGAAAATTATTTAATTTTCATTGCATTGAATGCATCCATAACATTGACATAGATAAAAACAAACAATATCAAGGATGAAACTTACTAGTTACGCCACTCTCTACTCGTGATTAGATTATTCAAAATCCGTATGTTAAAGCGAAGAGAGGTTAGGTTTGGAACGATCAGTGTTATGCATATGGTATGGAAGTAGTTTTACTATTATTGTTATGATTTGTATTTTTTAAAGTTTTGAAATATTTATACTCAATGGGTGGTAAAAAATCAAAATCGAATTCAGCCAAGTCTTTACATCCACATGAAGAGGAAACAGTTTTAGCATTTTTTGGACTGCAAAATAAAAATGGCAAAATCAGTGCGGCAAATTTAAAAGTAAGTTTCATAATTGTGTAATAAAATAATGTGAGCAATGTTTAGTAGGCCTATTAAATTTTAAAATATATAAATATGTATATCTTTAAATGAGTTTAAAGTTTGAATGACCCATTGTTATCCAAGCTGGCCCAGTTAATAAGGTAAGGTGTAGCAGGTCCTCATCAGTATTAGTTCAGGTTATAGGCATACATTTATTTTCAACTTAACTAGGATTATATAAGAATTATCGTAATTTTAACTACACAAATATTATTTTATTCACTATAATAACAATTCTTGAAAGCTATTATTGAAGTAATTATAAATAGTAGCTAGTATAGCTAATTTTGGTAAATGTTCAGTTGATACCGCGTTGCGATTTAATATAGACATTTTATGAAATCGTGTTATACATACCATGTAAATCTATTATTTTTGTCTAAAATAAGCAATTTAAAAGTTTGCATTCATGATCAGAATACACGATGAGGATGAGCCTATGCGTCTAGGTTTCATAAGTCGAGAATAGCTTGTCGTTAAAGTGTCTTACAACAGATATGTAATATTACGCTATATAATTTCAGAATTATGTGAACTAGATCTCTGGATATAAATGTATGTATGTAGTTTCTGTACCAGGTCTGGTTAGGTAACTATATAATATATTCCTATAACATTTCTTCCTAGCGACTGGGAAATTATATCACCCTACTTATTAAAGCAAAATTAATGACCTCATCAAACCTGTCTTTTGTAAAACATATTTATGATAGTAATGATATAATGCACATGCTTCAAACCATATGTGAATCCCATTCCTATATATAGAAAACCTATAAATACATTGATTTCGTAGTTTTTAACTTTTGATTTTTCCGTAGTGAAAAAGTGAATTCCGGATTGAAAAAATAATTTATTCATAAGAAAGTTGCCTAAAAGGTATGTGTAGTAAAGGATTTTTTTTTAATAACCAAAATTAGCTGTACCTCCTACTATATATAATTGCCATTATTGAAAGTTGTAAAAATAAGCATATTAGTTTAAGCTTAGCTAAGATTATGTAATAAATTATTGTGAATGGTTCTAAGTTACAATGTCTAAAATAGCCCTTATGTATATGGCTAGACATTCATGAAACATTACTTGTCCAAATTAATGAACTTTGCATGAGTTCCTTGCAAGTTTATCCATCTGAGTTTCTGGAAATACCTCTCTTTAAGTCATTATTTATGGTGCCCATTTTACATAACATGTAGCCTATAATGAAATAATAAATAAAACATGCTACAGAAGTGTGTAGCTACAAGTCAATTTGTAATTTTCAGGGAGTAAACCAGTACAGCAGTTTAGGAACAGCATGTAATATTAAACTGAAAATTATGTGAATTGGAGTGATTTAAGCCTATTGTTTAAACTCACTCTGTAGCCGCTTGTAGAACCATGGATTTAGGCCCGGTTATACACTCCTCTGATAAAGTTCTTATTAGTTATTCAGTCTATAACCTTAACCTTCCGACAAATCCAGACAACAAGAATTTTTTTATTCTACAATACTTTTTTATCCCGCTATTAACTACAGGAACATATCTGTTAGTATAATATGTAGACTGGTATTCTCGGCAAGGTTTTGATTAGTCAAAAACAAGTCGGGAATGTCCCATGGTAACTGAAAAATGAACTATACTGGGAAATGTAGAATATTTATTTTTATAGTTATATTACTGTTGTCGAAGATTGTATTCAGCAGTAAAAAAAATCAATTTTTGATTATGAGCATACGTTAGTGGTTTGTTCAAACCGCCAGTGATTATTTAGTTATAAATCAAGAATGGAAGGACCCAAGGTAAAGAGAAACAGAATCAAAAATTTCTCATTTAAAGAGACAGATTTACTAGTGTCACTTGTGCATGAAAGAAAGTAAGTACCGTAATAGAAAATAAAGAACCAACGTGTTTACATGAGGGGAAAAGATGTCAAATAGAAAGAATTAACCTTACAATTTAAATAGCCAAAAAATCTGTCCAAACCAAATCAGTTTGTAACCTCAAATCTAATTTGAAACACTACAAAAGAACCATGTTTTAGCGAAAATATCTAAACGACAAACTCTATCCCTAGATACCTTTTCTTTTTTGAGTTGAACCATAAATTGTGTAGCCTATTCTTTTGTCATCATTGTTATAAATAAACATAGCAGCTACAAATCAAACGTAACAAAATTAACTAATTTATGGTTTATATAGGTCTAACTACTTAGTGGGAGGTTCAACTAATTAATAACTTTATCAGGAGTATTGCAACATTTAACTTTCCGAAAAGATAAAACACATATACGAAAAGATATATATATATGGATACACATTTATAATAAGATTTATAATGTGCAGAACACATTTCTTACACTTATCGGGTAGATGGTCCTATCAGGAACTAGTCGGGTACTTATCGGCGAAATTGTGTAACTAGCTCCTACTAGTCTAAAAATGATATTAAAAATTTTTTTTTTAAATGCACAATTTATAGTTTTCAACTGATTTGGCTTATAAATATGATGATATTGAAATGATCAAAATAAAATATTTCTGTGTTGTTAAATAAATATAGCCTATACAGTACCTATATGCCAATATTTTTGTAATGGCTCTTATCATTAACACAACTCAATACAATTTTAATACACTTTTCGCCTCATCATCTTAGATCTCAATAAAATTTGGCACATTGGTATTCTCTATATAGATTAAGAAAAATATCAAATTTCATCTTTGTATATCAATCGGTTTAGAAAATATGACTTTTTAAAGATCCCAAAAATTGTTCAAGATCGCTTGGTTGATATATTTTTAAATTATGATTGCAGCTCTTCTAATAAAGATAGAAAGATGGAGAGGTTCATTTTTGTAGCCTTTTTAATGCTCTTTCCTGTGATATACAACACAACAAGGGTTAAGGTAAAACTTTTTTTCAAAATGAAATAAAAATTTTGGTTTTGGACTTTTCAAAATATGCCGCTTTGAAAAAAAATTCCAAAACCACCCTTATATATTTTTAAACTGATAGTGTATAAGTTTAAACATGGGTCAACATGTTTCACATAAAAATCATATCCACAATCAACCTTAGATGAGGTTTTGCTGGTAAAACCGAGATTATAAAAACAACTAAACTATAGCCTTAACATGGCATTTATAATATTGTAAATATTATATACCTAATTCTAAACTTAGAAAATTGTTTTAAAGTGAAATTAAAACTAGATTATTGAAATAGTCTTTTAAAGCTTCACTAGAATTTATGAGTCTTTGAGGTTTTCCTTAGGCCTAGTCATAAAGAAGCTTGGCTGTTTGGCGATGAAGTCATGTCTGACTAAAGCAGGGAGATTTTCACAAAACAAAACAATCTGAAGTTGATTTTATAATCTCTCCAAGTTACATCTATCAACTGATATACACTGGCGAAAAGTTACTTTTTCAACTAAGTTCTTCTTAAAACTATTTTCTAATATAGTTTTTACTCACTTCCCAAATGGCATGCTATGGAAGCAGGATTGCATAGTACTCTTGCAAGACAGTTTTTGTATCAAAATAATTTTCCATTTGTTAGCTAATTAATTTTTGCATTTTGGGTGGTGAGGTGTCTGTGTGCTCTTTAGATTAGTGCAGTTTTTGACTGAAAATGTGAACTGTTTTGAGTGTGGTATGTGCCTAAATGTGCAGTTTTGAAATTGTATTTAATTGACAAGTTCTTTATTTTGGAATGTGTTGTGATTACTCAACAATTTGTAAATAAAACTAAGATCAGGATACAAACTATTCCTGCATAAAGTAACTTGTTTTAGACTTCGTACCCGTTTCATCTAGATAAAGACAGTACGGTATTTGTTTTTATAATATTGACATGTGTTGTTATTTATTATTCAAACAAAAATAATACTTGGAATTTTAGTGAACATAAATATTTACATTTGTTTATTCAAACAACTATATATAAAATGCTTTTGACTATTCACTAGATATATAGTTTTGGGACAAAAATTATGTCTATCAGTCTGGACTTTGAACCTTGACTAATCTTTAAGGTTTTGTGAATGTTTTAAATGCAGATATAATAAAAATGAGCGAACCAAGTGACATATGCTCGGTTTGCAGTAAAGAAGTAAAATCATATGGAATACTATGTTGTAAATGTGATATATGGCAACATATGAAGTGTTTGAATTTCAAAAGTAATGAAATTCTGTTGAAAAGTTGTAATGTTTATCTTTGTAATGGCTGCTATACTTCTCTTAACGAAGACTCCAATACTATAAATAATGTAAATGAATTTTATGACCTTGAAGTAAACATTTTAAAGGAAGATAACTTAATTTTGAAAAATGAATTTATTTTATTAAATCAAAAGCCGAGTGAGCAGGGACAGGAATTAAATGAGTTAAGAAAGCAGCATACTTCTTTGAGCTTAAAAGTAATTGAGAAAGAACAAACTATTATACTACTGGAAAGCAAATGCAATGAAAAAGAAGGCTGGAGCCTATACAATAAGGACAAGAGACTAAGCTTACCTCAGCTAAAAGATATAGAAAATCATAGATTGCTACAACTGAAAAATCGATTCAGTGTACTGAGTTCTGTGGATACTTCTGAAGTAAGAAATGAAGGGAGTAATAAACATATTTATCCTACTGAATTAAATATTAATAAAATCATACAATGGGGAACTTTAAAGAAAGTAAAAAAACAAAATCTATAAAAGGAATAAATATCCCAATTATAAGACAAAGTAGACAAACAAATGAAAAAATAAAAAAGTAATAAAGATTTTATTTATTTTTTTATATTTGGGGATAGTCATAGTGTGGGATGTCAAAAATATTGCAAGAACATCTAGAAGATCGCTATATAGTTGAAAGCAAAGTGTTGCCAGGAGCTACTCTTGATGTGATAACAGGGTCAGTGTTGAAAGCTTCCAAGTCATTTTCATCCAGAGATCATGTAATAGTCTTTGGAGGTTCTAATGACATTGCACCAGAAAATAATTTCTTATATGATATAAAAAACCTCTCAAAAATTTACTACCAAATCTCGTATAAAACTAATAATGTTGGTTCTCATTTCTATGAAGGATTTCTACTGCCCCAAGATATTTTATCTGATCGTGCTGGAGTATGGGTTGTCTTTAGAATGTATGAGTTGTCGCCTAGTGTAATGAGTACCTCATACACAAAACGCTTAATCTCAACTGAGAGACTTGAAAAATTTAGAATTGATTTAGCTAGCAATGACTGGTCTTTGTTGTGTGGTATCACTGATATAAATACTGCATTCTGTTTTTTATGTATAAGTTGATGTTGTGCTTGATGAAAATTGTCCATTAATTGTTGTGAATATTAAGAATACGACTAGACAACCCAAAAAGACTGTTAAGAATTGGTTTACTCCTCAGTTGAAGAAACTAAGAATCGTTCTTCTAATATTATATAATAAGTGGAAGTCAACTTCAAACCCACTTGATAGAGACAAATTTAAAAAATTTAAGAAAGAATATAATAGATCTATATGTAATGCTAAAATAACAGCTCATAATAAATTGATATACAACTCACAAAATAAGTGTAAAACTGCATGGTTGGTGGTGAAAAAAGAGTCTGGGAACCTAAAGCAGTAATTCCAGTATCAGCAGGAACTTTAAATAATTTCTTTGTAAATGTATCCACAACCTTAAAAACTGGTTTTGTGGATAAATCACAAACTATAACAATTTTGAGAGACCTTGAATTTGAGAAGTTCCAAATTCACAACCAAAAAAGAATTATGGCAAATTAGAAGAAAATTGTTAAAAACCTTGAGCAACGGGTACGAACATGAAACAAGGTTGATCATGCGTCCTCACTACACAGTTAAGAGGGGGAAGTTCAACCAACATTAGACAAGGTAGACCAAAATAATAAACAAATCAAAAGGGGTAATTAAGAAATAGTTTGGAGAAAATAGATGACAAATAGATGAAGGAAGCTTAGTACATCATCTTACTGTGAAGAAAGGGTTGAAAACTAATCAAAACAACGGGGAAAAACATTAAAAGCAAAAAGGTAAAATTAGAGGGAAAGTGACAATTTCGGAAGAACCAAGGTTACTTCGTTGAGATTGAAGAAAATTAAATTATTCTGTCTTCATCATCGGACCCAGTAGGTCAATTTCTGGATTCTACAGCGGACCAAGTTGGATATACTCAAGATATAAGGACTTAGAAAATTTTCGTCGAACAAATATTGGACTTAAAAAATTTAAAAAATATATTTTCGACATTATTAGAAGACAAGTTATACCTTCGTGAAGAAAGAGGACAGTCTTTGGGTTGAAGAACACAAGATACCAAAGGAAATGAACATTTGAAACTTTGCATTGAACTATCACTGATTTGATTCAAGAAACTTCGAAAAGTGACTTCAAGAATAAGTGAGTGAAAGGGTGAACTCGTTGCAACGCGCACACTGTATGAGTACCACTAGATCCTAAAAATCAATTGAAATTTATTTATTGCTAAAATAAATGGTTTTAAATAACAAGAAATTAGGAAAATATGTATTATTAAAAAAAATAATAAGAAGAAAATAAAAATAACAATAAATATTCCATTGTTTATAAAATAACTCAAATGAATTTTGAAGATATATCCAAAAAAAATTTTAAGTTCAAATACATTTAATCATTTTAATTATGAATATAGGCCTAGCTTTCCATGTGAACCCATTATGATCACATTTTTTAACATACACTTTCATTTTAAATACATAAGGGTAGTCTTAGAATTTTTTGATATGATGTATTTTGAAAAATCTACAATTAAAATTTTGATTGCATCTTAACCCTCTTGATTGCAAAAATGTATCTTAACCCTATTGTGTTGTATATAAAAGAAAGAGTATTAAAAATGTTGCAAAATGACACCTCTCCCATCTCTTTATCTTAATTAGGAGAGCTGCAATCGCAATTTAAAAATATATCGATCATGCGATTTTGGTAAATTTTTGGAAACTTAAATAACCATATTCACTAAACCGATTGATATTTAAAGATGAAATTTATAATTTTTCTCAGTCTATATAGATCACCTATGTACCAAATTTCATTAAAATCTGAGATGTTCAGTTAAAGTCACAGAATTTTAGACTCCATTGTTAATTTGTGTAATTTGGGCATCTACAGCCTTGTAACATGTTATGTTGTTGTTTATTTATAATTGTTAACTACTTTTAATCCTGTTAATGTTGTTTAAATTTTGTACAATATTGTTTTTAGTTGTATTTGTTTATTTGTAGGTTTTTAATTTGGAGTATCTTATATGTACTCTTATTTGTGAAGGCGATCTTGTCTTGACCGTAATGTTTTTTGCCTTGAAAGAAAACTAACAGTTAATGTAAATGTTGTATGAAGGAAAGTTTAAAAAGTAGCACTTTGGATGCCACGTGAACATGGCATTGGGCATACACAGCAATTCTGAATTCACTTAGTTTTGCAGAATTGTTACTAAGTAACTAGAAAAGATAACTTTCTAATTTTTTTTTTACAAGGTTGTTATTTATATTATCATAAAAAATAAATCATTTATGATAATTTTTATTCAAGTTTTATTTTCCCAGCTCTTTTAAAAATTAGTCAAGATTTTGTAAATGTAAATGTCTCTTCGTCATACATTTGCAAGTAAATGCAAAGCGGTCATCCACTTCATCATTTTGGTATTGGAGAGGTTCAAGTGCATCTATTCTGCTCTCCCAGTAAGTATTACTGAGAAGTTTAACAGTTAAATTTGTGATATGATTTGTAATATACTCTATGGGTAGATCCTGAAAACAAAATTGTATATCTCTTGAACATTACTGAAGAAGTTTACAGCTGCAAGGCAGAAAAGGGCTGCATCATCGACAAGGTTTTGTGAGTGGCTTCCACTAGGAATGAAGACGGCTCGTGGGTTTAGGTCAAGTATTCTCTACACACACACACACACACATTTCCTGTTTATTTAGACCCCTTGTCATACCCTTGCCCATGCATATTTTTTAAGGGTATTTTCTTTTTGAGAGCTCATCTAACAAGCACACTGTCAATCCTTCAACAGATGTGTGTGAAGCCTGAACAAATACAAGAAAATAAAGTAGTTCTTTCACAACTAGTTCTTCTGACACTGCACAAACTTACCGATTTATCATTGTTATTTGTTCTTTTCGCCTTATGTCAGGTTGCAGTTGAGAATAACAGAATATGTATAACTTATAACAGGAAAGTAAAAAAAAAAAACTCATTCTGAATCCTTTTACTTAAATAAAGTACATGACTTTCTTGAGAAATTATGCTCAGTAGAATGACAACGAAACTAGAAATGTGTTAAACTAGTTTCAAAAATTTTCATTATTTTTGGAACATTTTATCATTTGTACTGCGAAATGCTAGTCCTTGAGTACCGAAAAACTGATTTATGCAATGAAGTCACTTCAAAACTTCATATCAGTGTTGGGTTTCACCTTTAACGAGTTGTTGGTGTTCATCATCAATGGTTTTGGCTACCTGCAATCTTTGAGAAAGTTCTCAATAAGGCAGGAAAGATTTTATACGAGAAGATGACTTTCCATGCTGGGACTAAAAATCTTGACATGTTTTACCAATTAAAGAACTTAAGTGTTCCAGAAAGGGATATATTTTTATTGCTATAAAGCTTGTAACAAAATATTTCGTTTTTTATGTTTAGTACACTAGCTATTTTCTAACAATTTCTTCTCCATTTGGTAATTTCATTTTGTAATTAATTGGCAGGAGTGAACTTTCTACCTCTACTGTCAATAAGAAAGTTATTTTTCATTACCTGTGTAGAGCCTCTCTCAATGAGTACTTGACAAGTTTCATCCAAAATTTTGGACAGCCATTGCCCACATACTTCAAATAAGGTCAATGATGATGACTTGGTCATGTATTCCTCGGAATTATGGAATATATATATATATATATTCTTTTTTTTTTCTTTTTTTTTTAATAATAATTATTTACAGTAGCAATATTTACAGAAATATAATTACAATTTATAAAGTTGATATAGTTTATAAATTATAATGACCCAAATGTGTATTATTTAATAAAAAATAGTATATGATATTTCAAATATTTGTTATTTAAAAACTATTAATTAAATCATTTTGGACTGGTTTAAGAGTGAAAACTTCTAGTTTTTACTAAGCTGTTTAACTAGTTTAACTAAGCTGTTTTATGGTAAAAATGAACTCTAAATGAATCATTATTCAATAGATGATTCCTCTCCAGTTTTCCAATTTCTTAGTGTTACGTTTTCATTTCAACCTATAAAATAAAATCACAAGATGGCTGTAACACAATCCAAAAGCTGGGTAAACTTAAAATACTGTTATCATCAATCTCTTCTTTGATGATTGACCTATTAATTTTTGTTTTTAAACCCTGAAAAATAAGATATTTTTTCTACAGTTGTTAAGGAATATGATCTCTCTTCGATAACTAATTTTCATCCATAAGAAATACATGGAGAAAATATTAATAGAAATCTTTCTTTATCTAATAATTTTTGCCTACACAAAAATCACAATAAAACTTGTAAGCATGGGACATCTCCAACCAAATAAAAAATAAATTAATAATAATTTAAGTATTTGAGTAATTAGATTAATAATATTGAGAATTAGGAAGCTCACATAAAAAATCAAAACAATTAATAACAAACATAAAAACTTTAATTTAAAAACATCTCTTCCAGCTTGGCTTTCTTAGAGAGTAGACGTGCCTTCTGAACGCTCTGCGTTCCTTGGTTATGGAGCGATTCAAGGCATGAGTTATTAATATTTTTATATACAGTAAAATGTTTGTTTTTAAAGAAAAAGGTTGTTGATATCGAATAGGTTTTTTTTTGGACACGAGACGAGTGAGTAGAATTATTGTAATTATGTGAACTTAAAGAAATCAAGTGTTAGAAGTTTGGACAGTGAACCAGACTTTAATATGTAAGTTTTACATGTGAGCTTAAAAAGATAAATATATATTTCTTATTATCATAATGATTGTATATCTAGCATAGTATGTTCAATAACAAATGTTTTATTCAAATTATAAACCAAAAGATTCTGGCTATAAAAGAAAGATTTTAATTAACAAACATGAGTGAGTAAATTTTTATTGAGTATATCCTAGCATTCACGTGTCACGGAAATCTGCCTGGTAAGTACAGATTGGAGCCTGAACTCTGAATCCTTTTATTTAAAATTTGAGATTGATGCAGTAATTAATAAATTCACAAATTAAATAGTTAACGTTTGATATTTTTAAAGAAATTGACTTACAAACTCTTACAAAATGACGCCCGAACAAAGGGTTAGCTCTTAAAGATTAGACTTCATTAAATTAAATTCTTAAATTAACCAATAAACTCTTACAAAATGATGCCCGAACAAAGGGTTAGCTCTTAAAGATTAGACTTCATTAAATTAAATTCTTAAATTAACCAGTAAACTCTTACAAACTATAAATTTAAAAAAAAGTTTTGTTAGTTTGGTAAAACTTTATATTTTTATTAAATATTAATTAATTATATAATAATAGTGTATTTATTGTTAGTTTATACTTTAATAGACAAATAAAATATACAATAATTGTATTTAAAGTATATTAACAAATAGAATCAAAAACCAAAATACATCAAATTTAAAATGCAGTGAAAAATATTAATGAAACTTAATTATATTACCACACTTACAGTATGACCCACAGGTCATCTGTCAGGTTGTAAACATAAATATATTTCTTCAAACCTAATAATAATCCGAACTCTTATCAAACGTTCCCTATTAAATATATATATTATTTGTCGCTCACTCTGGACTCTACCCCAAAATACTTTTTTCTAAATTCGTTTAATGTTAATCATTTAACTATCCATAAAGTGCCGAATTCATCATTAACTTATTGAGACCCTAAATAAATCTTTAATGTTAATTGTTTTTATTTCTCTTGAAAATTATATTCACACATTTGTCATTTCGAAGCTATAATCTGACAGCAAAATGAAACAGAACATCACATAAATGTTGTATTATGTGTCACTGAGAAAATTGTGTAAAACTAATCAGAAAAGAATTAACAATAAGGTGTTAAGGACTAGAAGGTCATATTTTTTCCACATTTCATTTCACAATTTTACTTTGTCATGATTTATAGTTGCTTGGAGTAGGCTACTATCCAGAAACACTTTTACAATCTTACCACAAACTCCTACAATTTGTGTGTATTAAGATTGTTAATTAAAATAGTTGTAAGAGTGGAAAAATTAATTTCTTAATAATACAAACCAGTGAAAAACTAAAAACCTTATTTATCAAATATGATTGGAAACTGAAAAGTTTCCTAGATTATTATTGTATAATTAGGTAAAGATCACGTTTTATTTTTGTCCTAATTAGTAACATGTAGGTAAGGAGCAAGCTGGTCATGACGTAAGATGAGTCACTTTCGAAACATTTCATGTTGATTTGTTACGCGATCAGTCTGTTCAGTCTAATAAAAATAAATATGTTCTTTGTTACATGGAATTTGAACTAATGAAAGTAAATGTTGTATTTATGTTTACGGACCGCTGTTGTATTGGTCATATTTCTGAACTTTAAAATTTTTTTGCTCAAAATTTGAAGGAAGCTGATAAAAAAACTATTTTCTAAAAATCGGCTCTAATGATTTTGATCAAATTATGCTCTCATCTGTAGCCTATAAGGACCTAATCAAAACAAATTGGTTGCCACCTCACCAAAATCATAATTCGTGAGTTATTTTTAAACGAAATGAAAATGAGTCATGGGGCTGCTATAAGTTACTTCATTTCTCAAAATTTCTCTACCCATTTCATTCAAATTTTAATGAAGTGTGGAGATAATTACTTAAACTTATGGATAATCGCACAGTGAACAAAAATATTACGGTTCAGGAATAATTGGCAAAAACAAAAATGAACCTAAACCTGACATCATTAAAAAGCTTAATTTTAAATCAAATACGATCTACCTTGAGAATATTAGCCCCCTTGTATCAAGTGGGAATGAGACATGCATCTTCATCCATTTTTCAGTATCACTTCAATTTAATTCCAAAAATTGCAATGTCTACTTTTGATAACAATATAGTATATGTCCACTTTTGAAATTAACAGTAATATGTCATTTTTGTTAGTAACATCCGTTTCGTTGTTACTATTAAAACTGGACATGTGAGTAACAGAAAGGAAGGTAAATTTTTTTTAATATAAAGAAAATTTATTGAAATAAGGTTTTATACTTTTTATTTTTGTTATTTTAAAATTTAAAAAATACTATTACTATTTTTATTGCTATTACAAGAGTATGCTAATATTAAATCCTACTGTACAAAAAAATAGAACCTTAACATCTTTTAAATACACAAGTCTCTGGTTCATAAAAAAAAGATTTTAATCTTGCATATCCTCAAGTCTTTAGTTCTTGTAATTTAATGCTCTTACAAAAAAGAAAAGATGAAAAATTGTATCCTAAAAAACAAACAAAGGAGTTGTGTAGTAAACTATCCACTTTTACAAGTTACAGTGCGTAGTTCTTCAGGATTGTCAGGTTCATATGTTGGTACTATACACTCACATTCCAAGTAGATAATGTCGCCATTACTAGCCTGATTTTCTTAAAATATTACCTTGTATCAATGAAGATCATCATGTTCTCTCCATATTTCTCCAAAATATTTAGTAAGAAGTGACATCTTTGATTTCTCTCTCTTTAAAGGGTCACCGATATTGTGTTGTCCTGGGGTCATAATCCGAAGGTCTATTCCTGGTTTTTTTATTTGTCTTTCAGCAGCTGTTTCATTGTTGTAAGCAATGAGTACCACACTGCCTTTTCTTGTTTTTCTTAAAACTACTTTTCTGCATTTTGAAATTTTGAAATGCAAAACACTAGCTTTCTTCATATAAATATTTACTTTCTTTTTCCAGTTGTACGGGAACCAGTTCTTGCCCGTCTCTTACAGAGTTCCAAATCATTATGATACTCTAAAAGGATAATTATATTGTTTTCTTTTTAAATGCTTTTCGGTGAGTTTTTGAAAACTAATTAATAGAAGAAATTAATGACTGGTTATTGAGTAAACAATTTCAATTTTGCTCATTGACTTGGGAGAGTTGTTTATCAAACACAAAGCACACATTTCATTAATCGATACATTTTTGTTATAGCTAGCACACTCGTCACCTACCAAACAAACACTCGAATAATCTTCCAGTATTGCAATTTTTAGCTTGTATACTATGGAAGCACCATTTGAAGACTTTCAAACCTGATTTTCAGTCCATGAATAAATCATTAATTGTTACAATTTAATGAGTCTCTAGACAGTATTTAGGTTATAACAATAGAATTGTTTCATGTAATAGGCGGTTTGATAGTTTAACTTAGGTAGAATTACGGTTTTTGTCAATCAAACAAGAGAAAAAGTTATCATCTTTAGCTTTTAGATGTTCAAAGAAATAAGTGGCTTGCTTCTTGTGAATTACCTATCGTAGGTTAAGTTCTTCCTTTTTTTCAGGGTTAGTTTCAGTTTGATTTTTTGATTAGGTTGTGGAGGTAAGTAGTGCACTCATTAACGGCAGGAGTTGAAAATCCAATGTTTAATTTGGTGTTGAACACCCTCTTAAAAAATGATTTCTTTACCTTCAGATTTTCTTCTTTTTTTTTTCTTCAGGAAACTTTAGATTGTAGGTCTCCCAAAGCTTTTGTATACTTCATTCTAAAGACAAGTATACTCTTCTACTCTTCCCCCTTCCATGGTGTGACTTACAGACCTTCAACTTTTTCTACCTTGAGTTTCAATAGGAACAACAGAATGGTCATTTTAAACCTTTGGAATATTCCAATAATAGTGTTGTGATATTTGAAGGGCTTTTAAGAATATATCTCTACAGACAAGTAGATGGGTTCCTGCAAGATTGGTAAATTATGATTTCAAATGTAGTTGACTTATAACATACTGAGTTAAGACTTAACCGCCTTTGCGTTTTGGTGGTAAAGACCGATGAAATTTAAGTATGAAAGTGTTCTCCTTACCTCAGGTATTTCGTAGATGTGGCCCAGCCAAGGAGCCCACCAAACCAAAACTATAATAAGCATAAATTAGGATGTAATGGAAAGGGACTTTAAATAATAAAATATGAATTGGCACTTGCGATTTTGTTGAGCAGTGCAATATCACGTAGAAGGGGGGGGAGAGACGAGGAGTGGAGGGCTTGAACCAGCGAGCCGAGCGAGAGTCTGTTCCAAGAGTCGCGAAAAGGAAGACCGCTATGGGACGAGGTCAGTCCATTTTCGGCCACGTGCTAGCTAAATTACTCGGTATGCTTTTCGGCCACTATTAAGGCTTTATCTTGCCGTTATGTCTTTTTTTCTAAATTATAATTAAATCTATAATCTTTTAATTCGGCATTAAATAAAATATAACATTTAATTTCACTTGCGTTGCGTGCGTTCATTAGCGTCCTAACCCGACTCCTTGGCCCATCCTGACAAGATTCGGCTAAAGTGTACGCAGTCTCCAGCCAGCCGGAGCTTCCAGCTGGTCAAAAGAAGTGGAGACGGTCACAGTGAAGCAAGTTTAAACCCCTCATTTAAATATATAAATATTTGTTCAAAGTGGGGTCTATGGTTCATTTTGATTTTTTGATTGAAAACTACAAAAATGATATTTTTGGGAACACTTAATTTTTATTTGGTTTTTGTGGATGGTTGAATGGGAAAGTATAATATTCAAATACATTGTGCATACAATAATATAAAAATAAAGTTGGAAAGTATAATGCAGTGTTTTAGCACCATTTATTTGTGTTTTTTTAAAAATAACCCTACATTCAAAGCAAAAATAAATAAAAAATAATCAACATGTTAATAATAATAATTAAACATTAAAATAAAAGTTAATAAAATAAAAGATGAGTAGGGCGTGGTTAAACTAATTATTTTATTGATAATTAAAATAGTGCTAATAATATACCTACTATTTATTTTTTATTGTATTAATAAAATGTTAAAACTATTTGTTATCCAATAAATAAAGCTGTTTTTCATTGTTATTATTTGTTTTTGTTTATTTGGTTTTCAAAGTTTTATAATTATTTCAAACATTTAGATATCATAATTAATTGTGTTTAATGTACTAAGGTAAAACTTAAATATAGTGTAAATTATTGAACATGTCGTCCATGCTCCATTCAAGTTATTGGTTTTTTTAGAAATCTAAAGGAATGTTTTAAAAGTAGTGTGAACTGTGGGAATTGCAACCTATGTTGTTAAAATTCATGTCCAGAGAATATTTATATTTTAAACTGAATTGTGTGTCTCTCCTGCAGTAATGTATTTCTAGATACATTTTTGTTGTCAATCAAAAAATCAAAATAAACCATAGACGATGTCTTAGATAAAAATTTATATAAGGATCTAAAATTGCTTTGCCTGTGTCATAAACATGTCCTCAGTGTAAATCA
The DNA here is from genome assembly GCA_963513935.1 of Aphrophora alni. NCBI lineage: Eukaryota > Metazoa > Arthropoda > Insecta > Hemiptera > Aphrophoridae > Aphrophora > Aphrophora alni. The sequence continues at coordinate 66,950,412 of OY740774.1, read as the reverse complement.
TTTGATTAAATCAACGTTTTAATGATGGCAGTCAAGAATTATTTTTGTTTTTGTCAATTATTCCTGAACCATAATTAATCTTTACTTTAAAGTATATGTATGTCTTAAGATTTTAAAAGTGGTAAGTTTGCTATAATATGAACGAACTTTGTAAAATTGATTTTGTAAAAGTAAGTATTTAACAACAACCCCATAGCCGATTTTATGGTTGTTTTACCAATAACATGTAACCAGGTTTTTTGGAGAGGTGGTGAACAATATGTTTTATTTGGGTCCTTTGAGGTTACAATTGACTAAAATTTGATAAAAATTGTTAGAGCTGAAGTTGATAAAATTATAATTTTGTTTTCAAGTCCTGAGATATGGCCAATATCTCACATATGACGGACACATGCATCATTACCAAAAACCTTTTCTTTTTTTTTTGACACAGGGAATTTCAGAACTGATATAACTGTAAAAAACATAACATTATTTTTGATCAATCACAACTTTCTTTATATTGTTTTGTGAGAATAAAAAAAGACAGCTAAAGGAAGAGAGATGAAGTTTATGTTCATAAGATATGGTGAAGATCTAGATGTAATGTAAATATTGTTTCATTGCAATTTGGTATTTCTGTATTGGTTTTTGTATTCTCTAGTAAATGCAAGCAACTTATTAAATTTGAAAATAAATATTGAGCTTGATTTGCGAGATGGTATACTTGATGAATAAACTTGAACACAAATTCTCACAAATAATATGTTTACTACTTCTATTTGTGAGAATTTATGTTCAAGTTTTATTAAATTTGTGTTATTATTTTTCAGGGACGATGGCATACAATGTTAATTCCATCTTTTCTGAACCAGCATGTGGACTATTTAGTAAAAAAAAGTGAAACAACAGATTTAAACATTGTCACAATGGATGCTATGGTGTCGTTTTATTTAACATTTATTGGAGGAACATTCGATGAAATGGCTGTAGCAATAGCTGATCTTATTGGTAGTACAGTCAAGAATAATAAAGATATTGTGGTTTCATACAATCAAGTTTTAAAGGTGCTTTAATGTTTTATTTAAATATATGTGGTACAAGTCAGACTTTTTACATTTTATATAAAATTATATAACAGTTCTATCTTACATAACAAATATCTGTAGGAACTATTTTTTCCTGTTTAAAAATATATATACTATTCTCAACCAATGCTATCATGTTAGACATCAAAATCTTATTTAGTTATACATATAGGGTGAGTGATTTTCCTGTCTACATAGGTCTAACAAACATGAAGTAAAGGCATTAGAGAACAAAAATTATACACATTTTACTTAACTTTATCTTTTACAAATACTTTAAAAAATGCTATGTTATCATTTTTAGAAATCTATTATTGTTGAGATGTGTAGTGGAAAGCTTAATTGGTTTTGTAATAAGCTTATCTCACAGCAGTTCCAAGTAGTGAACTATCAGAGATTATGTGGGTTTTAGTCCAGTTGGTGATCTATTTTTCCATTTTTAAGCTTCTCCCTTGTTTTCATTATTCTAACTATTATAAAGTTAAAAATACACACTCAGACACTTAAAAATAATACCGTAATAATGTTTTGAGGATAGGTTACTTGCTTAGATCAAAAGACTTATCTACAGTCATGAATTATTGCACAATATTTTTCATTTACAGTCTTCCAGTGAATAAGCTATAAACACAAATTTTAAAAGATATAAGCTACAATTCAAACGGATTCGTTGTCTCATAAAATGGTTGGTCATAGATACAACAATTATACTGTTACCGGTATAGCAGAAAAATTACTTTAAACTATTCTACAAACTACAAAGATTTTAAAATCTCTCTCTTTCTCTCTAAAGAAAAAAAATCCTTAAGAAGTAGATATATCCTTACTAAATTTGTTATAAAAATCAGCTGATAATTGTGTTTTGGGGCCTCTGAAACATCTAAATCAGACTAAATAAAAGCCTCAATCACTATCACCCAGATGGAACACTACTACTAAGATGACTGAATCATTTTTATCGATTGTTCATGTTTATTACACATAAATGTCATATTTTGTTTTTTTTGAGAGAGAGAGAGAGAGAGAGAGAGAGAGAGAGAGAGAGAGAGAGAGAGAGAGAGAGAGAGAGAGAGAGAGAGAGAGATGTCCCCTGTATACGACTACCTTTGTGTAATTTTCTAATGTGGGTCCATTGTTTTGCAGTGCAAAAATAACAATTTATATGAAACATTGTATTAATTTGTGAAACATACAAATTAATGTGACTACCTAATTATCCTACCTAAGCCATGATATTGATACAATAGGTATGCTTGATATTGGTAATTTTTGGGGAAAATCAAATCTTGATCTCATTTTTTGGAATCAAACCAAATAGAAGTATACATTCAATTATTTACTACTTGTATTTTTTTAGAACAAAAATGTAGTTAATATACAATTTATTTTCAGTACCTAAGTGATTTAATTAATTCTTACTTGCAATTATTGGAAAGTAAGAAGGATACAAATTTAATGACTTGGCCTGCTCGTAGTCGTAAATTTGATACAACCTCACCTTCTTCAGTGGTTAAAGCATGGTGTGCAGATCTAGTACACGAGGATAATGAGGTAAGATAAGTTTTGTAGACTAATTGTTAATGTGGTGTTATTTTGTTATATTTGTAAACAATAAGGTGATTATAGATAATAAACACTAAGAATTATTCCACTAACTTTCTCATTTATTTATCTATAAAACCGAAAATAATTTTTGTGGTTCGTCCATTCTTTAAAAAAAATTTCTACACTATAATTTATATTATAGAAAGAAAAAAAAAGTTATGTTGTTTATTACAAAGTTTTGCCCATATATTTTGTTTAGGGAATAAGGTGTTATATAAGTTTATATATCTCACATCAACTTTTTGTGAAATTTAAAATAAAGACATTTGTATATTAAATTTAGCCTAAACTTCCTTTCCTTATGCTATAATTTGTCGTAAGTGTAATATAATTTTTAGTGACAGCTAGTCAAGGTTTATTTCATTTTTTTACCATAATTTTATTTTACTTGTTATTTGAAACACTAGTTTGGGTCATTAATCCTCACATTTGACTAAAATTTAAAAAAAATAATTAAGCCAATTTTAAGAAATTATGTCTTATAATAACTCCATGGCAACTTTTCTACCGATAACTCCCAAACTGATATTCATTGATAAGTGCCAATCAATGAATGTTGTTTGGGTTTTTACAAGCTACAAGTTAGTAAAATTTTATCAAAATTGTTAGTTGATTTTTAGAAAAATCCCAATATTCAGTATTTTCATTTATGGACATTAAATTTTGAATTATCACAAATAATGGAAGAAAACAAAATCTCGAGACATGGCCATAAATGCCCACATACCAAATTTGAGAAAAATCGGCCCATTCGTTTGAACTGCAGAGAACTGCACAGACGAGAGTCAGATATCATTCCATAAACCATTTTTTTGGCTTAGGGGACCTTGAAAAGGATATTTGGATAAAAACCACGACTTAGATTTTTTGACACATCACATAATTTTCCTGTATATGTGAGAGTGAAAGAATATTCAGTATGAAAAATCATGCAATAAAGTGTCTTGTTGAATGTGTGTATGTCTGTTAATGTTTTCAATCTAAACCCTACTGTATTATGTTCAAACAGAATTTATCACAATTTGAATGTAAAAAAGTATTCATGGTATACCAATCAGATCCAGCAATATACCACATGAAACCGATATAAAATTTTCAGCTAAGTGGATGATCAATTAACAAAATTCTGATATTAGTTTTTAATTCTAGTAAACTTTAAAAAAATCTAATTGGACATTGCTCTATGAGATATCAAATAAAAATATTGTAATTGGTAGAATAAGATGTCTGTCGGTTCTGCTTCTATGGTAGTATGCAGTACTTGCTCTAAGAGGATATCCAGAATACTTGGAAGGACATTGGTAGAATCTGAAGTTTTAAGAAGTACAGATCCCACTAAGATATATATATATTCAGAAACTAAAAGAAGTTAATAAATATTTTTAAAGTAATTTATTCAGCTATGGATAATGTAATTCAAAAATATAAATATTGTTTATTACAGTCAAACGTATACTTGTCTTTGGTTAAGATGTGTTACAGCTGTTTCGCTACTAATCACATTTTCAAACACTTTATACGAAACACATAAAATTTCAAAAAATATACAGTTCACATTCAATTTTACATCCATTTTGACATTGTTATAACAAATAAAACACATCACAAAAAGTCTGACATTGTTTAACTTAGTTGGTCAACAGAACACTTAATTTTTTATTTTATTTTTAAATAGACAGCTGATAGTCAGTGTTGCTAACTGCCATAAAAAAAAAATCCCGACAGCCACTACCATCACACAGTAGTAGACTTGATAATTTCTTCATGTATAGGGTTGGCTGTAAAATTTACTTGAGAATTTAAAATATTAGTAGGTTCTTTTCCTAAGCTATTGTAAATTTCCATTTCTTCTAATCTGTCCATATGTTTACCTTTACTGCAGATGTGTAAAATTCCCAGGCTATTTATATCATTGTATTTGTGGGTAGTGTTGTCTATGTGATCAACAAATAAGTAATTCCTTGGGTGTTTTTTTAAGGGATTTTATATGCTCTTGATATCTTTTCGTAAAACTATGTCCTATTTTACAAGTAAACATAGGGCTTGTGATATATAATTTTTTTTCCCTAAACTACAAACATTTTGATACCAAGTAAAGTGAGGTACGACAACCCTATCTAAAACGGCGACCAAAAAACCTTTTTTTTTACCAAAAATACTGGACCCCTCCCGCAATTTTTTAACAATTTAAAATAGAAAGATGTAACTTTGAAAATGTCTGTGGATAGTTAGTAACTACAGGGGGGGTCCTGTAGGAGGGCAGCTCAAATCATTTAAATGCAAACATAGGGCTTGTGACACATAGGGTTTGTGGTTAAAGGACAAAACAAGATGTACTTTTGGAACACCTGGTATATATTCTATAAGTTCCAAAAAAACATATGTAATATAAATTATTTTCTTTTAAGGAATAAAACTATTATTATTATTTTTAATCTTTTACAGGTAAATAAAAATAAGAGTAAAATTTGTTCATGGATTATCAAGGAAGATACTCCTTAATATAATTTGTAAAAAGTGCAAAATTGTTTCTTAACAAAAAGAAACTCTTGTTTGCTTTGTTAGTTTACCTCAGAACTTGTTTCCTCTTGTTATTAAACTCTAGTGATTGAACTCTATTGACTATAAAGCTAGCACCTTTTTACTTATTTTTCATTTTCTTTTTTCTTTTCAATTTTAGTTTGGTCTTAGTATTCAATAATTTATTGGACAGGTGTAAGTCCCACATCAAAGTATGTATTCTATATTAAAGTATATATATTTGAAATCAGTATCCTAATAAACATGAAAAATAAATTTGGTTAAAACTAACACACACAAAATTTAAATTGTTAACTCATAAACAGAAGATCTTAAACAACTATTAATCCTATCTACGTTATATATTTCAAGTGTACCATATCTGAAAATACGCCATAATTTTGATGAGTGAGTGAATCATTGTGATTTATAATAATGGTTATTTAGCATTACTATAGATTTCATGTATGATAATAAATTATTTATTATTAAAAAATTAATGTTTTTTCAGGTAACATTATACCATTTGGAATCATGGCTTTCACATTCAGGCTTGGTTATGATAATAAAAAACTTGCTTGTAACTTCTCTCTACAACTTAAATGACTTTGAAACTAATCTTATTCCAAAAGCACATTTGCCATCAAAGATGACGACTATTTTAGATTCACATCAAATAATTTACTTAAACTCTGTCTTACCATCTGAGTACAGAAATCAATGGAGGTTACTTTTCTCAACGAAAGCCCATGGAGAAAGTTTCTCTACTATGATGGGGAAAATTGTGAATCAAGGACCATCATTACTGATTCTAAAAGACAGTAAGTCGTACACATTTGGTGGATTTGCTTCAGAATCTTGGCATCCTGGACCTAAATTTGTAGGTAAGTTTTTTATTTCTTATATTTTGTGTTTTAACAGATATATTTTTTGTTTAGTTTTGGGCTTCTCTCTATATTTTTTGTAAAATTAAAACAACACACTGTTCTAATAATGAGACGGTTAAGTCTAATAGATAAATCAACATTATTGTTATTTTTCTTTAAGGAAAAAACCTCTACATCATCATCACCTTAAACAAAAGGAATAAAAATCCCTAACCTTGAATATGGTAATAGTATCAGAGTCAGTAAAGAACAAGAGTTGATCGAGAGAGACTTGATAAGAAAGATAAAAAAAAGAGGGTTCTAACCCAAGACTACATTAAAAATGTATATCTAGCTTGATTCTCTAGGGATTGACAAGCCTGTACTCACTACAGTGAGCCCCTGAGGGTTGATAAAACAACAAACATATTAAGTCAATAAATCAAAAATTTAATTAGTGAGAGGGACAATAATACATTATTAATTTTCTTATTTCTTATAATGTTCATCCATTGTTATTCAGTATTTCATTATGATGCATCTCATATAGTTTTTGCTCCCATCACTAGAAGTTTTTTCTATATTAAAATGACGGTCAACTGTATCTTGATTTGATACATAAATATATTATAGAAAATGAATTAATTGAAAATAATGGATTCAAAAAAGGCCTATCTGATGCATGTTTATTTTTACATGGATCTATATTTTGATTTATGTGAATAATATTTTAGTAGTTCATAATGATTCTCAGAATATTAAGAATTTTAAAAATATGCCTAAAGAACATGCAATTACTTGGAGATATAACAAATTATCTTGGATTGCAAATTGATAGAGATGAAAAAGGTCAATTTAGCTTCCATCTAAATTAATATTAATAAGACAATAGAGAAATTTGGTTTAATAGATGGAAAAGTCTCTAAAATACCAATTGATCCTAAATCTTAGAAAAAAGCATAATGCTGTGAAATTACCATGTAAAACCTAGATTTTTTTAAAATGAAAAGTTCAAAGACAAATCACAGAAATATGAAAATTTCAAACTTTTAGAAGGGACGAATAAAAATAACACTAGTTAGACCTCTCTACCTCTTAGATATCAAGATAAAAAAACACAGTTTGAAAGTGATGTAAAAATTTTAGTTTCGTCTATTTCTGTTTGTAAGATGGGAAATTTCCTATTTTTCAAAATGTAGTGGTACCTATTCTGAAACTTTAAACAATTTCCTTTCAAATAATGCCATCTGCAACCTTCTATATCTAACTGTTATCAAAAGCAGTAAGATATAATTTTTAAAAATCAATAAGTGGTCACCGCAACATTACCATTGTGCAGTTATTCACTTAAATAACTTTATTGAATCAATTTCGATGAAATTTAACATATATATACTTTGAAATTTCATAGCCCTGGAAAATATAGAAGTTTGAAAATTAATTATTTTTTTAAATGTAGTGGAAACTATTCTGAAAGTTTAAACAATTTGGTTTTAAAAACTGCAAAATACTTCCTTCTACCTCTAGCCATTCTTAAAAGCGTTGAGACATAATAAAAAATACACTGAGCAGTTGTTTGGTCACTCAAACAACCATAAACATAATGAACCTTTAACATAAACCTGTGACATGTGCCAGTACCATGATAACCTGTTCAGGTAAATTGATAAACAGTGTAACAGTGATCTATATAAAACACTTGATTTTATATTATAATCATATGACATTATATTAGTCTTCTTATATAATCATGAAATAATTTAATTCCGTACTAGTAATAACCTCAAAATGAGTGTTGTGATAATTGGATCAAGTCAAGCATGTGGATTTGGAGTAATTCTTAATGAATATTTAACCCTGGAATGGCCAAAATATGATTATCGTCTCTTCTAAGTTAGTAATAACACCGATCAGTAACGAAAAAATAGTTCTAGAAGATAAAGTCAGTAAGATAGAAACTGCCTTCAGAATATGTCAGAAAACCTTAAGATTTAAATCAGTTTTACGAGGGCTATCCAGAAAGTAGATTTCGTTTTGGAATTAAAAATAAACAAAGTATTGGAAACAAAATTTATATATATACAGATGAAAGCCACACTTAAATACTACTTTTCTACATAGTCACCATTCAAATTAAGGCACTTATCGTAGCGATGGACGAGCTTGGAAATTCCTTTGTCATAGAATTCGGCCGCCTGCGCCTTCAACCACTTGGTTACCCCTTCTTGCAGCTGTGTGTCGTCATCAAAATTCTGCATAGCCACCCACTTCTTTATTGCTGGGAATAAGTGGAAGTCGCTTGGTGCCAGGTCGGGACTGTACGGCGGATGAGGAAACAACTCCCACTTAAAAGATTCAAGAACTTCACAAGTGACATTTGCCGTGTGAAGCTGGGCGTTGTCGTGAATCAGCAAGATCTTTGAGCTCAACTTTTGCCTGTTGTTGTTTTGTATTGCTCTTTTGAGGTTTTGCAGAGTTTGTCAATACCTTTGAGAGTTTATTGTAGTGCCTCTTTACAGGAAGTCCACAAAAATCACACCTTTCCTGTCCCAAAAAACAGTCGCCATCTCCTTCCTTGCCGACATCATTTGCATGCATTTCTTGGGTTTTGGGGGGGGGGAATTTGTTTGCCCCCACTGCATTGACTGCAATTTCGTCTCGAAGTTCACATGTTTAACCCATGTTTCGTCACCAGTAATGATGCAATCGAGTAATGAGTCGCCATTTTTATCGTAAGCATCCAAAAACATTAATGCTGCAACCATTCGCTGATTTTTTGGATCTCAGTCAAGATTTTTGGTATCCATCTTGTACAAAACTTGTGGTAACCAAGCTTTTCAGTGATGATTTCATGTAACAAACTTCGCGAAATTTGTGGAAAACTCATAGAGAGTTCCGTTATTGTGAATCTTCGGTTTTTACGGACTTCGGCATCGACTTTTTCAACAAGTTCGTCAATCACTATGCTGGGTCTTCCACTTCGCTCTATAGAAGTTGTGCTTTCCATAAATATTACTATTTTTGGTGAATTTTTGAAATAAGCCGAACAATTTCCCTTTTTTCGTAAATTTTTTTTTTTTATTTTAAAAATGTAACATATTCTTTCTTTTTTTTCTAAATATATTCACAAATATTATACAAAACTTTTGTATATCTTGAAAAAAGGTGGTAAGCTATTGATTTTGGATGATACAGGTTTTTCTGAAAAATGTTAACTTTTTTCTTTTTACATCTAACATACTTACCGTTTCAAAACCGTTTCAATAAATTTCTTTCTGAAAAAAATAATATTTTTTATGAATTTTTTAAGAAAACAAAACCTTTAACATGCTCCAGTTTCAGGGTTAAGAATCATTTTAGGATCTAAGAAGACATTTATAGGTGAATTCACAAATCATCTCAGATCGAATCAAGAATTGTATGAAATATTTTATCCTTTGTTATCCAAAAGTCCCATAGATTAAGGAAGTTTGTTAGAACTTAGAACAGATTGGACTCATAGAAGAAGAGATTGGTTCAAAAAAAAGGTTGAGAAGTGAAGGATCTAACGATAGATAAACCTGAAAAGCCAAAGAAGATATTTTCCAATGAAGAAAGAGCTAGAAGAAACCAGAGGATGAAAGATTACTGGCAGAGAAAAAATGTATAACATAGTCCATAAAAGGCTGTATCAAAGTATAGTCTACCAGTCCAAGCAATGAAAATCATATTTTATATAATTGTTTCCTAGGATTGCTGGGGAAAACATTATTCATTGTATTGGATTATAGGGTATAATTTTATTCAGAGAAACGTTTTATTATCATTGCACAAGTTCAGCTTATATGGGTTCATGGCTGAATGTGAGTTGATTTTTACTGTGCTATACTTAGTTCAAAACTTATTTTTTTATTTTCCTTTTTTGGTGTGTTGTGGTACAATTAATATAGTGATGTCAAACTCTACATAAACAGAATTTAATAGGGCACATAGCCTATTAGATTGGTTAGATTTTGTTGGATTATGTCTCATCAATAGGTAACAAAATCAAGAGAACCCCCTAATCTTAATCTTTAGATGAATCATTCTTTATCCTTTTCCCTTTCCCAACAGGCTTTACAAAAATAAATATATAATATAATATAATAATAAATAATAATCTGTGGTTCAAAACTAAGCACAGATCCATCCTAGATCAAAACAATTCAGTCTTCTTCTTAACCCTCCAAGTGGCACGGCGACCTACAGTAGGTCGCCAACGTGCTCCGAAGTGATTTCACTAACTTTTAATCACGTATTTTGCCATTCAACGTTATGCCCACTTAAAATTATCCGATCGCAATAAATAAAATACCGTTGGAAAGCTAATGTTCCGTAGATGCATAATCATGCAAAAAAAATACCACAAAACGTTATAAATAATATTCCAAAAATTGGTGAAGTTCGCATATTTTTGATGCGTAAAATCGTAGATTTGAACTCTGCGCCTTTTTGTTAGCGCGACGCCATTTTTCCCTATATAATTCCAACTCTATTTATCTGTCATTGAAGTCAACTAAAACACTGTTCTATAGATCACATGTTTCTCTTTCCAACCATAGATTACAAATTTTTCTGCGTCTCATAGATCCAGAGATATTCCTACTTGAACGTAGAACAAACTTGACGAGACGAAATTTGGTTGGTATTAGGTTTGCATTTCTCTTTGGTTTCTAATATTATATTTCTTTACACTAAGTTGTAGGGGAAATTCCATTCTATAAGTTGGTACCACTTGATATTTACTTTGAACTCTTAGAAGGCTTTGTTTTGATCTCGGAACATAGGCAATTGTGCAACGTAAAAACTGTAACAAATGACGTAGCGCAAATTGTTTTGGGGTTAGATATTTGTTATTTTGAAGGTTTGTGTATACAAATTGTATATAAATTGTGTATAAAAGTTACAATATATGTGTTTTTATATCTACAGCTTATGTTTTTGTGTGATAGTTTAGTTTTTGAACGTTCTTATTTGCGATAACCTAGGCCAAAAAGGTAAGTTTAGGCTATATGCAAATTGTCTTATATATAGTGTTTTATATGATTATAAAAGTGAATATGTGTGTTATTCTTTGTAAAGTATATATTTTCTTAGTTAAATCTATAAGTTTTGTCTTTGATCTATCTTCAAATTGGTACTAGTGAGTCTAAATTGTGGAGGTTACAAACCTAACCTCACTTGTAAAAGTTACCTTTTTAGGGAAAATCGGTATTTTTATTTAGAAAATGTAACATATTATTATTTTCCCCCCTAAATATATTCACAAATATATGATAAATCTCAAGAAATGGTTGAAAAAATCCTAAAAATCTATTAGTATCTTATTCATTACCATTTTTGTGAAATTTCTGCTTCGTTACTCTTCGATTTTTTGATATTTGACTAAAAAACTCCAAATGTGATACATGTAACATTTTTTTGCACTACACACCTACATTCTATGCACCTTTCTGAACATAATGAGATATAGAACTTTTGTATAAGATAAATAATACTATTTTTAGTGATTTTTTGAAAAGAAAATGATCATTTTACATTTTTTCGTAAACTATTTTTTGTTTTTTTGATAATATAACAAATTTTATTTTTTTCCCCCCTAAATATATTCACAAATATATGACAAATCTCAAGAAATGGTTGAAAAAAATCCTAAAAATCTATTAGTATGTTATTCATTACCATTTTTGTGAAATTTCTGCTTCGTTACTCTTCGATTTTTTGATATTTGACTAAAAAACTCCAAATGTGATACATGTAACATTTTTTTGCACTACACACCTACATTCTATGCACCTTTCTGAACATAATGAGATATAGAACTTTTGTATAAGATAAATAATACTATTTTTAGTGATTTTTTGAAAAGAAAATGATCATTTTACATTTTTTCGTAAACTATTTTTTGTTTTTTTGATAATATAACAAATTTTATTTTTTTCCCCCTAAATATATTCAAAAATATTACACAAAACTTTTGTATATCTTAGAAAAAGGTAGTAAGCTATTGATTTTGGAATATACAGGTTTTTCCTGAAAATTGGTAACTTCCTTTTTGACATGTAACATACTTACTCCAAAACCGTTTCAAAATTTTTTTTTTATTGCATAGATGGATTCTATGCATCTTTCTGAGAAAAATGATATCTTATAAGTTAGGTTTTGTATAGAAGTAATATATTTAATTAATTTTTTAACAAACGAAGAATTTTCAAGACAATTAACATTGCCAGTTGGAGGGTTAACTCTACTGATTGAGGAAATGAACAGTGTTTATGAAATATTTCAGATCTTTAGTGTTTTTGTGTGTGTGTGTGTGTGTGTGTGTTTTCTTACTTGTGTACTATTAGGTAATACCAAGAACCACTTTCCAAGGTAAGCCACAAAATCTAACCAATTTACATAAACAGACCTAACCATATGGACCTTTCCAAAATAACTTTTATAAACTGCATATTTAATTCATTATAAACAAATGTTTGTTTATTTTGTATATAACAATTTTATTTCTTTATGTAAATAAATTTGTATAATAAGCTGTAAAACTTGGATTTTTTTTTTTTTTTGGCTTACATTTTGGTTTCCTCCTCCTGGAAAAATATTAATAATTACAAAGTATATAATACAGTGATGTAGAAATATTCCTCAGAATGTTCTGAAAATGATATACAATATGATTTACCCACCATGTCTCTTTAGTTTTATAGACATTTTTGACTAAACGCTTGTAAATGTAATGTATTAGAAAAATATCTACGAGGTGGATTAACCGGCTGTTGCAGGGCTAAATAAAAATCTAATTAACTATTATTAACCAGGATAAAAGTTTAACTTCATACTGTTATGAACGGCCCTCAAAATTTCCTGGGTTCTTAGTTTTAATCAAAAATCAGTGGTTCAATATATTAATTAATTTTATTATCGCTTATGAGACTTGTGTCTATTTCCTTAATAGTTTAATACAATACTTTAAATACAATACAAAAATTAAAATTTAACACAATACTATAACAGCACAAATCACATCAATGGCTTGTGCAACAGGTTAGGATAGTTAGCCTAAATTAAACAATAACAACATAACCTAAGTCAAATGAAAAATATACGATTTGGATAATTAAGCATAGAATACAACGATCTACATTCATAAGTATTAATAGCAGATATTTATATACAACCTATTATTAATAAACCACCCATATTCATTCAATTGCAAAACAAATCATTCCTAAAGCAGACGTAAGACAGGCCTATCTCAAATTGTAAACATTCGAAATTTAGACGCTGACACAAATTAACCACACCACTACACAACCATAACATCACATATCTTTATTTAAAATCATTTCATAAGATCCCAAACTTTATTTAAAAGCAAATCACTACTTATAAGGAACAGTGAGTTTGCAATGTTAAACACGAAAACGGCCTACGGCCATTTTCCAAAATATATGTAACCATATTTCGAAGTACTAAATAGAACGATCAGACTGTAAATTACTCTAAGATACCACTACTTATAAATTATTTGTATGCAAAAACATCTGTTAGTTTTAATTGCAAACATTGTAAAATATTGAGGAAGAAGAAATAAGTTACTGATGTAGTCATTTAGTCAACCTTGTATTAAGATAGATCAGCTGATATGTATGTACGCGGTCTAAATCACCCTTAAATTAGTTAAATAATGTGTAATTAATAAACAAATTGATACAAAACAACAAATACGAATACAAGAAATGATTATTACAACCCCAAATTGCCAATGGCCAAGAAAAGAAGAAAAAAAAACGGTACTATATGGTGCCGCGGAAGAATCCCAACAGTTTCAACAAACGATCTCACTTAAAATAGAAAAATATCGCTCCGCAAGACAACGAGGCGCCATGTTTTAAAAGAAATCAGAGATAGAAGAGTAACATTGTGGAGACCAGAGTACAGAAGCCAAATTAACATCCAAAGTTTTCTTTTATAATATTTGTGTCTAAATTGAGTGATTAGAGTCAGTGTGAACTGTACAGAGCATGGTATGCTCTGTTAATTAACTATTCTAAACATTTACCAAATTCAAAGGCCTGTATCTACTTCAAAATTATCAATTCAACATTTCTTGTGAACTTTAATTAATTTTTTTTTTAGAATTTTAATCATTTCAATTTATTTATGCGTTATAGTTGTATAACACAACCATGCCAGCCGAGTGCCTACCCCGAGATCTAGCCTAATTAATATTGTATTCTTTGAGTCAATGTGTTCTGTTAAATTGAGCTAAGCCTAGAGGCCTATAATATTACAAATTTCATGAACTCTAAAAGAGAGTCAAATCTTAACAAATTATGAATTAATATTGTATGTTAAAGTCTAATAAAATTAATGTTATTATGTTAATATAACATCATATCCTATTATTTATTAATGTTTGAACCTAGAAAGTAAGAAACTGAATTTAGTCTTTATTTATTTATTTTTTTAATAACCATCCATATTCCAAATTAACCAATTAGCTTGAATTGAGTAGAGCCAAGAGGTAATTCTATTTCATTTAGAAAGTTATTCCAAATTTAAGAAGTTTTTCAAAAAAAAAAAAAAAAAACTTGAAAGAATATATTATTTTATAATATATTATATTACATTATAGTAAAGAAATATTTATTTTTATTCATTTATTATAAATGGCGCACAACGTGATTGGCATGATTGTGTTATGAAACAATATGTACATATCAGCTTGGTAACAATTAGGATATTACATTAAAAACTTATCAAACAGTAGCCTAGATATTTAAGTTAGTCCTAGATAAATTTGATAATTATAAATCATTTACTAGTACATAAACATCACATTCTAGTTTTAAAATCCATGTTTATATGTGTTAGAATAATTAGTAAGTAAAGTAATAGGCTAACCATAAAAGTAGTACATACATGATATCAAGATGAGTTCGCCAGACGAGACATCCAAAGCAAACTATGACCTTAGGCAGACAATACAACAAACCGACAAAGCCAAGGAAGGGCAGTTACCAATTTTAAGACGAACTGCTTCCAATATAACAATAACCGACCCTATACCTCAGGATATCGAGACCAACTCAAACACTAACGACACTGAAACCGGGATAGCTATGGACATACCTACCACATCATCCCCTAACCTGTTAGAGCAGATGACATTCCTTATTGCAAACTTACAAATAAATTTAGAAGAAAAATTAAAATTAAACCAAATAGAAGCCAGTCAAAATTTAGAAGAAAAATTAAAATTAAACCAAATAGAAGCCAGTCAAAATTTAGAAGAAAAATTAAAATTAAATCAAATAGAAATTAAACAAAATTTAGAAGAAAAATTAAAGGAAAACAGTCAAAATTTAGAAGAAAAATTTAGGCAGAGCGAGGCTAATATAAAAGCCAACTTTATAGGAATACAAATGGAAGTAGGGCAGCTTAAAGAATGTATTGCTACACAAATAAGCCAGGTAGAAAATAAATTTTCGGAAAATTTCACGGAATTAGAACAAAAATTACAGGCTAACAATTCTAAGATTATCGAGTTAGAAAATAAAGTTGACCTTACAATCACTACCAAAATTCTAAATGAGTCCCTACAAAAACACGAGACTACAATCGACGAAAAATTGGAAATAAATAACCATAATGTTATGAGGGAGGTACAACATATAATTTCGGAATTACCCAAAACAAACGACGTTAGCAACGTCCTACCCCCTATAAATGTTACATGCGGAGCCAACGGACACGAAAACAACAACTTAGTCATGCCTACACTACCAAAATTCAACGGGAGGCAACCAAACCCTAATGAATACCTATATCAACTAAGCAGGTACTACGAACGGCTCACGAATCGGACCATAGGAAACCCTATCGACAGAGAGGATTGCTTGTTCGATATCATCGAGAACAGCTTAGAAGGCAGTGCGAGCAGATGGTGGCAGCTGGTTAAGCCCGACATTACAAACTTCCAAAAGTTTTGCGAAGAGTTTTTGTCCAAATTCTGGAGCAGGGATGTCCAAAAGGGGATTCGACAAAAACTAGAGTTCGAACGGTATCGACCAGGAGGGAAACTAACCCGCAGTGAATATTTCATCGACCGTGTTCTAATAATGAAGTCGATGATTCCACAGCCTCCAGAGGAGGACATAATCACCACATTGGTGGAACACTTCGACAAAATTATCCAGGACGCACAGAGGGTGCAAAACATAACCAGCATCAAGGAATTCTCAGAACTTCTGCAACGTGAAGACACGGAGGAGGCCAATGCGGAGATAAGACACAGGAACACTACACTACAAAGGTCAACACACAACACGACACTACCCCGACCGTCAACATCATTCCAACACCCCAACAGAGGAACACCACAGAGAAACCCACCGTATTACAACAACGCACAAGACTATAGGAACCACCCTTACAGACATCAGGACGGTTTCCAACACAACTCAAGATACACACCCTACCACGGAAGCCCCCAATCAAATACAAATCAGAACGGTAACAGATTTACGACAAGACGAACATTCGACCGTCAACCTGGACCTATCGCCACAGACTTCAGGTACCAAAACCAAACCCAGAACAGACCAACATACCCACCACAAAACACAAGACAGCATAACGAAGCAAGAGGAATGACTTACCCTACTAAAGAACAGACGAGAGTGTGCCAAATGATTGCCACAACGACGAGACCGCCGAGTTCAGATAGAACCGGAGAAGAAGCAAGGAGTGATACGAACCAGAGTGCGTTAAACACCAACGCACTGGTTTAGATTCTACGATCAAGATAACTAATGGCTGTACAGGTAAGGCTGAAGAAAATGGACATATCAGCACTTCACCAACTACACCAGTGCAAGGAGCAACGGAACAAATCGGAATTAGGCCATTATTAGAAAGGGAGCAACAACCATTAGAAAGAAACCCTATAATTATAAGTAACCTCTACTGCGACAGGGAGTTTTTATTACGAGAAGTTGACAACGAATTGAATGAGCCCCTAATGAATTTTAAATGCCCGGAAATAAATATTAAACTTAACGGTTTGAATACAAATTCACTTCTGGATACAGGCAGCAGCATAACTTGCTTGTCCGAAACGTGGTTTCTCAACAACAAGAGCAAATTAGGTCATGTGGAACAGTTACCCGTCAGTAACATATTTATAACAACCGCCTTAAACAGCAAATCAAAACGAATTTCACAAATAATAATGGTAAAAGCAGAGATTAAGGGACTAGAGTTTGATTTACAATGTGTTATAGTACCGTATCTTATCAAAGATTGCATTTTAGGAATAGACACGATTAGGCAAATGAAGATGGAATTAAACTTCGAAAATAATGTTATTAGTATAAAGAACGCAAAAGGCGATGTACTAGAACTTAAGTTAGAATGTGAAGATATTAAAGGAATAAAGTGCAGAATGGTATGCTACGACGATAACAACAATGATAATATTAAAAATAAAATTTTAAAGACAAACAATGAGTACAACGACGATAAAATAAGTGAAATATACAAGACTTTTGAGGCAAACGACAAATTAAAGAACATCCAACGAACACAAATGACCGACTTAATCATAAAATATTCTGAAATTTTCTCCGAGAAACCAGGAAGATGTAATGTATACGAACACCGAATAAACGTGGAACAGCCAGAGAACTACCGAGCTCAAAGTTACCCTATCCCAATCAGCTTACAGGACGCAGTAGAGAGAGAAATTAACAGTATGTTAGAAGACGACATCATTGAACCTTCAAATAGTACTTTCGTGAACCCCATAATAATTGTCAAAAAAAAAACTGGCGATTTAAGAATATGCCTGGATATGCGAAGGATAAATTCTTTGATAACTCCCGACTACGAGTGCAATAGGAGTGTTAATGAACTCCTGGCCAAGGCTACTGATTCAAAATGGCTTACAACTTTAGACTTAACGTCATCATATTGGCAGGTCCAGCTAGAACCGTATTCAAGACCCTATACCGCGTTCCAATTCAGAGGGAAGTCGTACCAATATGTTGTCACCCCGTTTGGACTATCAACATCCCAAGCAGCACTGGTAAGAGCGTTGGACCAAGTCTTTCAAAACAGCATTGAGAACTTCTCATTGGTCTACATTGACGACATATGCATCGTATCCCCAAGCTTTGAAGCACACCTCCAGCATTTAGAAAGGGTCTTCGAGAAACTCCAAGCGGCCAATATGACCATAAAATTATCCAAATCTATCTTCTGCAGGGACAGAGTTCCATTCCTAGGATACTATCTAACAACGACTGGCCTAGAACCCGACGTAGAAAAGATACGATGTTTCCAAGACTTTCCTTCCCCAACGACTAGAAAAGAGTTAAAACGTTTTCTAGGCGGTATTAACTACTACAATAAATTCGTCGACAGGTACGCACATACAGTCCAACCATTGATGAAGCTAACTTTCAAAAAGGCAAAATTCACCTGGACCCAAAAAGAAGAGCAAACGTTTCAAGAAATCAAACAGCTATTTCTGAAAACCAATGTCTTAAACCACCCTAAGCCAAACCAACCATATTATCTCCAAACCGACAGCTCCGACTTTGCAATAGGAGGACACTTATTCCAAATTGATGAAGAAAACAACAAAAAGGCCATCCTGTTCATTTCAAAAACCCTTAAAAAATGCGAACTCAGGTACACAACTACGGAGAAAGAACTCCTAGCTGTAGTTTATTGCATACAGAAGGTGAGACATTACATAGTAAATGCAAAGTTAACAGTCATAACCGACCATAAGGCGTTAACTTTCCTTAAAACATGCAGGCTGCTGAATGCACGGTTAACACGATGGATACTCGCACTACAGGACTACCACTTTGAAATCGTCCACTGCAAAGGAGCGGACAACGCTCTAGCCGACCTTCTTAGCAGAATAAGAAATGACGAACATGTAGACAGCCGAGTAGAACCACATTCAGAGTTAATAGTAGCGAAGTTAAACCGACAGTACGATTTAGAACTTTTGGATAACCTTAAAAACCTTTCAAAATTACAACAAAACGATTTAGGCCTAAAACAAATTTACTTGAAAACCATAAATTCCAACGCAGACCTAGAACCGACAGAACGACGTCTCAAAATTCACAACGAAATTTTATACCAAAAACACAACAATTCATGGTTGATCATAGTACCCAGAAGATTGATTGACAACTTAATTTGGGAATGCCACAAATATTATTTGCATTGCGGTGCAGGGAAATGTCTGAAGATACTGCAAGAAGACTTCATATTCAAAGACATGTCCAGGCGTATCAGGAAATTGTTGGCTACCTGTGACACTTGCCAAAGGTGCAAACATGATAACCACCCCTTGTATGGAGAGACCAGCGGTATAAAATGCAACGGAAAGGGAGATTTACTCGCAATAGATTTGATTGGACCGATGCCCAAAAGTAAGGGAGGAGTTCAGTATATGTTTATAGTCTTAGATACCTTTACAAAATTCGTCCAACTATACAACCTAAAAAGGGCTACTTCACAAGCAGTGGTAAGAAAAATGTTCGAAGAATACATACCCATTTTTGGGAAACCAAACAAGATACTATCCGATCATGGAACCCAATTTAAAAGCAAGCTATGGACCAATACGCTCGAGAAAAATAACATCAAACACATCTTAAACCCAGTCCATCACCCAATGTCTAATATGGCTGAACGCCCAATCAGAGAAATAAAACGCTGCCTACGAACGTACTGTGCCAACAACCACAGAAGTTGGGCAGACTACATACCTACAATCAACCAATTTATAAACGAAGTACAACATGAAACGACAGGTTTTACCCCTAACGAATTGCAACTGAATTTAACCAACAATAGATTTTGGACAGAAGTCATACAAAACCCTTTCAAAAATCAGATCCCTATATTACAGAAATTAGAAATTACCAGGAGCAAAATTCAATCAATTCAGGACAAAAGAGCATCCAAATTCAATACCACCCACAAAATTACCACCTTCGAAGAAAACGACCTAGTGCTGATAAAATCATTCCCTCAATCCAGCCAAGGATACGGCGAAACAGCCAAACTATGCACAATATATGTTGGACCGTTAAGAATCTTAAAACGAATTGGAAAATCCACGTATACCTTAATTGACAATCAGCAAAAAACTTATGGGCCCTATCATACATCTTTATTAAAGCCATACCGCCAGAACATACCTGTACAGACCAACGACTACTGCATACAAAATGGAACACCCTCAAGTGAATTGACTACCATGGAAAACAATGAGTGTGAATAAAAACAGTGAAATACCCAACAAACTACCCCAGTGTTCCCCATTATAAACTACAATCTTATGAACTACATAAGTCCCCAACCCCTACAAATCACCAACAAGTGTTATCAACAACAAATATGAGCAAACAGAAACCACAACGAGGGTTTGAAAAACAATACTACCCCAGAATAGAACTAGAATTGTATTAACCATGTTAGATTTAAGGATTGTTATTAGTTATAAGTTATTTCATTGTTATTAGTTATGTTATTTGATTGTTACCAGTTATAGTTAGATTAAAGATGTTATTTGTGCTTCACAAAATGATTTTGGATTCAGTACCCTCATCAAAATCAGTTTGAAGGGCATTATAACAGCACAAATCACATCAATGGCTTGTGCAACAGGTTAGGATAGTTAGCCTAAATTAAACAATAACAACATAACCTAAGTCAAATGAAAAATATACGATTTGGATAATTAAGCATAGAATACAACGATCTACATTCATAAGTATTAATAGCAGATATTTATATACAACCTATTATTAATAAACCACCCATATTCATTCAATTGCAAAACAAATCATTCCTAAAGCAGACGTAAGACAGGCCTATCTCAAATTGTAAACATTCGAAATTTAGACGCTGACACAAATTAACCACACCACTACACAACCATAACATCACATATCTTTATTTAAAATCATTTCATAAGATCCCAAACTTTATTTAAAAGCAAATCACTACTTATAAGGAACAGTGAGTTTGCAATGTTAAACACGAAAACGGCCTACGGCCATTTTCCAAAATATATGTAACCATATTTCGAAGTACTAAATAGAACGATCAGACTGTAAATTACTCTAAGATACCACTACTTATAAATTATTTGTATGCAAAAACATCTGTTAGTTTTAATTGCAAACATTGTAAAATATTGAGGAAGAAGAAATAAGTTACTGATGTAGTCATTTAGTCAACCTTGTATTAAGATAGATCAGCTGATATGTATGTACGCGGTCTAAATCACCCTTAAATTAGTTAAATAATGTGTAATTAATAAACAAATTGATACAAAACAACAAATACGAATACAAGAAATGATTATTACAACCCCAAATTGCCAATGGCCAAGAAAAGAAGAAAAAAAAACGGTACTATATGGTGCCGCGGAAGAATCCCAACAGTTTCAACAAACGATCTCACTTAAAATAGAAAAATATCGCTCCGCAAGACAACGAGGCGCCATGTTTTAAAAGAAATCAGAGATAGAAGAGTAACATTGTGGAGACCAGAGTACAGAAGCCAAATTAACATCCAAAGTTTTCTTTTATAATATTTGTGTCTAAATTGAGTGATTAGAGTCAGTGTGAACTGTACAGAGCATGGTATGCTCTGTTAATTAACTATTCTAAACATTTACCAAATTCAAAGGCCTGTATCTACTTCAAAATTATCAATTCAACATTTCTTGTGAACTTTAATTAATTTTTTTTTTAGAATTTTAATCATTTCAATTTATTTATGCGTTATAGTTGTATAACACAACCATGCCAGCCGAGTGCCTACCCCGAGATCTAGCCTAATTAATATTGTATTCTTTGAGTCAATGTGTTCTGTTAAATTGAGCTAAGCCTAGAGGCCTATAATATTACAAATTTCATGAACTCTAAAAGAGAGTCAAATCTTAACAAATTATGAATTAATATTGTATGTTAAAGTCTAATAAAATTAATGTTATTATGTTAATATAACATCATATCCTATTATTTATTAATGTTTGAACCTAGAAAGTAAGAAACTGAATTTAGTCTTTATTTATTTATTTTTTTAATAACCATCCATATTCCAAATTAACCAATTAGCTTGAATTGAGTAGAGCCAAGAGGTAATTCTATTTCATTTAGAAAGTTATTCCAAATTTAAGAAGTTTTTCAAAAAAAAAAAAAAAAACTTGAAAGAATATATTATTTTATAATATATTATATTACATTATAGTAAAGAAATATTTATTTTTATTCATTTATTATAATACTTTTAAATACAATCCAAAAATAAGAATTTAACACAATACTTTAAATACAATGCAAAAATAAGAATTTAACACTATACTTTAAAATACAATCTAAAATAAGAACTCAATTAAATAAACAACATCCAAACTAAATATTCATTTCACAAAGCCCAAAAGTATTCCAACTATTGTTATTCTTTAATAAATGAGATTACAAATTTTATTGGTGACTTTATATATATATATATATATATATATATATATATATACTTGCTTACTTTTGTAGAGTAGATTTCCTGGGCCAAATTCCTGCACCACGGCAATCGACCTGCCGATATCATCAAGAGCTCCAATAAGACCCCTTCCCTCTCGTGCTGACCGCTTATATACCTTTTGTTCTCTCTGGTGTCCTACTTCAGTTGCAAGTCAAGCTAATTCACAGTTAATGCTAAATTCAACAACAACTTTGTCAAAATAAAAAATTTATCTATAACAACCAATGTAATAATAATCTGTAACCATGTAATGTATCATGATGAGTTAAATTCCAAAGCAGAGATAATACATTATTAACTTTGTATTACATTAGTGGATGATTTTAATAAAATATTGAAAAATTCCCTAAATTAAAAAATGAAGATTTATAAACACAAATGATTTTTTACAAAGACAGTTTTTATTACACATGGACACTTAACAGCAGTGGAAAAAATAAGGTTTCTAAATAAATATACAATATTGTAAAGGAGGATATTTTTATTATAATATTTTGTTACTGTTTTTTATTAATAATTATATTTTTTATTTTTGATATGATGGTTTTTAAATTTATGATAAGGAGTAGTTCTAATTGAATGTTTTTTTGTTTAATTGTAGTATATTCCGTAAGTTGTGTTGATCTAAATATGCAAGTAATAAAGACTAAATTATATATACATAATTAGGTTGACATTAATGATTTCAAAGAAGTACATATAATTGCAAGCAATGAGACATTAGTCCACGGTAGTAGTCTGAAACTACTTTTATTTGGTGGAATCCTGACCTGTTTGAAGCAATACACAATTTTAAATTTGTTTTATACTTATACTAAAGTGAATTTCTTAGGCATAGGCCTAAGTATGGTCTAACTAACCTTCTGCTTGATCTAATTAAACATTTTTAGTTTGTGAATCTAATTGAAGGTGTGTCATTTAATGTTTAAATTAATATTAAATATAATTTCCATATGTCTAAATATTAATATGTTAGTACTTAAGAGTATTTGTGAGGGTGTAGACCTGATTGAAGGTACCGCAATCTTCTGCCGGTAGGAATATTAATTTTTTATTTTGTTTTGAATTTATACTAAAGTGAACAACCCTTTCAATTTTACGCATATGTTATCACTACCTCTACATTTTTATACTTACGCAACATTTTTGATCAATCACATGGACAACATCTACTAATATGAGGTGTGCCGAAAAAATTCAGAGAATGGTGTGATATCTCAGCAGCAACATGGGATAACATGCTTAATTATCCAGAGTTATATTTAGAAGTGGCATGTTGTGGGATGTGCATGTGACTGTCATAGGTTAATCATTACTCAGATATTGAGCGGATAGGGATAAGGTTTCCCTTATAGCTGATAGGGAAACACTTCCCAGTTATGGGAGGTAACGAAGGATAAAATACCCTGAAGCGGACCAAAAACCAGATGAGGTATGTTAACCCCGACAAAAGATTCCACATCATAATAAAGAATGGAGAGGAAAAGTTTGAACATTAATATGGGACGAGGGGGGGTTAGATGCCAGAACCGGCAGGAGTTGAGGTGTCTTAACTGGCCATCAACCACCGACTAGAAAATGCATGAGTTAGGGAAACCAGGATATCATTCTGGAACAGGGAAAGAAGTCCATTTGTACCCAATAGGAAGCTAGTTAGAACACTGCCTAAGAATCTAAAGGGGAAGGTAGTGTGGGAAGATGAGAAAGAGAGGAACATAGTTTGGATAATTCCATAGGAAAGAAATAATGGAAGACAATACGAGAAAGGTTGAAGACCATAGCGTAAAAGAAGAGATCTTAAGAATAATCTAAAATTTGAGAATGTTAAAAAACTCCTACTGTATGTACCTAGAAATATTGAAGAACTAGTATCACTGACGAAAGTAAATCCAAACACTAAGATGGAAATAAAAGAAAAAATACTCCTTTCTCAAGTAATTTTGTTCTTAAGCTGACATCAGGAAGAGTAAATATTCTTCTTACCAACATGTTTACAGAGAAGGAACAATTGCTTGGAAACTAAAGGAAATATTTAGATGCCTAGGACAGATAGAGATATGGATGACCTTGAAATCAGGAAAACCAAATGTGAGATGAGGACAGTATGGACATCTAGTAATAGACTCTAGAAGAGGAAGTAGTGGAGCAAGTCCAAATGTGGGTAGAGTCACAGTGGCAAAAGAAGATGTGATCTGTAGCAAATGGCCTAGAGAAACTGGAAAAGATCACATCTCTGGTAGGGCGAGAGTTTATGAAAAAGTACGACAACAGTAGTGGGAAACTCTGTTGCCAAGAACACAGAAATAAGCAACCTTATAATTGTGGAGAAGCAGGACATGAGCATAGACCAATATGTCCAAAGATCTTACAGGAATAAATATCTGAAATGCACTGACATCTTCGAGGTTATGGAATACACTTAGACTCGGACCAAAGGAACTGAGAAAGTTAAAATGGCCACAAATAAGATAGTAAAGAGAGTTACTGATAGGGCAGTATTTGACCTATGAAAGATACTGGTGGAAGTGGGCCAGATTGCCAGAGATCAAGGCATCAAGAAAGTAGTCACTCATAAGGTATCCTACCTTGATGCTGAATCAACGAAGAAAATGATACAAGTAGTCCTTGGAGTATGCAACACTGATTTCATCCTCTTTGTACTGAAGATAACTGAGGGCCAAGAAAGGAACATGGACTTTGCAAAAAGCTAGTCGAAATATTAATTCTAACAGAATATTGATGACGGTCAAAGGAAGAAACTACAATAAGGTGCTCAAGGAAGTCTTAGGGAAGAGTGGAAATAGCCTGACAATATGATCTCTAAGAAGTAGAAGAGGTGGAGAACTACTTATAACAAAATATGAGGACAACACTGAGAATGGGGCTCTTGAAGATGTCCTAGATGTCAAGATTAGAGAAGCGGTGTGAAGATGGAAGAGGTGGGAAATGTCATTAAAGTGGTAGTTCTCGACAAAGGGTGTATTTTCTTTGGGAAAACTATGGCCCGCTAGAGGAATATGCAGTCAGTCACAATAACAGCGATGAAAAGACGGCCTAGTTACTGCTAAAGAAAGTAAATGGAGTAGGATTTATCTGAGGTAGGGTGGAGGAACATATATATATATATATATGTCATCATTTGTTTTAGGTATAGAGGATATGGTCCACATCCTCAGCATGTAAAACAGTAGAACACTTGGGCTGCTATTTCAAGTATGAGCAATCAGAACATAAAGCCACAGATGCGAAAAGCTGGAAATAAAATATCTCTTTCGTAATAAAAATATCATAGTGATTAATATGCACAACCTGACTTGATTATCCAATTTAAAACCATCCGTGAGAGTAATCTCCCAGCATGAGTAATTATTAATTATGCACCTAAATTCTTGACAATATATTACCATCAGGAGTGTTGTATTTTAATCTGGATAATAAGAAATCAAAATTTGGCATTTGAATAAACCTTGGAGTTATAATAAAACATGGAAGATACTTCGACATTGGAGAAGTATATATTGATGGATAACATAAGATGTTTTATCTAGACTTTTTGTAGACAAAACATATATAATAAACAAAGTTGTCACCCAGTATAAACAGAAAATTCTTGTAAATTGTAAACCATTAAAAATTAATTTTGAATAACAAGTCACTAGAGCAAAATTAGATCATAATCGCAAAAGCTGTTTTTTGAGAAAGTCATGGTGTTTTTGTATACCAATTTTGAGTTATTAAAAAAATTAAAACATTGTCCCTTTATATGGCTAAAATATGCCCACATAGCAAATTTGATTAAAATTCATCCACACGTTTGGGCTGTAGAGATAAGACACATTTTAGCACATAAGAGAAATGACATCATTCCAAAAATCACCTTAACTCATCATTAATTTTTTTACCCATCACATAATTTTTACTATATGTTAGTTATATACGAAAAATTAAAAATCACCAATATACATTTTTCTTCATCACATTATCAGTTACGGTAGATCCTCATTATAATACCAACACAATCAACTCTCCAATATTCTTAGGTAAAGCACGATGGATATACATATACTGAATATATTAATTTAATGTACTGTATCCAAAATTACTCTGCTTCAAAGTAAACAACAGTTTTTTTAAAACAATTATATTCTTCTGACAGAACTTCAATCTATATTTTTTTTAAACTTCACACCACATGACTTCTTCTCACTCTCTCTCTCTCCAATTCATACCCTGTCAAATAAGTTGTTTACTTGGTAATTTGATACTAATAACTTCGTTTGTTAAAATTATTCTTATTAGGGTAATGAATTTTATTGTTATTATCAATTATGCATATATTTATTTGTTTCAGGAAATGAAACCTGTTTTCTGTTTACCTTATATCCGGAAACAAAAGTTTTTAATTCATCTGGTTACAATAATCATTACATGTATGTGAACACTAATCAATCTACCCTTCCTAATGGAATTGTAAGTATTATTACATTATTTCAAATGCATCCTAAGTTTCATTTTTCATTTTTTATTATAATTTTTATTTCCTAACCTAATATCTAATTATTTACCTTACCCTAAATTAAGATGATCATTTTCATCAGCATGTTTCAGTAGTTTGGTAAGCTTATCACATTTTGTAGAATATCTGGTAATTGTTTGTTCAAAATAAGTATTGAACTTACTTTTTATTTTTATGGTAGCTTGGGACTTCAAGAAAAGATATCTTCGTAAAAGACTAGCATCAAATTTGTTGACAGTACTTAACACTATGTGATGCTCCTTTTAAAATCCCTCTAAAAAAAGTCCCTATGGTGAAATATAAGAATAAGGTACAAATAAAAAGAAAACCACAATGTGTATATACTTTAAATATTTTTTTTTAGGTTGTCAGTTAATCACAATTAAAAAATTATTGTTGGTATAAACAATTGCTATAATGTATTTTAAAACACTCGAATTAACTCTAGGGTTGTTAAGTTTTGTAGGAAATATGGAAGATGTGTTTACTCCATGTTTTGTATGTGTAACCTTAGGTTTTTTTTGGTTTTTTTTATATACAGGGTGTATATAAAGTCCCGCACGGGCTTAATATTTTCTAAACGACAACAGATAAATCAATAAGATTTAGTACATCAACACCACACCTAAAAATCTACTTTTTTAAGGAACTATCAATTTTCTGTCATATCATGGGGACGTCCCGCAAGGAGTCAGAAGGAAATCTTAAATAGGAGCATAGGTCAATATGCACATCAGTTTAAAGGGCTTAGCTAGCAGAGTTCAATGCTGCAAACCGCATTCAAAAAGGTTGATCCAGTACAAAATGGCGGTTGTTCAAAGGTTTTATTTTGTTACATTTTATTAGTACAGTAGCCACAATCCCATTAAAGCAAAACTGCAACCAAATGAATACTGCAGCTAAATACTACATTATGCGTGTCAATAGAGAAGTGAATTATGACGTTAGTTATCCTCAAGGGTTACAAATTTGGTCCTAACTTATTGAGGAAAACCTGGTAATAGTAACAATTAGAAAGTTCTTATCTTTGGGTCGCCGTTTGGACTTTCATATTAGCCAGTCATTCATAGTAGGCTATTCTAGTTTTCTTGTTTTAGTAGTGCTGTCCAACCTTTCTGTAAGTGCGCGTTAGTACAAACAAGTTTGTACTATTGCTTGTAGTTCTTCACAACACTATGTCGCTTAACGAACGTGAACGTATAACACTTCTTATGATGGTTGGTTGGGGAAACAACAGACGATCACACGAGGAAGCGTGCCATTTATTTAATGACTACGTCCCCGAGAGGCAGCCAATTTCTAGAACAACTGTAGAGAGAACTGTTGAACGCTTTATGGAAACAGGAAGTGTTTCCGATCGTCCTAGATCAGGAAGGCCCGCTACTGCAACAAACGAAGACAACTCTTTAGATGTTTTGCAGTCATTTATTGAGAACCCGCACAAGTCCCTACGCTCAGCAGCACAAACTCATGACATCTCTGTTAAGTCTGTTCAAAACATTCTGAAAGGGTCAAATTTTAAGCCTTACAAAGTTTATTTGGTGCACGAACTCAACGTAGATGATTACGATCGACGTATAGAATTTTGCGAAACTATGATGGCTAAAATAGATCGCAACGAAATTGATGTAAACAATATTGTGTTTTCATACAAGTGTACATTTATGCTGAATGGAAGCGTAAACAGGCACAATTGCCATTACTGGAGTAGCGAAAATCCTCACTGGGTGCGGGAGGCACACACGCAATATCCACTAAAGATGAATGTCTGGCTTGGTGTGATAGGTACCCAGTTGGTAGGTCCTTCCTTTATTGAAGGAAATTTAAATGCAATATCATACCAACGTTTGCTGGAAAATGAAATTACACCAACACTTCGAAACATGTTTGGAGAACATTTTCAGAATATCTGGTTTCAACAGGACGGAGCGCCCCCACACTACGGCATCAACGTAAGGGCCTATTTAAACACTGTTTTTCGGCAACGGTGGATCGGAAGGCGGGGAACTGTAGAATGGCCAGCGCGTTCACCAGATCTGTCTCCATTAGACTACTTTGTTTGGGGTTACCTTAAGGACAACGTCTACAAAACAAAGCCTCAAAATGTAAATGAACTGAGACAAAGAATACTTCAAGAATGTCAGGCGATTCCTCAAGTTGCCCTGCAAAATTCTCTTAATAGTTTTTATGTGCGTCTTTCCAACTGTCAAATAACTGGAGGTGAACAGTTCGAGCATTTACTCTGAAAACATTTGGTAAGTAAACATCTGTTTTCCAATAAAACTTTTGAACAGCCGCCATTTTGTACTGGATCAACCTTTTTTAATGCGGTTTGTGGCATTAAACTCTGCTAGCTAAGCCCTTTAAAATGGTGTGCATATTGACCTATGCTCCTATTTAAGATTTCCTTCTGACTCCTTGCGGGATTTCCCCATGATATGACAGAAAATTGATAGTTCCTTAAAAAAGTAGATTTTTAGGTGTGGTGTTGATGTACCAAATCTTATTGATTTATCTGTTGTCGTTTAGAAAATATTAAGCCCGTGCGGGACTTTATATACACCCCGTATATAATTTACAGGTAATTTAGACAGGACCTATAAATAATTTGATACATATTTTTTTATCACTCGTCTAGTTAAAATACATAAACAATCTATTTATTTATGGATACTTTATGTACTATGTTTATATTTCATTCCATAATCAGAAAAAATATATGTTACTCTAAATTCTTGATAATGTGTGAGCAACAAAATTTGTTGTTTGAGTTACTCACAACAAAACACAGATTGTTTGTGTTATTAACAGATAATCTGTGTTAGGTATTTGTAACAGATTTTTTAAGCATACAAACAATATTTCATATTAATCAGTTGATACCAGAAGCAAACATTTTGCAGAATAAAGTTAATTACATTATGAACAGAACTATTGATCATGTCTTTAGATATGGCCTCCAATCAATACACTCATGTGTGTGTGGGTCTCAAAACTTTATATATAAAAAATACTTGTTCCCATTTCAAAAATATTCTGGTATGTTCATTTTCTAGTACCTTGCTCTTGACAGGTTTGGTACTTAGTTTTTCATATAAACTTTTCTTTTGTTTAAATATAATTTTGTTCAAACAACAGACAAAATATTGCCGATTATAGAGTTTAGGTTATGGTTTTCTTTTATCATTCAACATAAATTCTTTAGTAAAATTTATGAAAGTGTAAGCAAAATTCATCTACTGGATCTTCAAATAGAAGTATTGTCATCAAATGCTTTTTGCTTACAAAATCATATAAGTAACATCAATTTTAAGTTTAAATGTAGGTAGTTATATACCGGTAGTTGCTGATCTCAAATTATTTATTTTATTTTATTTATTTTTTATCTTTAAAATAATTAATTTTTTGGGAAAATGAGATAGTGAAATTTAAAAAAAAAATGCATAAAAAAATAAGCTTCATGTAAGAATATGATAGAAAGCTGAATACACTTCTAGTGGATAAATCCAAAATATTTTCGCAAAATTTCAGTGTGTAGGTTAATGCTTTCACTGTTTCTAATTAACTTGATTAATATCACCATTTCAGTGTATAGTTGTGTTAAAAAATCTATGTATTTAAATATTAGCTTAATTGGATGAATAAATGAACAATTTACTCTAAACCTATTAATAATTTTTGTTGAATGTTAAAATTTAAATTATATAAAAAATTAATGAACATTAGATAATATAATATCATGTTTTTATATTTATAATGGTTTTATTTTCAGGGTATGGGAGGTCAGTTTCATTATTGGGGTCTATGGTTGGATTCCCATTTTGGCATAGGAGAGTGCAGTGAATCATGTACAACATTTCGTGATTATGTTATGCCTGCTGCCAGCAAGAAGTTCAGTATTGCAAATCTTGAGATTTGGGGTGTGGGCGATCCTCCTCCAACACCAGCAGAATTGGTATTTTCAATGTCTAACATCTATTTAAGAAAGATGATTTAAGAAAATAATTCATTTAATGTATTATTTATTTCGTTCGTGTAGTATATTTGTATGTGTGCTTTTTTATTGTTCCCTTTTAATAGTTATTAGCAAATTTTCAAGGTAGAAATTCTATCTTTCCTTGTAGAAACACTAACATCAGGTACAATGAAATGTCCACAACTCCAACCCATGGTAGAGATTTGGCACTAATTTTGGTTTCCTATACTGTATATAAAATAACATGCATGCGTTTCGTGTAAATACTCTAAAGATTGAAATTATGGTTAGATTTAGTTCAAATTTGCTAGTTAGGCTTGGTTTTTTGAAGTAGTGGACAAGTTTTGTTAATCAGGAAACTGTTTTCAAGGAGAATTGAAACTGTCGTACAATGTCCCACAATAACTCATTTTGTGCAATATTAAAAACTACATCCAATGATGTCCTTTATAGCAATTTTCCAAACAATGTAACAATTGAATTTCTGTAACTTGTATTTGTATTCTATTCAGAATGAAATAAAAATTAACAGAACTTAGAGAAAATTTTTGTTCTAGACTAATTTCTGGGTATTGTAGACAACTATCAAAAAATTATGTTTTCAGTTTGATTTTTTTTTTGTCAGTAAATTGGATATCCTTTCACTTACAGAAAAAATTGTTTAAACATTGTATGTGTATTTAAAAGAGGAAACTTTTTTGTCTGTATTTTTGAAATAAAATTATGGTTTTTGCGATATTTAGTATTAAACATTTCAATTAATGGCTGCCATTTTTAAATAAGTAAAGGAAATAGTTTGATAATATTTCTCAAATTTGGTCTTAACACTAAGTAACATGCAAAATTACAACTCTGTATCATTTGGCGTTCGAAATGTATGAATTTTTTGTTTAAAACACAAAATAGTGGCTAGATTGAAAACTAACCATTTTAGGACATATGTTTATATGAAATTTTTTTATCCATAGAAAATATCCTAAAATTCTTTCCATTTCTCAGTGGGACACTCTGTATATGAAGGAGATATCAATAGCGTGAAATTCTATATCAGACATTTGCTAATAATTTGATTGTGTTAAGATTTTCTATTAACAAAATGCAACATTAGAAGCAACTGATGACAACCTATCTTCTTGATTGACAAAAAAACACCAACTTTAAAATTAATTATTGCATATTAAATAGTTTTCTGTAAATCATAAAATATTTAATATGCATTTTATGAAAACTATTTAATAAAATATTTTTTACATTGAGTCTAACCATGCATACAAAAAAAGAACAACTTACAGAATTTAATTATTTAAAAAATATAAAATCTCAATAAACTTTATACAGTATAATGAAAAAAAATGTTCTTTATAACTGAAGCATATCTTCACAGAATTTGTATATGGTTAGTCGAGAGTGCTAAAATGATCTGTGAATGTCTCTACAGAATCTAAATAATATGTTCGGCTATTCTTTGTCTCTGAATTGCATCTATTTTCTAGGGAGAAAGGGATACTTCAATTCTTGACAAAGATCCAGCAGTAACACAAATGCTTGAAATGATTGGTAAAAAACAATACAGCAACGGCCTTAGAGAAAGCCCAGCCCTAGGGAAAAAACCGCCTCCTTCTTCACCTCAAGATGATTCCGACGACAATAGCGATGATTAGTAGAATAGTTGGATTCATGTAATTGAAAATATTGCAGTTATTTTCAAGACGATGCAGGTAATTTATTTATTTATATATTTAATAGAGTATCCTTAGATTTTTTTGACTAAACAAATGTAAAATTGTAATAATTTTATTTCATTGACCTAACAGTTAAAACTGAAGGCTTGAGTTTATTTATTTTAAAATTTTATTTTTATTTTTACTGGGAAGAATTTACTTTAAATTGTCAGGCGCCAGCTTGTGAGAAAAGCACAAACACTTATTTATTTCACTCTTTTCTTGGGTCGTAAATATGAAAAATGAGGATGAAAAACTTCTGAAATACATACATTTATTAAAAGTATACATAAAGTTCAAAATTCAAATTTCAAGTAAGAGTTCATAAAGTTATGTTTCTTATTTAATTCACTAATAGAAAATGTCTTGCCCTACTTATGACGTTGCAACTGAAAGTTCATTTTTGCTCAAACTCTTTGGAACAATAGTTTTCTTATTTAAGTTATTTTAATTGTTTTCTTTACATAAGTTCTTTTATTATATTTTACATGATTTTCTTTTATTTTATTAATAAAGCTATTTAGTCTTAGCTTCTGAAAGTAAAAAGTTCAATTTACTTAATTGTTCATGTTGAATATATAAAATTCAAAGTTAAAAAACTGTTTTCAGTACTTAATTATACAATGGCCATTGATCGTAGCTCTGGGAGATCAAGCGATCAGCTTATGATGGAGTTCAAGCGTTCTTAAAACAGAATCACTCTTCTCGGAGACCCATTCGCTAGTAGTCTGTATTTTTTGATATCTAAGATCATGCATCTCCCCACTACACACTTTCCTTCTATCTGTTTTCTTATTGGTTAATACTACACATTCTGATTTCTGACAAAACTATTTCCAATTATTTTACACAATATAATTTTTTCTTAATTTCATTAGACATACCAAAGTTCATTAACTTTGAAATCTCGTCTGTCTTCATTCAACTTCTGAATTTTAGTTTTTTGTCTTTGAATGAAAATAATCGATGCAATACAATCTTTTACAATTTCATTAAATTTATTTATTAATCACGTTACTTTCAACTATTCCATTTTCCCCAATCAAATATATCTTGATATATAGATCTCAAAATTGTGAACTTTACAAAATCCAATTTTATATCTCTATAAAGAAATTTCTAAAACATGTTGGGGTTTAAAAGTGTTTATAGTATCGATTCATACCCTCCTTGTTTTTTTGTTTTTGTGTCTCATTGAAAAAGGGAAAAGTGTCAGCCTTGGATTACTTCATAGTCAACAGATAACAACAAACAACAGGAGGTGTGTCACCTCACTGAATAGAGTTTTAATAAGTCAATTCTTAATTATTTAAAAACATAATGTTCGAAAGAAAGACTAGCATATTCAACTTAAAATCATAAACTATACAAATACATATGATGTTCTAAAAAAGCAAAAACAAAAGTACATTATTAATTATTTTACACCACCAAGAGTACCTGCATAAATCGAGTTGCTCGGGAAAAAAAAAATACTCCAATTTAAAAGCAAAGTTAAATATGTTCTTTGAAAATAGGGGGGGGGTGGATAATATGATTTTTCCATTCTTAAGAACTGAAAGTACATATGGTGAAACTCCAGGCTCGTGTATCCCTCTAACTTTTTGCTAGTTTTTCTTTGTTTAAAGGCAAAAACCCTCTCAGTCATCCATCTTCTTATTCGTAAAATGAAGAGAAGAACATAAAATAATTACCTCTAACTCTCGAATATTTTAATAGCGTCAAGGTTAGAAAAACAATAGACGGTCAAAAGAGGCCTGATGGAAAGATGAAAGAAAGAGAGATCTAACCCAAAACTATATGAAAAAAGTTATAGATTCAACTAGGGTCCCTCGATATTGCAAAGACCGCACTTCACTATAAATGAGCCCCTGAGGGTCATCCTAACAATAACTATCATATACAGGTGGCATATGGTGATCTAGGTCATGAGATCTCTTAACCCATTATTGATGTGTGAAAGACTCTTTCAGTCGTTTGTCTGAAATAATTAATTGGGAAAGCTAGTGTTTTGTTTTGGAACAATTTTGAATGAGCTATTTGTGATGGGTTATCTATCTATCCTCCAATTTCAGGCATCAGCCATTAAAATCATAATATCAGAGTCCAAGTTATATGTTGTGATAGCCGATTTCAGGAACAAAGGCCTGACAAATTGTTCAGGACTTCATATCAAACATTAATGAAGCAATAGCACTCTTTATACTCTCCCTAACTGGACCTCCAGGTCCTACAAATAATTAAAAATTAAAAGACGCCTTACATCAGACATCTTGGCCAGACTGTGTGCTGAGACTCCTCCTTCATCTATTAATGAATTAATTGATCTAGCCCCAATCATTGATAGGGATGCTGTCTCCCTCTTCCCTTACCAACCATCTATGCATTCCCATAGGCACTATCCCTTACATTCTACCATCTAACCTCTTCCCCTCATAGGAACTTATCATCCTCTTCTAAATTTTAAACCATCTTTTCCTCCAGAATGTCAAACATATCCTTCACAGATTTGTCGGATTTTTAGGCTTGGCCGCATTTCATTCTAAATTCATTAAGAATTATGCCAACTTATCCTTCCATTCAATAATTTGAAGTATAAAGATGTTAAATTTGAGTAAGGCCTTGGGCAAGATTTTGCCTTTGAGTTCTTAAAAAGGGCTCTAACGAGCAACATTGTTTTACATCCCTGACTTTTCTAAAATTGTTATTGTCCACTCTGATGCTTCAGGTATTGCTTTGGGAATAACCTCGTCTCAGGACTACGATAGTAAACTGTCACCTTTGCTGTTAAGCTTTTAAATAAATACAAGGTTAATTAATAGCACTATGAAGCTAAAATGTATCGAGGTGAATTTTGTACTGACTGAATTTCAACAATACCTTGAACCTAAAAAGTTCCAGCTTTATAAGGATAATTCAGCAACTCTTGAATCTTCAGCGAATAGAGTTTATTAACTCCTTTAAATTCACTTTTCAACACATTAAGGGAACACAGATTCCCTTGTTCCTCCTTGTTTTATCCTTGTGCTCCTTACAAGCAACCCTTTCACTCATCCACCCAACTACACCGGGGAATCTGTAGTTTCTATATTATCCCACATTCCCAAGGTATTTAAAGATATCTTCTTATACCAGCAGGAAGACCCACTCCTCCAAAAATTATTCGAAGCTAAATCCCTCTCTTCTCAATACGCTATTGTAGACCACAGCCTGATGCATATATGGCCCCTGGCCAACAAACATCTATAATAGTTTTACCAGGGGAGTTGTTGAACATGGTGTTTAAGTATTAAACCATATCTCAGCACATATGGGAATTGTGAAAACCTTTTCAAGCATTTCTCATTTTTTGTACCGGATGACCTTAAGGGTCAAATGGCGTAGAGGGTAAAATCCTGTATCAAGTACGAATCTGCCTTTTTTCCTGCTAATTTCTGTTATTAAATTGCTAATAGTCATAATTTTAAGTTATTCTCTATATGATTAAACTGTTCAATATTCTTTTATATAGAGCTTTACTCGATTTAATAGCAAAACCAACTCAGCATTACTGTAAAGAACACATGCACATTTTTTAATATCATACCAAAAAGTTTGGTTTAAGTTTATTTTCACTAATCTTTAATACACAAAATACTTCCAAACAGTTCATCATCGATCAGAAATAATTGTTCAATAAAAAAAAATCATAGTTCATTTGGCTTACCGCCATTTAGTTCTTATTCAACTTACTCGACATTAGAACACGTCTTTGCCGCTCAAACACTATTCATCGACTGTCACCATTAAATTCACAGTTTATACACCTTTAGTCTATAATATATGTATTCTAATTTCAATTTAAAAGACATTTTGTCATAAAATCCATTGTTTTAGCAAAACCTTTGCACATGAACATCTCACGTCTATACTGTTCAGACGTACTCCCCGACTGTTTCTGCCTTTGGCACACTTAACTAAAATCATGGACGATTACATCATCTTATTATTTTTCACTTGGTAAGCGATTTTTCACACATACATACACAAAATTTTACTTAATTATTAACTCTACATTAATTCTAAACATATCTAAATTCCAACATTATCTTCTGGATACTTTTGAGTTATTTTATTTTTAAGTTTAATAATTTCTCTAGACTTTATTTTGACTCGCGTGTTATTTTTCCGGCATTTTAGAACCAATCACATTCCTAGCATTATAACGACTTAGCCAATCATATTCAAGCTTTTAATTATTACATGTCCTTTTGGTTTCAATTTAAAATTCAAAAATGTATGTATTACAACCTTTAAACTTTTGTTTAAGGAATGTTTTTTATTTCAAAATTGGTTGATCAGTGCTTGAAATGTTTCACAGATTGTAGGTTGAAATGTTAGAATACCCCAATTCTGGAACCAGTGCAGTTACACAGCTGGATGAGTTGTTTTAACGTGTAAGTTTAGCATGTTAGGCGAGAGCCAGGGTGATTTGTTTATTTCATATTTGTGTTTACACTATCATTTGTATGATTTATTTCATTGTTTTAATGAGTCAAGAAAAATACGGTTCTCCCCATGTTCAAAGTTACTTTCTAATCAATTTTTAATTTCAAATTTTGTTTAAACTTAAGGATTTTAAGAGAATGGTATGTCTATGTTCACCTTACTTAAATTTTGAGAATAGATCTGAATTTTCCTGTTTCCTTGCTCATCACATGAGATGATGTACTAGTGTCGCTTGTCTGCAGCGATTACAAGTGAACTCTGATGCTGTTCAAATGAAGGACGTATTTTAAAAAAATGTTATGTTGCTGTGGGCATTATGAAACGCAACAGCGTTCTCCAAATATACCCTTCTTTTCCCAATGAGGAATATGAAAACATTAAACAGTCTTTTCGCTTATTTCGACTTCTCCAACTTTCTTGTGGGTCCTCTTTCAAGTCTCAAGTCTGCTGCAATCGCTTAAAAGTGCCTGGAGTTTTGCATTCACCACGTTTTCATTACTCCATATTATCCAAATCCTTCCCACCTGGAGAGGGTGAACAAAAACATCAACATAATTCTCCGGATCTTTCACTCCCAAAATTAAACTAACTGGAACCAAAATCTTCATTGGGAACCACTCGTGTTAGTACAGAATCCTCTCCAACTTTCCTTTTTTTAGACACCCCATAACCCTCTCTGTAGACCTGGCATGAAACATGGACCATTTGGTTCCCCTTCACTTCAGATTGGTGCTGATAATGTGTGGTCCGCAATGATGGAAAACCTGGCCAAGGCTCATATGGTAACAATAAAATGAGTTATGTACTGGAAGCACCACATCAGTACTTATGGACCAAGACTGACTATTTTCTATCTTATCTCTTTCTTTCTATATAGAACTGACCCAAAATACTTATTCTACTTTTCCCTAATTACCTGCTTTTTTGCACTTAGTCCAGGCTTCTTTTATCAAAATCTTATATCATCATAGTAGGAGTGGAAGTGAAATCAATTTAAAAGAAGAAGAAAAACAACTCTTGTTGGCATTGTTGGGAATATTTAAAAAATTCATTCTAATTCACAACCTCAACCCATCTAGTTGTATTTTAAAGGGTCTAAGATAGGGAATAAATAATAAAGAACAGGAACATAGGAGATAAAAAGAAAATATAAATCATTTAGCAAGATTCAATTATCTGGGGACAGGAAGTACCATAATCAATTTTAATTCATAACCATAAATAGTTTAATTCCCAAATATCCCTTCATTTCAGTGCAGTGGAAATTGACTTTGTTATTTAAATGTATCTTAAACAATTCATTGTGGTGTCTACAAAATAAAGAGATAAAAGCTATAAGTAGAGTTTTTTTTAAATTCCAATATCAAATAAAATATAAAATAACTTATTGTTAATATTCTTTCATTCTGTCCTGAGCTCAGTAACCAAATTCCTTAGATTTAAGATACCTAGTTCATAAGTTGTAATTCATGTTAGTTTTAAGACCAATTCTTTGAGCATAAATAAATTTGTTGGTTTAATATTTAGATCAATAAATTCATAACAATGTTAATCATATTTTATTTCAGGTATTGAAACTTAAATACAAATCTTAAATAGATTATTTATTGCAAACCAATACGTTCAATCTAACAAATTCATACCGGGTGGATTAAAATAGTAATCCTAAAACAAACAAAATCTATTATAAAAATTAGTACTCTATCGTGAAGGCAGATAAAGCACACTCCCGATAAATAACAATTAATACGAAAATAATAATAAATAATTTAAAATGGCAGAATCTAATATAATTTAGGAAACAATCCAAAAGATCTGAAAAAGCAGAGCTTTTGAAATATATATTGCCCTGCGGCACAGAACAATCATTATTAAACGTTGCATCTAATGATGTCCTCTTGTCTGACTACAGTAATACCAACAGATCCACACTAGATTCTGTACATTTCAACATTAATGGTAATCCAAACTTAGAAAATAATTCAAACACATATATAATCAAGACATATAAACCTAACGAAGTCAAAATAACAGACGATAATAATTCATATGTCCTATAAATAGAATCTGATACTAATAAATATGAGACAGAGTGAACCATACTAGTACTGACTAACCAAAACACATTCACTGATCCCATTCTAAGCACATTACACATGTTACATTACAAACCTCTTTCATAGACAATAAAGTCACACCTAAGCTCCACCATTGATACACGAAATTTACAACTTAACTCCAAATTATATTCACAAAATGCACAATAGCAGACCATGCAACAGTTATTACAAGATCATAAAAATTGAATTTGGATCTTAGATTGAACAACAAAACCAAATATTATTGTTAAGGGACAAGAAAAAATCCAGTGGAGTCATTAAGAAGCATTATTAATCATATAAACAAATTAGTAACATAATATGAACCATTATGTCCCCTAGAATCATTGAATTTAATCGAACATTTAGAGTAATGTTTTGAAGAACATGCGTTAAGATGGTACGAGATGACACAAAATAGTATTACAGTTTTAGACAGCTTCATACGTTTATTTACAAATAAATATTGGAATTTCGATATTCAACAATACTTGAGTAGGCGGTTGGAAAATGAAAAATACTATAAACAATGATCAATATAACGAACAGGATATCTTATAGAAAGGGTGATAACCTACAGACATCTAACACCAACACTAACAGAAACAGAAATCGTGCGACAAATTTCTAAACATTTTAGTGATAAAATTTACGAAGCTTGCTGTGTACAAAATATAACTACAATTGCTGATTTAGAATCACTACTAATACTTGAAGATTTAGATGCACGCAATCGATCTAACGACAATGTACACCCACCTAACCTAACTCAGAATTATAGACCTAACCAAAATAATAAATACAACACTCGTTTCCATGACTTTCGCTGACCACAACCTTATACAGACCCGCATAGCAACACACATACTACAACATCAGAATCAAAGAAATAACAACACTAATACACCATCTAACTGAGATATACAATTCCAGGAAATAGATATCATGGATTTAACAATACCACACCAACAATTCTGAACTTCCGGAATTGCAACCAACGAACATATGATATATCGCAACCGCAATATAACCAAAATAATAAAAAGATATGGCAACAAACAGATCATGGGACAATACCGAAAACTGACACTGCAACTATATTACGGTAGAACAAAGATGATCACCAATACGAGAACAACCTAACCTATCAGACAGAACCAATATTTCAACAAACCACAACACGGACCAGCCATCTCTAACACGTTCTCTACTGAGCTTATATACGATGCTTAGTTCATGCCCATAGACTATTGTAAAATTTTAAAACAGTATACATAGACTGGAACAAACTGTTGTGATATTCGCCACAGACTACGAGTACATTTTGTTCAAATACTTTGTAATTAACTATTTAAACGTATGTCAGAAAAATATATTTTTGTATTTTAACTATTATAAGCATTTTTTTAAGGCGTTGCATATAATATGCAGTGGTCAGTATATGCCAGGAAACATAGTAACTTTTATGTTTTATGTGCGACCAAGTGTTGCACATATTCGACATTATAACTTTGCTCGTTTACAATAGTTTTAAGGTAAATTTTAACAAAATAACATATATTCGAATTTTTTTTTTCCAAAGAGAAATTGTAAGTAATCAAATTTACCCAAATTTGATAATATTAAAAAGATATGTAAACATACATAAACCAGAACATGTTAGAAACGTATATAAATCTATAGTGTCTTGCACAAAGACATCTGTTTTTTTCATTAGTATTTTGGACATACCAATAGAGTTGTAATTTTACAAATTCAACCAGATTAGAATATATAAAAACATACATACAATTGAACATGTTACAAACATATGTAAAAAATAAGTTACTAATAAGTCTGGATCGTTATTGTCATCGATTTTGCCCTCAGAATCAGAACCAAAAATCGGTTCATTCACATTTTCTCTCAAAATGTCACTAATTGAATTATTTCCATCACCTTGGCCTATGTCTGGCTCGGATTCACCGTCAGATTCATCAAACAAAAGATCGTGAATTGTATCACTTTTCAATACATCTTCTGCCATATTTTGTAGACTATAACTAAAATATTTATATATATACAAACACTAAAATACTGTGCCTAACTACTAAAATAAACTAAAAGATTACTTATATAACTCAAATAGTATTTAGTATTCAAGAAAACCACTAACCAAACATAACCAATCTTGATTACTCAATCAGTCACTTTGCAGTCATCAGGTGTCTTGTGCGTTCCTCGTAGACGTGTTACTTGCCTAGTAACAGTTTCGTAATATTTTTATTTAGTCCAAATCAACAGCAGAGACTATTCGAAAATCAAAGACATACAAAGATAAATAACCAATGAGCTATACGAAAATGCCGAAACCCGAGTATATGCCGACATCGCGATCGTATCGAATTATATAGCAAGGCCCGACGTATACTCGGGGTACGGCAGCGAGCGCCGGCGCGTCTGCCCGACCTATACTCGGGCTTAGGCTTCAAAGTGTTAACAAATTTAGCCAAATTAGATTATATAAAATTGAGCATAGTTGAAAAATATATAAAACTATAAACGTAGGTTTCCCACGCCCTTCCACTCCCTCCCCTTTAGCTAAGTAACTGTTCTGCTTTTTGTAATATTATATGTCAGTTTTCAATATCTTCCTTAGTCTGTGTTAAGCTGCCTTGTAAATGCTGTTGCTGGCGAAACCATGCTCAGCAAGACTCAATAAAATTGTAGAATTTACTAAATATTGTGTTTGTTTTCTCATTAAAATGGAGTTCTACCAAGTACCTTCGTTCAATAGTGTAAATCGGAATTAATTTATTTTATTTTTATGGGTAGAATTTTCTCATAATTGCTGATTATTATTTAAAATTTCCATTTATCTGATAATTGCCTATACCTTGTACTAGTAATTCAGTTGTAGTTGCATTCAAACTGACTTTCTCTAAACAAGTCTCTGACATTCCTGACTGTATTACAAATGGTCCATATTTAACATCTGACATTTTTTGCAAATTCACACTACATTGGGGAATAAAACTTATTTCTAGTAGTAGTCCATGTAATCCAAAACCAAATGGATTTATTGAAAGACAGCAACCACAATCAAATCAATAATGAAAAACCAAGTATGGTAAATAAAAATGACCTAAAAAAGTCTTTATTGTGTTAAAGGACAACCCCCATTAGTACTACAATTCCATGTTCATCTCAACCACTTTACAATTAGAGGCAATCTTGCTACTGTAACCGTACTCTTAATTTACATCTGTAACAATACAAGATTCACAACAGTTTTCCTTAAAGTCTCTCAAAGATGAAAGATAATTATAACATTCTATCAGCTTTCTCGTTATTTATTATTTTTTTCCATGTTTAAAGTAAGAAAAACTTCTCCATCATCACAACTTTTTTATAAATAAATATATATATATAAAGAAGATATAAAAAAGATATAAAATAATGACCCCCTAGCCCTCTTATATCATCAGGTCGGAAAAGAACAAGAATTGATCAAGTGAGACCTGATAGAAGAGTGGACAACAAGTGAGATATTAGATTATACAACCAAAAAGTGGTTGCCAGCAACTATCATTGGTCATGCAGAAAAACCTACATCTTAAATAGCACAAACTCCAAACTTGCAATGCTTAGACGTAATAGAGTCCACTTACATGCTATGGATATTGACAGTCCTGTAAGAAGAGTTAGTTTTAAAGATCTTGAAGTACAAGTACCTTATATAATGATATAAAAATATAATATGAATCAAGAAAAGTGCTATTTAAATATGGATGAGAAGTGAGAAACCCTGAAAAACTAAATTTATGAGACAATGATTTTTTTTTTTTTATGTTTAATTTTAACTAGAGGGATGTCACATATGTTATAATAATTAAACATTTGATTGATTTGATTTTGCAAATAAAATTATGTTAACTTGTACATTTAAAAAATATATATTGTAGTCAACCTGATTATTGAATGAATTGTATTGATTTTTACCATGCCTAGAACATTAAAAATATTAAAAAACAACAATAATGTTTCACCCATTTAGCCTGTAGTGACAGTTAGATAAACATCATCAAAAAATTTAGAGTCGGGGTATTTTCATGAAAAACTTAAAATTGATTATTTTTAACCAATTTATTAAAGTTTTCTAAACTACATACATGTGAAAAAGTGGAAATATATTTTTTATATTTACCTTTTAGTTAAATATTAAATAATGTGTTCAGTGAACTGATAATTTGTGGAACAAAGTGGAGATAAGTGAATTATATGATTATATATATAAGATTAACTTTTTGGTGCATTCCTTCTTTGTTTTCCATCTCTTAATAAATCATAATAAACATAATTCTTTTCTTTTCTAGGCACAATTCTGGGAATCTATATATAATGTTTTTTATATCTTGTTTCATATCCTTTTGTTTTATTTTTATTGCATGATTCTTTTATTTACAGGGATTATGGAACATCATTGAACTTGAAAAAATCTATGTATTGCGATGTCTTGCAAAATACATTTTAACTTCGTAAATGTATTAAGTTAAAATACACAGATATTTGTATTGTAGAAATAATATTTATGTAAAAATGTTTTTTCGTGTATCTATATTCAAATATTTTTCAATCAATTTTTGATTAAATAATAGTATATTTCATCACTAGAACAACCGAGGCCGGAAAATGAGTGACTATCGAAAAGCTTCTTTTGGTCTAAGTGATGAACTATATTTTTCGTTATACTGCAAATAATATAAAAAAACTATTTCAAAAAACTAAAATGTTTTAACCTATTTACCTTCAAATCGATGGTTATCGGTTATTTACAATCGAGAGTATCGGTTGGTTTTTATAGATGCTTTACAATTGTTAATTAATTTGTATAAATGAAGTAACAGCTGATGACCTCGACCTCAGCTGATGTTTTTAGATCCTAGGACTAAAAAGAACAACTTTAGCATCTCAATGCATGTATTTAAAACAGCTGTTTTTGAAG
Source organism: Aphrophora alni (assembly GCA_963513935.1). NCBI lineage: Eukaryota > Metazoa > Arthropoda > Insecta > Hemiptera > Aphrophoridae > Aphrophora > Aphrophora alni. The sequence continues at coordinate 66,905,965 of OY740774.1, read as the reverse complement.
CAGTATGACGGAAAAATTATTAAATAATAATATGTACATTTCTGTATACGAAATTATCCTAAATGCTTACCATTAATATTGTTACAAATATTTACTAACTGTTCACTATTGTTATTTGCTTCAATTATACAAAAATATAAAGTGATCAACAAATGTTGGATTTTATGTCTTCATAAAAACCGTCTTGTTGTAAGCCTCCCCATAAAAGGGATTTACCTTCTGTAGAGTAATCACATGGTGATTTATAGTGTAATTTTAAAATGTATAGTGTATTTTTTTAATACATATTTATAACTTTTTGTAACTGATTGTACTGAATTTTAGTCTCAATTTCATAAATAAGTTTAATAAACCTAATTCAAATAATATGAAAGCTGTCTAAAATAAAGACTAATTGTTTTAAGTAATCACAACAATTGTAAACAATAACTTGCCAACATACATTCTTTAGTTATAAGTCAATATAAACTTTCATACCCTAAGTTACAAAGTATTATTTACAGAGATTTATTTATTCAGTTCACTTATTGTTTTTGACTTTTCATTTAAGATTTGGCCTAGTTTTCAGGTCTAGTTACATATAAAAATGAAATTGTTCAAACATAACTAATTTATAATTTTAAACTAACATACAATGATTGTTAAAATTTAGAAAAGTATGTGTAATCATATGAACTTTGCTTTTAAACAGTAAAACACTTTTGAAAACTTTTTTATTAAGAAAAAAGTTTTTATAGAAAAACGTTGATTACATTCCAGTAATATGTCATGTAAATTTATTTATCACAGCAATGCCAATAATTCTTGTACCTGTATTACTAACCCATTTTGCCAAGTACTCAATTATTTATTATATAAAACATGAATGGAACTGGCAACCAAATATTGTTTACCATACCAATCAAGAAAATGATAATAAACAATATGATTTTGCTCAAAACCTGTTCCCAATTTTTCTATCTTAAGTTTCAGATTATACCAATGGATCCATAAAATTTTTGTGGGGTAGTTGGTATTTAATATCAATAATTAATTAATACTGCTGATTAAAGATTTCAAAACAACTTCTTTTTCAATATCTCAACTACACTCATAAAAGCATACTGTTTCTCTAAATGAATGTTTTTATTTAAGGTGCTAAAATAAAATATTTAACCAATGTCATATTGTTGTTTATTTATTATTTAATTAATGTTAGGTTTTCTATTAAAATGTAAGTAGCCTATGTGAACTGTTACCAATTAATTTTAAGATTTTAATGTGAGATTTCACAAGAATGTTAATTAACATAAAAATTTGCATTTTTGAAGATACTCTATTTAATATATTTCCTAAACCATCAATAAATATCCTACCCTCTTAAATCCAAATGGTATGACGAAATTGTTCTATATACCAAACTTTAGTCTTCTAGAGTTTCCCAAAAGCTTTTTTTCTTTTTTTTTATTCATTCGATCAAAATTTATCAATTTTAATAAACAAAATAGATTTGCCATTGTAACTTCTTGTCTCCAATTTACATTTAAGAGAGTTTTACTGAAATGTCTTTTTAATTTAATTAAAAAAAGAACTAGAATATTTAAATGTTGTGATTAATAGATTTTCTTGTGGTCTCCAGCACTTCTGAATAATACCATATAATATAGGTAAGATTATGTCCCTCACTTTCATTCTTCCTGAGATCTCCTGTTTTTCACACTTGAGCATTATGTCCAACACCAAATTTAGCAAATTTTGTACTACAGTACCTTAAATTATTTTTACAGACATCACGACAAAGTGTACCAGCATTATATTTAGTCTCTAACAAACACATTCAGAATTTGAACAATCAGGGCTCCACATAAGGATATGCTGTATATAAGATTTTGTCAATCACTTTCACTCTTCCAGTGATACCACCTTTTTTTACACACTTAGGGTGTTTTGTTTACCATTTTGTAATGCCTTCAGCCATTATTACAGATATTATGTTACAGAGGCACTCAAAAATATATTTTTCGTGATACTACACTGAAAACCGCTGTTTTCTGTCTGGGTAGAGGCAAGAAAGTCCAGACCACCTAAAAAAAATTTCATGTACTGTACCAGCTGATTACCATAGAAGGCTTGTATTAAATATGAGAAGGAAACAATAACCTTACCCAAGATAGTTTTTACGACTTTTGTGTTGTGCTAATTTTTTAAAACCATTTAGTATGCATTTTGATAATAAAGATAATTATTTTCATATTCTAGAAGAATTTAAAGAAAGTGTCTTAAGTAACTTCAAATTTACTTTCGAATAAATCTAAAAACAACTATGAAAATGAGTATAATCCGTTTTGTACATGACGAAACCATAGAAAAATTAAACAAGTTAGGGATTATGTGCTTCTTGTTTATTTAGCAGAAAAATCCAAAGCCATGAATAAATTAACTTAAACTGGAAAAAAAAAAATTACATTAATCATTTTTCTAAAACAACAGCTCTTCTAAAGCTTATAACAAAGCTTTTTTTTTAGAGTATATTGGGTACACTCTAAAAAAAAAGTCTAAGGTATAGGGTAAGTTCAGAACAAATTTAAACTATTAATAAATGAAGCTCCTGATGAGAAATGGTAACATGATAAAATTATTTTAATATTCAGTATTTTCAGAGCATGTTGAAGAAACTACTTACTTTGTTGGATCTTGAACAATATTAAGGAAAATTAACATTTTCTAATAGTGTTTCTGTGTAATGTGAAAAATTACATTCCTCGTTCCTTTACAATAACCAGTGAAACCATGTGGTTTATATTGTAAATACTTAGCCCTAAGACCTCAAATTAAGCAAAACAGAAGGATTTTGGTTAGCTGTTGCAATGGCAAATACTTTTTTCAGCAAGTTGGAAGCCACACAATTAGTGCTGTTCCAAAGAAGATTGCAAAATACCTTAATGTTAAAAATTCAGAAGAATATACTTGATATATCACTCTAACAATGTTGATAGAAGGTGCAGGGGATTTATTCTATAAAAGGCATGGAGGTTGGTCATCATCAACTGCCCATATTGTATATGTTGAAAATGTTGTGCATTCCAAATTAAATGAAAACTGTTCAAAAATTCAACATCATTGCATTACAAGCAAGAGATCAGAAGAAGCAGCCTGTTAAAGTTAAAATGTAGTAAAAATGCTAAATACCTTAATTGTTAAATTTAGATTAGATGCTTAAAATGACACCTATTTATTTCTTGGGAGAAATAAAACCTGGACTCAAAGGGACCGCCTTACATTTTTCAAAATTTATGCTTTTTCAACCCTTCTTAAATGTTCAAGGTTTTGTGGTTTTATTTCAAAATCCAATGGTGTGAGGTTAGGTGAACGAACTAGCCACTATGAAAATTTTTGATACAGGATATTTTAACTTGCATGTTGTAATGAGATGAGGCAGTGCCCTGTTGATACAAGATCGAATTTTCTTTGAACCATTCCATTTATGGTTGGAACAATACTATTGTGTAACATATTTAAATATACCTTGCTGTTCAAATTTCCAACAATAAAAATGGTCCAACTACAGAATTCCCCAAATTCTCTGCCCACACATTCATTTTTTATGGGTTTCTTACGTCCAGTGCGAGTTCTGACCAATATTGGGAATTGTGGTGATTCACTGTTATGTGTAAAGAAAATGTAGCTTCATCACTGAAACATATTTGTAAAGTAACATGAATATGTTGTTATCAATCTGCCCTAATAGTATTTTTTTTTTTTTTTCAGAAAACAAGTCTTCTGTCAGGGTCATCATTAATTTTCTAATGAAGTTGGACATTGAATGGGTGATATTAATTTTTTTAACACTCTGTGTACACTACTTTTATCAACATCAAAATTGGCAGAATGGATTGACTGATGTAGATTTACTATAAACTGCCCTGAAACACCAATTTGAACATCTTCTGGTGTAACTGAAGGGCAGCCTAATCATGGGGTGTCTTTTACACTATAAGTTGTAGTGAATTGTTCAACTAATCTTAAATATCCTCTATCAGTGTAATTATTTTGACATGCAGCATTAAATAAACATACCCACATCATATAAATTTTTGTAGCTTCTGCATAAAACATAATCATCTCCACTTTATCTTCATTTGACTGACCCATTTTTAAGAAGCATCAAAAGATAAACGGAGACAGCAACTATAGCACTGTACTAAAGACATTTTCCTAATTTTTACAACTTTTCATTTTTTAAATTAGTGCAATTTACTTTTTTACTCTCTCTTGTAGTTGTATCAATATTGCTATGTAATGTCAACATTTTTGCTGATATTTGCAACTTATTATGTGCGATACATAATAGTGGTATAGATATTTTTAAGCTGATGTCTGTAACTTGTTTGGTTCATACAGTGAATAGTAAAATGTGTGATGTGGCCTTACATTTAGCCAGTGTCCCCAAGGAAGAATTTGAATCAATGTGTATGCAGATCTTGTTTGATGGGAGGTCCCTGCAGTGTTGGAATGCTGTTAGTTCACCAAAAGTGCTGATTCCATGCGTGATCTGGATGATGATGATGTATAGTAAGACATCTGTGCCAGAGCTTTGGTTTGACAAGCTTAAATATCCATTGGCGTAGATGTGTAAACTGTTCTGATACCTTACATTTATGATCTCCATAGCAGTCTGTTTGAAGTTTAGTGGATTTCCCTGTTGTGTTACAAATACCAGCTATTTCTGTGTTTATGTTTGGTGCATACCAAAACCAAGGTTGTATTGACAAGTGGAATTGTTCGAGGATTATATGTAATTATTATGTTTATTCAAGATATTCAAAATTCTAAATCTGAAGTAGTACATGCATACTCCTTGATCTGCACCAAGGTGTCTAGATGGATGATCCCTCTTCAAAGTAGTGTTTCAACAGTGCTCCGAACTTAATGAAATCAGTAGATATTCATTTCCATTGCACTGAAGTGTCTTAAAATGTCTTCTCAGATTTTTTATTTTCTAAAGTGTTCTGAGAGTAGATGTGTTGGAATAGTGGATATGATTAATTTGAAAAGGCCTTAACTCATTTTCTGTAAAGTGTTTTGTGATAACATGTCTGAAAGTTGGCATACTAAGTGTTTGATTAAAATTATAGTATATCAAATCTTCAATTACATCTTTAAAAAACTTCAGTTTCTGATCTTTTCAAATCCGTCATTTCCTATGTGTAAAGACATCTCTCAAAATAGTTTTAAAATAGGACGGATTGAAACTTGTTTAAATCTTGACATTTCCAATATTCTGAAACACCTTCTTTGAAACCCATATATATTATATGTAAAAATGGGTTTAGGCATTTTGAAATGTGCCATTTTAATCTTCCAATTCAAAGTACCTCAGATCACATAAAGAGCAACAGATCCATACCTATTCAAATCTGTAACTTTCAATCTTCAAAACATCTTGCCTCTAAATACTTTATATAAAAACTGGGGGATGGTTGTTTAGAACTTTTTTAATCTGAAATTTTCAATCTCTAAAAAAACAGTTTCGGGCCCCCATTCAAATCTATATACTTAATCTTCCAACCCATCTCCTTTCAAAATACTTTAAAAAAGAAAGGGTTCTAATCTTTTCAAATGTATTTTTACCAATCTGCAATGACATCTTGCTTTAAAAATACATTACAAAGAATGGATTTCAGGCCTTTTTTTATTTCCAACCTTCAAAAACATGTTTTTGTTGAAACACTTTAAATAAGAACAGATTCAGAGTTTTTTTAATATCAGTTTAATTTTGTTGACATAACAAGACAACATATTTAACAAACGTATAATTATATCTCTTTGTTACTCTCTGATTTTGTGATCTATAGAAGTTCGAAGTGTCACTTCCAAGGCATTGTATAAAATAATATCCTCAAAGACTCACCGACAAAATGGATACCACGATTGTTTCTTCCTCTGCCAGCATGCCATAACGATAAAATATCGTCGAGAAGAAATTTTGATGTAGTTTGTGCGTTTGGTTTTCTGTGCCCAAACAATAGCAAACTTTGTGGTATTGTCTCTAGCCACTAAAATGTATGACTTCTTCTTGGACTTCAGCAAAGGTCCTAAATAATCTAAAGTTAATTTGGTAAAAGGTTTAGTATGTGGTAATACAGGTTGCAAAAACCGTGTAGGTTTTCGTCTAGAAAGTTTTCATAACTTAACACTTGGGACAATTTTTCACATGTCGGCATGGTAGGGTAATGATATTTAAACCGTATTTTTGATAAAGTCTTAGCTACTCCCGTATGTCCTTCTATCGTTTGAAAATTATGATATGCACTTAGAATGTCAGTGACCTTGGCGCGACCAGTAGAGTTGTTTATTGCCATTTACAAAACGTTTGTATTTTAAAATGAATTCATTTAAAGCGTATAATCTGGAAACTCGCATAGTCAGCTCTGTTGGATCAAGTGTATCTTGCCTTATCCCAAAAATTGGAAGTTCGTCTTCCAATTGTAACTTTTCCATATTCAGTTTTAATGTTATTGAATGGAATTCGTCCTGGACACCTAATATCTCAATACACTGGTTTTCTGGATACCTACTGTGGTTGTATGGTAGTCTCATATTTTTTGAGTATTTATTTTTAAGCTAACAAGATCATTAACACAGTGAAAATCGTCCGTACAGAAAAGGTTTGAAGTAATTAACGGTGCAGAACACCTCAGTAACTCAATCTCAGAATCACTTCATCTTTTAAAAAGAGAAGCAAATTCCAGAAGTTGAGCTAAAAGTTCTAATGCGCCTTGTAAATGAAGGTTGGCCGAATATGAACAAGATCTTTTACAATATTGTAGTTTATGTGGAAATTTAGTTACATAAAATTATTTATTATGTAAAGTTGACGGAATATTAATATTACATAGATCACGTAATGTTACTGTGGAACAGATATATATGGGACATCAATATATATAATTGTCCGTCGAGACTTAAAAACATTAATTACAATTGATACACCAATTTCAACATTATCTGGGAAAACATTAGGAGCTACAACAATGCACTGCCATTCGCTTCATTTGGAGCCGACGTTGAAATGCTTCCTGGTATGGGTCCTTACTATTTTAAAATACACGGTGCGTCATCTGCCGCACCTTCCTTAGAAGCGTGTCCTGTTATTCTGCTAGTCAGTTATACATAATGAATACCCATAAAACTAATAATCGTAGATTGAGCCACCCTGCAAATAGACTTCATAGAAGAATGAAACGTACACGCTTGAAGTTGTCGTTCATGTTCTGGAAGACTGCAAAAACCCATACATCAGGACCAATAAACAAATAAGAAAAGTAGATCTTCTAAACGAGCACGGTAGACTTGATTGTTAACCTGCATATTGTTTTCCATGCGTTCCTGGGCAAATTTGAAGACTACACAACTGTCATGATTCAAACTGTTAAAATTCTTAACTGGAAACTACAATTTTTTTATTCTACTAAATTTAGGAGCCCCATTGGGGTTGAACCGGGATCCTCCCACATGCCAAGCGAGAAACAACCGGAGGCTGGGAAATCAGTTTAGAAAGGTAAAGGAAGTAAGGTAAACTTGTTCCCAGTATACGATAATTTGTCGTTAGTTTCTCCGTTATTTCATATTTTCAACTTGGCAAAATTGTTTGAGCTTGAGCTTTACATCTTTCTACAGAGGTACAGAGTTTAAGTCTTGTTAGCCACCGATGTGACGGATGTGTTCTGTGTAGTGGCGTGTAAGTTATTTGAAACCAGCCTGTCTGTTTTAAAAAGTGGTTTTTTTTCTGTTTAAGGTTATATTTCTCAAGGTCATGAGGTTTTAGTTCAAGGTAAGTCTGTCTGTTATCAACAGTTTTTGTTTATGTTACTTAATACTCTTTACAGGTTTCTCTATAATGGTAATTGCAACATAGTGTGATGTATTTAAATAATAGAATGTAAGGTTTTTTTATGGCTAAATAAAAACTGCCTTTCTTTACAACTGGCTAAAAGCTAAGTTATCTTGTAGACCTAGTATATTTGGTGCAAGTAGGCTGCAAGAATAATAGGCTTTAGCTGATTAATTGGTGAATGATTTGCTATTTTATCTTCCATTATAAAAGTGTTTTCAGAAGTATCTGTAATTAATTGTAGAAAGGAATTATAGGCTGTTCAATTGTTTCCCCTCTTCTAATCAACAAACATGTAAGTTAAGTAAATTCATAGTTTCTATTTTAAAATTAGTTGAAATTTTAAATAAATTGTTTGAGTTAGAGTAATTGAAATAAAACCTGGTTAGGCTTATTGCAACCTAGTGTTGCAACAAAAACAATCTAACTTGGCTGTAATCTCCCAAAAATTTCATTTTTTTATTTTCAATTTCCATGTTTAAAAAGTAGGTTTAGTTTTTGTTGAAAAGTAATTATGGTAAATATCGGTTGTACCTCAGTCTTGGATATTTCTATACAAAATTATGAAATCGTAAAGTATTTATCTTGTATTCTAACAATCAGATCATATTTTTGGTAAATATGTAGTGTTCTTGTCCTTGCTATTTAGTAGCTAAATGTAGGGAATTCATGTTCTTTTTACCTTCTTTTACAACAATTATAACATCCTTTTACACACATTTCATTTTTGAATTACTGAAATCCATTATTTCTGTCGAAAACAAGCTAAGCCTATTTAAAATGACTTTTTTAGGTTAGTTTGGCTCTTTACTACATATGACATCATGAATCTATTTAATGTCTCATTCCTCTATGGGTAAATGTTTATTGTAAGGTAACTTGTAATTTATGGAGTTTTTTTAAACGTCTACTACATACCTTCCTTCTTATGAATAAATAATGTTTACCTTGCGCAGATCACTTTTTTTCACTGAAAAATCACAATCTAAAAAGTATCAAATCTAACGTATTTATAGGTTAGGAAATGTTCACATTTACGTCTCATCTTTTTACTAAAGGTATTTCATTCTACAGGGAGCGGCAGAAATACCTGACGGTTTTTAAATAAGAATAACTCCAATGTTTATAAACTTTTTTGCATATTTATTATATATTAAGAACAGTAAAAGACGACAATTAATAAAAATCACTGCGAAAAACATATATGTAATAATGTATAGTCTCAAAAAACACAAAACATAAAGGCTACATTATTTAAAGATAACATCATTTAAGTGGTGGCCATTCTTCAGCATACATTCCTCAAGTCTCGCAGCAAAGCTGTTAAACACTTTACTCAGCGTTTCCGTTGATATAGATGCAACCACTTGTCTAATAGCTTCTTTTAAGTCTTCTAGTGTACGGCGTTTGTTTGCGTACACTTTCGATTTGAGGTAACCCCAAAGGAAAATGTTGCAAACACTCAGGTCGGGGGAACGAGAGGGCCAAGCAATGTCGCCCTTTCGAGAGATGGTGCAGCCTCGAAACTTCATCCTCAAATAACCCATTACAGCATTTACTGTGTGGGCAGTTGCTCCGTCTTGTTGGAACAACATCTTCTTCAAGCCAAGACATTTTCTTTTAAGTTCAGGAACGAAGAAAGTGTCCAACATTCTCAAGTAATGTTCTTGGTTTACTGTAACTGTTCGCCCTCCTTCCTCAAAAAAGTACGGCCCGATAACACACTTTTTAGTAACCCTGCACCACACTGTAACTTTGGAACTATGCAGGGGGCATTCATGTAACTCTTGTGGGTTTGCGTCTGACCAATAGCGAAAATTTTGTTTGTTGACATACCCATCAAGTTGAAAATGAGCCACATCACTCATTACAAGAATTGTTTCATCGTCCATCAAATCAATCATTTGTTCAGAAAATCTCTGGCGATTAGGCTTCAGCTGTTGAATAATTGCAATTTTATAAGGGTGAAAGTGTAGCTCCTCGTGCAATATTCTTCTCACTGACCGGTCGGACATTCAAAGAGCAGCAGCTTGTCTTCGCACAGGTCAATGCGGGCTATTCAGTACGGCTTGCCTCACTCGCTCAATGTTTTCTGGCGTTTTCACTGACCTTGGGCGTCCTCCAGGCTTTTGTTTTAACGCTGAACCACTTGACCTGAAGTTCTTGACCCACAACTTGATGGTGTTACGGGATGGAACTTGTCTACCCACATGAAAATGTCTGCGAAACTGACGTTGTGTGACAAAAACAGAATCACCACTTTTAAAATACATCTCAACGACGAATGCACAATGCTCACTGGACCACTGCTCCATGGCAACTGAAACTCCCTCGAGTGGCCTTGAGAACGCCGCGCTCCCAACCACCCCCTCCACACGACTGCTGCACTGTGCACGAACAAAAATCGTCAGGTATTTGTGCCGCTCCCTGTATATATATCCGTGATCATCTTCATATTAATAATCTAATTTCAAATAATTAACTTCAAGAAACTTATAAAAGGATTGGCCAGGTGGTTATATATACATGTATGATATAGAGGTACAATTATATCTCAAAGTAAGCAAATTATTAAGTTCAATAAACGTACGAAAGGTTTAGCCAGGTAATTATATATTATATAGCCATCTATCCAAACCCGTCGAGACATGAAATAGCGATCTAGCTTAGTCATTGTGTAATGCGCATGCGTCAAACCATGTATAATACAATGAGTACATGTACATGTACAGTATTCTTATTCCTATTTTGTCGTGCCATTATAAAATATGTAACCTATAAACTCGTCAATTTGATAGTTTTTAGATTATGATTTTTCAGTGAAAAATAGTGATCTGCGCAAGGAAAAAAATTTATTTATTCTTAAGAAGTAAGGTATGTAGTAGCCTAGACATTAAAAAAAAAAAAACTTTGAAAATTACAAGTTACCTTACAGTAAACATTTACCCCTCGATGTTTATATTCATCCATGAAAATAGGTCTGTTTAAAGAACTGTCAAAATAGATGTCAATTACTGTCTCAATCATGTGGTAATTGTTTATAAAGAAAGTTACTGCTTTTTTAAAAAATATGTTCTACATAGGCTACCTTATTTCTTAATAATCAAGTAAGTTTTAGACGCGGAGCTAACTTTTTCACCGAAAAATAACAGTTTCAAAACTACAGAATTCAATGAATTATAAGTCACCGAAGTCTAATAACATCAAGCACGGTTAGTATTTGGATGGGTGACCACTTAGTAAATAACGCACTATTTCTTCTTTTTTTTACAAATTTACACGTAGGTGAGGTAAAGTATATATAGAGCCATCTTATTTGACCTTGTAAGGTAAAAATTCGCGTACATACCTATTTTAACGCGTAATTCACTTAATGGATCTTAACATTGAAAAGTTGAAATTCTTGGATATTTTGATACATTCCTCGAACTTTAACATTACCACATATTCTACATTAAATTTCAAGTAAGGATGTATAGCTTTGATGAACCTGAATCTACAGAAACACTAATGCCGAGGAGGTTTTTTTATTTTTATAATTATTACCTTCAGAATAGAACAGCTTGTGTATAAGATACTTCATTATAAATTACAATTATTAAAAATGACTACATCAAAAGTATTAAAATCTAACAACTATATATTTTATAATAGCATAAGAACATTAATTTGAGGACATTTAACACAACAGAAAGAAAATCAAAAGCATTGTTATACAATAATTATCAAATACTATACATGTACAAATTTTAACAAGGATTTAACATTAAAATTTACTATTTACAAATGTTCTGTACCTTGGCTTGCAAGATCTCTCGATCTGAACCTCATATACTTTTGTGCGGGGATTTATGAAATCTGAGGTGTACATAACTCCTGTAAATATCAAAGAGGAAGTTCTAAACAGGATCCAAGGTGCAACACAGTAAATTAGGGAAAAGGTAAGCCATAAAGTGACTGTTGGAGTAATGCGAAAGGGAGTCAGAGCCTGCATAAGAGAGAATGGAGGATATTTAGAAAATAAACTAAAATCAAGCTGTAAAATAGTGTCATCCACCTAACATTTATGATTTTGTATTGTACTTGTATAGTTTTTTTTAGAAAAAATCAAAATAATTTCTCTTTAAGTGGGTGTGTGAAATAGAATTTTTAAATTGTGTATTTGAGTCACATTTATTTTGTTCTATCACCCAAAACAAATTTTAATACTAGGTCTAGTACATCCTGTATATGGTAATTATATAGATTAGGCTACAGTTACAGTTAATTATTATTAATTTTTGTTTTGTTAATCCTTTACTACATACCTTTATTCTTAAGAATAATTTTGATCTTCAATGCAGAATTCACTTTTTAATCGAAAAATCATAATTTGAAAACTACAAAATCCATCTATTTATAGCAATTCTTCACATTCGTGTCACAATTTCTTTCTTGTGGCTGCGAAATTATACCACTCTAAATATTAAGGTAAGCACAATTATTGACATTATTGACCTCACCAAACCTACGACAGTTTTGGCCAGGTGTCAATATATTGGCCAAACCTGTCATATATATATATATATATATATATATATATATATATATATATATATATATATATATATATATATATAGTCACCAGTCGAAATGTTTTGTTTATAAAAGTATTTGTGATAGTAATGTAATGCGCATGCATCAAACCTAGGCTTTTTTAATTTCACATTACGAGACGCGAATGTGAAGAATTGCCATTATGTCTAACCTATAAATAGTAATATTTTCATAGTTTTTGAGTTGTTTGTTAGACCCAAACAAGGCTCGACTTGGAATAGCCTTTGGATTAAACGAAAATATTCCCGTTGCTTCAAAGGAAATGATCCCATTTATTTATTTGTAGTAGGACTCTCACGCCATGCTGAACTGAGAAGTTCTCTCACTTGAGCTCGCCCTAATTGTCTGAGATTGCTGGGAAAAGAATGGTTGTTCATCCACTGTTGACATGCTTGATACCAAAAATGCTTTAGTGATTAAAAAAAAAAAAAAAAAACACCAATCTAATGGTTGAAGAAAGTGAGTGGAATGACTTGGCAAACATAGCAAAATGATGTCATTGCTAGATTCTAAATTAAGGCGTTTATCTGTACTTGTATGACTTATATGACCATCTAGTATCAAGATACATTTTCTTTGTGCTTTACGAGGAATAAAGTAATATTCTCTAGCCAGTTTGAAAAATGTCTGTATTAAAGTAGGATGATTTTTTTGACATCACTATGCAAGACCCAGTGGGCATTTTTTATCTTCCTATTCAGCCTTTGAAGATGCAGACGGGGGGAGGGGATTGCAACAAGTAGTGGCTGTAATATTTCCCCTTTCTGTCCAGATGTTGTTTCTTTTCTTAGCATGAACATAGCCAGGTTTGAGGCATTATGATGTTTGTAGTTATCATCCGCATTATAAATGTTTCTTGGCTTAACCAACAAAATTGTTCTCCTTAAGGATTGATTTTAAAATATTAAAATAGGCATTTGCATCCTCTCTTGGTAGGCCCTGGGCTCGTTAGAGAGAAAATCCTTCAGCTTTTCTTACGGAAATATTGGAATTTCTTTGTAGGAACTTGTAGAACCAGTCATACCCAGCCATCATTTTGTCTCTGTTAAGGTGTGTTAAGGTTGTAGTGCTTAGCTAGTTTGTATGCAAGTATCAGTCACAGTAGGGCAAAATGCTGGATCCTGCAGTTTTTTTTTATATAGATAGCTTTTGTTCAATATCTGTACCTAGCACACCTTTAGGGTTGATCCCATGTTTTTTGTCATGATTTGTAAGGAGTCTTCTTTTTCGAGTTTTCCCCAGAATATTGAACATTTTAGTTGCTTTATTACACAGTCATTCTATCTTGTTTGGCAGCTTTAAACTCATTTTGGAGATCATTTTCAGTTCATGAACCATGATCAATTCTTCTTTCACATGTGTTCTGAAAAGAAAACCTTCGAATTAGTGCCCAGAAACAACGAAGAAAACATCTAGGCATCTTACCCCAACAGAAAAATACCGTCATCTTCCCTCAAAAATATATACCTGTACTATGTTAACAGAATTGTATTAATAAATAACTGTCATGTTTATATTTCATCCACTGTGTTTATTTATACAGAATAATAATCTACAAATTAAAATATAAAATTGAAAATAAGTTAATTAAAAATTTTTAAATAGATTAATCTTATTTACCTTGTTCTAGGTCACTATTCTCCGAAGCTTTTACAATGTTGTCGTCCAACCTGGTAAGACTTATTTTATTAATATAGATTATGAAAACATATTTCTGATTTTTAAAAATAAGTTTCATCATCACTTAGAATAAGCACAGGTTATTAATTGATTCTTATTTTAAGCCTACGAAACAAAATTGGAATAATTGTTGCTTATAAATATTTTACACAATTTATTATTTTAAAAGTATTTAAAATGTAAACAAAATTCAGAAAATATTTTTAATTTGTTTCCTTTTAGACTCTCCCAGTTTTGGTTGGTGTCGGTGTTATAATTTCTTCAGCTGTTATCTTCACTATCTTTTATACAAAAAAGAAATCGCACCGTAAAACATTGGTTGATCCAACTGCTAAAGTTCCATTAAAGTTAGTCGAGAAAGAAGATATAAGCCATGATACAAAAAAGTTCAAATTTGCACTTACATCAGAAAATCATATTCTAGGTAAGTCAGTGTGAACTAACTTGTGTATTTATCTTTCATTTTATTAAATATGTATCAAGATTTAAGAGTTGTTACATTATTATGTTATAAGTATATATTATTATTTTTTATGTTCTTTCCTTTTTTTAAAAAAAATTAGTATTACAGTTAGAACACAATAGTAATTAATCTCTCATTCTTGAGGTCTAGTTAAGTAGGTCTTTAAAATTTGCATTACTTTAACATGTTAAACGAAATATATTTATAACTTAATTATGATAATTATTTATTTACAAAAGGAGAATTTCTGCTCCTGAGGCAGTTCCATTATGTGGGGATGGAAATGTCTCAGAAATAGTGCTTTAATAATTGCTGAAAAGTATTACAAAAAGCTTGCACAACATGTGTATCGTGGCCTTGGTACAGCACCTTTGTCCCATCACATACATTGGTAATGTACTTACAGCCAGTGAGTCATTCGTTGATTCTATCATTTAATACGTAGCTTTGTATGGTGGCTTAAAAACTGACACTGTGGATATAATTGCTGACAATAGCCAATTTTTTGATAATGTACTTGCTGTTTTTATCTTGGAAGGCATGAAATTCAACTACCACTGAATACATGATTTTTAAACAAACTCACTTCATTGTACAATTTATCTGCTTTGGCCAGAGTACTAGCTCGTTGCTAGCCAAGATCTCAATGATGTAAGAGTGTGAATAGTTTTCAATATAAAGCAATTCATCTATACATCGCGACACAAGTGATGGACTGTTCTACGAATTGTATCCACTCATCATCGTTCAACGTTTTCAAATACTGTCCGTCTTACAATTGAATGTACCATTTGCCAAAAAGATTGTGCACAATTAAATTGGCCCTGGTACTCAAGTTGAATTTAAGTAAGCTCTTTTCATGTTGAGAGTGGCCGTCCCCGCTTTTACATGAAATGATAATTCGTCCGTGTGTAAAGAAAAACAAATTTCTTGCCAGCGTTCACCAAAAGTCCGAGTCCAAAGCCTATATGTTAAATAAACCTGTTGCAATAAATTTCATTCAATCGTTGTTTATGAAATGAACGGTTTTAGGAAAAATACCCAGCGGCAACTTAGTCGTTACCTGGTGCTTGGTAGGAGCTCGATCCAAATCTATCCTGTTTGAATCCATGATCTCGAATGATTTGTGATCTTCTTGTTTCTTCAACACACACCTCCTTCGCTGCTGATTGAAATTACCACATCAACTCACGATCGTCGTGCCCCCTCCACTTCCAATTGAAATTTCCACATCAAGTCACTTAAATCATAGCCTAACTTTGAAGCAATTTATACCAGAGAAAACTCTTTTAATTCCAGGTCGTAAAAATCAAATCGATAGTATTTAACATGTCCAATATGCTGATACAAAAAATGGAAGCGGTAACCCAGTCCTAGACCACCCACCAATATGTATATTGAATTTTCGGTGGCAACGGTTTTATCCTAAGATCCTTAACCCTCCAACTGGTTTGTGTACCACAGCGGTACACAAACTCCTGTCCCGTGGATAGGTAATCTTTTTTTTTTCTCCAGTTCAACTTTTACCCTAGTAAAAATCATCGTTCCGTAATAATTTATATATAGTTGTAAAGCTTGGGTTCCAAAGATTAATATTCATACAACCACAAGTCCAAAAAACATGAAATAATATTTAATTAATTAGTAAAGTTTGTGTATTTTGTAACACAGCAACATTCGCAGCAGTAAAACATAGTTACGTCATCCTACGTTTAATTTACACAAGTCCATATTTCTGTTCAACTAATCTGCAGTAGCAGTATTGTATCGAAGATTTTTTCATCTTTTGATCTGTGCTTTTAAATCGTTGTAACTGTTATAGTAAGATCTATAAAAATTATACAAAATCAAGAATTCATAACAAGTTTTTTCACCCTAAAAATCACTTTTTTTTTTTTTTTAAATTCAACTTATAACCAAGTAAAAAATATCTTATCGGAATAATTTATATATCATTTTAAAGCTCTTCAACCTTTCATAGTTATATAATCTAAATGTCATATAATGAAATGTAAAAATCTAATAATTTGATGAAGTTGGTGTGTTTTGCCGCTAGGGAGTAGCACGTGATTCAATGTGGTAATACAAGAAAATATGACCTCCTTGTTCATATATTTTTTGTAAATGTTAATAATTGTCAAAATACCACAAGTTGACATAATTTTATAGTATTTTTCTTCCTCTTTCGAACCACGTATTCAAAATTATCGTAGCTCTCATAGCTTTTGAGATATATTTATTCTACGAAGTGTTATAAAGATGAACCATTGTCATTTGTCTTTTCTAGTCGTTAATGAACTGCGAAGAATTGACCTTTTATATTGATATTTATCAACAGCTCTATATATCATTGGAAAGATAAAATTCAGGTCTTTGATTTATTACAAACCAACATGTCATAGGCCTATTGTTAGGCAATCACTAGGTTCTCCAAATTCCATTTCATACAACACAATTCATGCCACCTACCACCTTCTCTCTTGTGGAATCTTTGTGAGTGTCTAATGTCTATATATTTATTTTATTGTGGAGTTTTAGTGTTGTGTAGAGTGATTTATTTATTATAATTTGTTTATACAAGTTATAATATGTGTGTTAGTGTAGTCTGTTTAGAGTTTATTATTTCTGAGTGAATTTTAATATTTATAGTGTATTTGTTTACAGGCCTACCCCACAAGTTCCTATTATCATTTACACATGCTACAAGTATGTAATTGATTTTGCATTCTGCAACCAAATGCCAGATTTACACTTTGCCAGACTATGTAAACGTTTTCCGCTAACTTGGAATTTTTTAATAAATATTTTTACAGATATTTTTCGTAACTATAATCTTACAACTATATATATTTCAATAGTCTAAAATAAGTTTTCAGCTATTTTATATAAGTTTGTATGTGGCTATTATCTTGAAATTTTGTTGACATAAAGACAATTTGTTTCATTCTTGGCTACCTGATTGAAATATATGACTTAAAAAACTTCTAAAATAACAGTTTCATTTTTTCCATATTTAGTTACATAATGGTATATTAGAAGTTGTGTTTTGGACATTATTACTATGTTTGGTGAATTTTTCAAAATAGGCCCAACTTTTTAGCTACTTCCTACTTTTTACGTAATAATTTATTTTTTTTAAATGAAATTTTTATATTTGATTTTTGTTTTACCAACATTTATTCACAACTATATTACAAACCTTTTGTATATCTTAAAAACATTTGTTATATTGTATATATATAGTTTTTTGTGGCATTTTCAGTTCATTTTTTGCACTTTTTTGATTCCTAATTTCAAAACCTTTAAATCTAACATTTTTTTTCCATTACACATGCACCTTTCTGAGAAAAATAATATATAACAAGTTTTGTTATGCATAATATTATTATTATTTATTTTATGAATTAAAAAAGGAGCAAAATGGGCCGAATTTATTTAAATAGTGGTTGTAGGGTTAAAAGTTACATAAATGTGGTTTGATAGTTGCTCTGTATGGACTATACATTTCTTGTCGTCACGGAAACACCCATCTCCAATGAACACTTTGTTTAAGTCTTTCCAAATATCATCCAGTAGACTTTCAAATGAATAGACCTTATCTTCATCGATAAAATCTTTAGATTCCAGTAACCTATTTTAAGGAACAAGCCTGAGGAAGCCGTGGATAAGTCTTGGATATGTGATGCATATTATATGGCTTATCATCAATGAATGATCAGATCAGTGAACGAGTGTGTCATATTATATCAATGATCCGTGCATGCGCGTATGCATATTCCTGCCTTTCACCTTGAACCATTGCCACTAGCGTGGGGATTTGGAAGGAGTCAGATAGGTCTAGGATAGCATGCAGTTTATGTAGCTTGTGATGTCAGTCAGATGCATAAGATAGGGCCTAGGCTAGAAGGGGGATTTGGAAGGAGTCAGATAGGTCTAGGATAGCATGCAGTTTATGTAGCTTGTGATGTCAGTCAGATGCCTAAGATAGGGCCTGGGCTAGGAGGGGGATTTGGAAGGAGTTAGATAGGGCTAGGATAGCATGCAGTTTATGTAGCTTGTGATGTCGGTCAGATGCGTAAGATAGGGCCTGGGCTAGGAGGGGGATCGAGCGATGGATTGCTGTCAAGATAGAGACCATGATGACACAAAAGCAGAACATTACTGGGGACGGGTACAATGTGACGGATGATTCAGGGTGAGGAATAGTTGTAAATGAGGGAGATACGGTAAGAAGAGGGTACAGCACCAGTTGGTAGTTAAAGGAATGACTTGGATGGTGAATAGCAGAAGACGGGGTTGAGGAATAAAATTACAGATGACTGGAGGAGCAGGAGTTAGGCGGATGGGGGATAAATAGTAGATTGCAGGGTGTGCGGTAAAGGGGCGGAATGGGGAGCAAAATGACAGATGGTTAGAGGTCAGGATATGCAGATTGTGGGGTGGGGATGAGGTAAAGGGGTTGGACATAAGTCATGTGGTCACCTCCCACCACTCTTGTTCTCAACTAACTCAGGCTCTACTTATACTCACTATAGTGAACCCCTGAGGGTAAAACATGTTTTTAACATATAGTAAACAATATTATAGGCTACTAGGTTCTATAGGAAAATTCGTACACAAAATTTTACTCTTATTTAATAATAAGACCCATTATTATGTGTTGTTCATGATATTTTGTAAATGTTGTATTATTTAAAACTAAATCAAAAGGAAAGGATCAATAATCTTATCTGGTGATATTTCTGAGATAATGTTCATATTTTTTATTCCTATACATTCCGAGGATGGAGTAGGGGTCTTTCTCGGTATTGTTTTCCTCTTTCACAGCTAAAACTATTCTATTGTATGTAGTTAAATTCCCCATTCACTTTTACTTTCTGTCTTATTTTACCTTCTATTCCAAGATGGAGCACAATTTGCCCATTGCAGACTGGAATAAACTCTGGCAACCAGATATCCATTTCCAGGATTCACTGTCTCAAATTTTTTGACCTTTAACAATTTTTATCTAAAATTTGGTTTGAAATTATTTTTATGTTGACAGGTTTGCCAATTGGCCAACATATCTTCTTATCAGCATTGATTGATAATGAACCAGTTATCAGATCTTATACACCTGTCACTTCAGATGATGATGTTGGATACATGGATCTTGTTATCAAGGTAGGATATTTCTTCAATGGTTGTAAACAAATGATAAAATTACCAATTGTTTTATTTATATTATAGTATCTGTTGAAGTGTTTCGTAGAAAACATGTCATAAATAACAACAATAGAATATAAGAGTATACTTGTATTGTATTAATATTTTCATTAAAGTTTGAAAATAATAATTTTTGTAATTGTCAAAGTTAAAGTTGGTGCACATATCCAGTAATATATTGTACTGATGCAGAAATCTCTGCATTATAATTCTGCATTGATTAATAACATTTATTCTTTTTTTTTAAACTTTTTAATTCACTCTATTTAATCGTGTTGACGATTTGACTCAAAAATTATGTATAAAGAGAGCAAATTTCTTATATATATATATATATATATATATATATATATATATATATATATTTTCAGTGCTATTTAAATGGGAGATTTACAGCTTTTGCCAAATTTTGACTTAAATTTCTTATATATATATATATATATAAATATATATATATATATATATTTTCAGTGCTATTTAAATGGGAGATTTACAGCTTTTGCCAAATTTTGACTTAATCGATTAAATAAAAAAAGCATCAAGATATGGTGAAAATATACCCACATCCCAAATTTGATTAAATCAGACATCATTCTTCTGAGTTGGTGATATTTCTTCATTTAGGTAAGCAGCTAGAGAATGGTGTCTGGTGCTGAGGCAGAAAGAGGCTACAGAGATGTTACATGGTTTGTTTGTACCCAATTGTGTCTCTCTCTCTCTCTCTCTCTCTCTCTCTCTCTCTCTCTCTCTCTCTCTCTCTCTCTCTCTCTATATATATATATATATTGTAACAGTCAAACTGGATAGGCCACACAATTTAAAGGTTAATAAAATATGTTGATAAAATGTTAAAGCCTAAATGTAATAACTTCAAAATTCGTCCTAGCCTAATAATTTAATTAACTTAAAGATTTTGGAAATTTTAAATGAATAATATAAAGCACAGTCATAATATAATAACTACAGCTAATTTAAATAAAACTTACTTCCATTTCAAAAAAAACAATAATAACAGTAACTTTACTTAATAACCTAAAATGATTGAATAAGAACGTTTTATTATCCTTTTGTAATTTATTTCATGTTTAGATAATTATTTTTAATTCAAATTCAATGTATATTGTGTATTAGTTAATTTAAATAACAAACTGGTTGAATAGGATAATTAGGTTAGTTTTAGTGTTTACAAAGAATTATTACAATAAAGTGGAACAGTGCGAACTGGCGGCGAAAGTTAGAACTATTGTTGAAATCTAGGCAGTGAATATATAAAAACATAAATACATAAAAAGTGAATGTGGATTAATTAAAACCTTTTTTAAAAACAATTTTAACTTCAGATATGTCTACAAATTAATATACTATTTAAAAATGACTATGGAAGGACATTTAAAAATATATATATTTGATATGTTTGAATGCACGGCCATACGAAAAGCCGATAGCGGAAAAGATACAAAAAGATGGCGGTACTTCATTGTAGCCCGGGTTGTTAGAAGAAAAGAATAAGAGTTCTATAAAAAATTTCATGGAGGCAAGGTTAATTTTCGTTGTTCAGCAATTTTAAAAAAAAAGAAGGATTTTATAGACAAGTAAATATTTTAATAATACAAACATGTCAGAGGTGAACTACATGTGAATAATGGTGAACTGGACTTAAGTAGTAAATATATAGATTTTATTATTATCAAAATTGAACTTTAAGAACTTTTAATATTGATACTATAAGCTGATTTGTAAATTATAAGATATATGTCCATAATTGTAATAATTGCACATTTAAAAAAAGGGCCCAAACCTTAGTAAGACCCGAGAATAAAGAGTCATTTAAACAATTGAGTTGTTGTTACTAGTTAACCATTATATTTTTAAAGTAAACGTGCTAGAGCAAGACCCAACTAGGCTAAAATAATAATTATAATTGTGTGTTATTACAAAATTGGCGCCCAACGTGCTGGCTCGATTAAATGTGCAATTAAACAATAAGCAATTTCAGGTTTTATAATATATATTTAATAATTTTAAATATATATTATTTTTTAATATTAACTTATTCAATTAAAATAAATTTCAATTTAAACAAAATAAATAATTAAAATGTCAGAGCAAGGACGATATGAATTAAGGGATAACCCAAAAGAGACACAAAAAAAGAGAGAATTGGAGAATCAAAAGAAACAGGATAGGCCTAAAAAGGGAATGGTTCAGGAGGAAGGACAAATGGTTAAAATATTGGAGGTTCAGGAAATTGATGAATGTTTCCCATATTCAGGACAGGACAGGTTAGGACAGGATGAAAGAGATAGGGTACCATGTTCTGAGGTAGAAGAAAATGTTAGGGAGATAGAAATAGAAAGAGGAGGTGTTACACTTGTTACAGTGAATAAAGAAGAATCAGGTATGGAGAAATTATTGAGAGAAATGATGAAGAAGATGGATGAGAAGGATAACAAATTTGATGTAATGAGGGAAACAATGTCAAGAATGGAAACAAAAATGGAAGAGAATAAAAATGAAATGAGAACAAATTTTGAAGAGAATAAAAATGAAATGATGAAGAAATTGGAAGGATTTGAGAAAAAATTTGAAAAGTTAGAGGGAAAGATTGATAATAAATTTGATGAGTTTAAGAGAGAGATAGAGGAGAAACAAGAGAGGATAATAGAAGATCATAAGAAATTTGGGAGGAAAGTAGAGGAAAATTTTCAGATGTTGGGAGAGGAATTAAAAGAACAGAAGGAGAATATCGAAGAGTTAAATAATAGGGTTAAAATTAATAAACAGAATTTTGAAAAGGTAGCTAGTAATATGGAAGAGAAAATGAAGGAAACGGAGGAGAGACTAAATAAGAAAGATAGTATGGAAAATAGAACTACTCAGGTCATATACTATGCAAATGATGAAAGCCACGCTCAAACTACAATTCCTAAGTTTAATGGAAGGGGAATAAACCCAATTGAATATATAAGAAAGTTGAAGAGATATGTAGAGAAGATGCAAGAGAGAAGGGAAAGAGAAGGTAGAGAAAAAGTGGACATTAAGGATATAATGGACATATCTATGGAAGGAAATGCTGCTAGATGGTGGCAAGTTACAAGGGAGGACATAGAAGACTTGGAAAATTTCCAAGAAAGATTTTTAGAAAAATATTGGAACGATGAAGTTCAGAATGGTATCAGGAACAGGTTGGAAATTGAAAAATATAGAGTAGGAGGTCAACTAAATAGGACTGAATACTTTATTGAAAGGGTAATAACCATGAGGAATTTAATACCAGTGCCATCAGAGGAGGAAATTGTTAAAAAATTAGTAAGACATTACGACGAAAAGATTAGGGATGCCAGAAGGGTACAGAATATTAATACTATTCGAGGAATGGAGAGGTTTTTAAATGAAGTAGACGTTGAAGAGATAAATGAGGAAGCAGCCAGGAGAGATCTAATGCAAAGGAGAAGTAGACCACAGTTTGAGGGACAACAACTTAATTATAGGAGGCCAAACCAAAGTGATAGCAATAATAGACCAAATTTCCAATATCAAAATATTCGACCAAATTTCCAACGACCTTTTAACAGAGACTATAGACAGGGAAACAATCAGGAAAGAAATATGGTATATTTTAGAAGGGAGCAAGAAAACAGACAAGTTAACCCAAGTGTAGAACGAAGAGGGGAAGAAAATAACAGGAGGGTGAACGCAATTGAAATAAGAAGGGAAAACAAAACAGAACAAGGGAATACTAATGATGTATCTTTAAACTAATAAGCACTGAACAGTCAAGGGTAGGCCAGAGGGAGAACCAAATACAAAGTTTTGAAGAAAATAAATCAGATTTTTCAGTGCAACAAAAAGAAGGAAAGTTTAGGCCGATCAGTAAAAAACAAATTATTACAACTATATTATGCGACAGACAATTTTTAATAGGATGTGACAAGGATGGGAGTGTGGATGAGAATGAGAATAAAAACATCCAGAAAAGTAATCCAGAAATAGAATTAAAGATTGGAGAAGTGAAGGTTAAAGGTCTTATTGATACAGGAAGTAATGCTACATGTATACAACAGGATTGGCTACAACAAAATTTTAAAAAACTAGGAAAGGTGGAAGAATTGCCGGTTGTTGGGATAAATATTGTAACTGCTACAGGGAAGAAGAGCCGGAAAATAAATAAAATTATAATGATGAGCATTCAAATAGGAAAAATAATATATAACATACAATGTTTAGTGGTACCAGATCTATTGAGGGAAATAATTATAGGGACTGATAGTATAAATGAATTAGGAATGGATATTGATTTTAATAAAGGTAATATAAGGATTAATTATAATAGTGAAGAGGAGGTGGTGATGTTTAATAATAGGGAAAATAATGGTATTAAATGTAGAATGATGAGTCAAGTGGAGGATGAAGTAATAGGAGATATGCACCAAACTAAATTTATTGAAGAGAAATATGATGATAGATACGGCATGAGTAGTTACAATAAGGATACAAACACTAGTGAAGAATTGGCAGAGAAGGAAATAGTAGATATGTTAAATGGCCTAGATTTATTAAATGTTGATCAAAAAGAACAGTTAGGTGGATTATTGAGGAAATACAAAAATATCTTTTCGAAACTTCCAGGAAAATGTAATTGCTATAAACACCAAATTAAAATAAATGACAAAAAACCCTTTTATCAACGAAGTTACCCAATACCCATAAAGCACCAAGAGGCAGTAAACAAAGAGATAGAAAATATGTTGAACCAGGGGATAATAGAGGAAAGCAACAGCCCATATATCAATCCAATAGTAGTGGTGATAAAAAAGAACAATGAGGTACGGCTATGTTTGGATGCAAGACATTTAAATGACATTATGATACCTGATTATCAGTGCAACCGAGGAATTAATGAGATATTAAACAAAGCAAGAGCTACTGAATGGTTGAGTACAATTGACTTAACCAATAGTTTTTGGC
Organism: Aphrophora alni; assembly: GCA_963513935.1. Classification (NCBI taxonomy): domain Eukaryota; kingdom Metazoa; phylum Arthropoda; class Insecta; order Hemiptera; family Aphrophoridae; genus Aphrophora; species Aphrophora alni. The sequence continues at coordinate 66,881,180 of OY740774.1, read as the reverse complement.
AAATAGAGTTAGAAGTAAATTCAAGAAAATATACAGCTTTCCAGTATAGGGGAAGGGTATATCAGTTTAAGGTAACGCCATACGGTCTGTCAACATCATTAGCAGCTCTGATAAGAGGATTACATCAAGTAATGAAAGATGAAACAGAAGACTATACTATGATGTATGTGGACGATTTAGTGTGTATGTCAGACAGCTTTGAACAACACCTGGTGCATTTAGAGACAATTTTTAGAAAGTTTAAAGAGGCAAATATGACCATAAAATTTGAAAAGTCTTTGTTTTGTAGAAAAGAAATACCTTTCCTAGGATTCAAATTAACAACAACAGGTTTATCTGCAGATGATGAGAAGATTAGAGCGATTCGAAACTTCCCATCACCAAAAAATCATAAACAGATCAAAGGATTTATTGGACTGGCTAACTTTTATAACAAATTTGTCGATAAATATTCAGATCTAGTAAAACCATTATTGCATTTAACTTCAAAGAAAAATAAATTTATATGGACCAACAAAGAAGAGCAGGCATTTCAAAATTTAAAGGAGGGATTTTTAAATACAGTTGTCTTAGAGCATCCAGATCCAAATAAAACATTCATATTACAGACAGATAGCAGTGATTTTGCAGTAGGGGGTCACTTGTACCAAATCAAAGAGAATGGCGAAAAGGCGGCAATTATGTTTATGAGTAGGACGTTAAAAGGGGCAGAAGTAAATTACTTCACCACCGAAAAGGAGATGTTAGCTATACTGTTTTGCTTGCAGAAGGCTAGACCACTCATTTTAGGACACAAAATTAAGATAATAACCGACCATCAGGCATTAACGTTTATAAAGAAATGTAGACTACTAAGTTCAAGACTGTCAAGATGGATTTTGCTCATCCAAGAATATGATTTCGAGATTGAACATTGTAAGGGTACAGAGAATGTAGTAAGTGATACTCTAAGCAGAAATCCATGTGACATGAATGATAGTATAAGGAAAGATGAAAATCCAGAAATTGTTGTAAATTTATTAAAGAGGATTGTAGATTATGAATTTATGGAAAATTTAAAGGATATAAGCCAATGGCAAAGAAGAAGTAAAGAGACAAGGCAAATTATAGACAACATTCAAAATTATCAGGATAAGTATAAATTACAAGGGGGAATTTTAATTAAAAGATGCAAACATGGTTGGAGGATTGTTGTACCAAGAGATTTGATTAAAGGATTAATAATAGCATGCCATGAATATTATATGCATATTGGAGCAAGTAAATGCATAAGGATTTTACAGGAAAGCTTCACTTTCAAAAAATTTAACAAAATAATTAAGAGGGAAATTAGAGTATGTGATATTTGCCAAAAATGTAAGACAACAAACCAAACGAGTTGTGGGGAAATGAAGAGTATAAGTACCAGAGGACCTAGAGATCAATTAGCAGTGGATTTTTATGGACCACTACCAACTGGAAAAGGGGGTATGAAGTATCTATTTGTCATCATGGATACATTTACTAAATTTGTACAAGCTTACAGAATAAAAAAGGCAACCACTTCAAGTGCAATAAAAGCATTAAAGGACTATCTAACAAGATTTGGAAATGTAAGAAAGGTCCAGTCAGATCATGGGACACAATTTAAAAGTAGGAAATGGACAATGATGCTAGAAGAGCAAAATATAATACCTATATTTTCCCCTGTAAGAAGACCGAACAGTAACATGGTAGAGAGGGTACATAAAGAAATAGGAAGATGCCTCCGTACATATTGTAATAGAAACCACAGGGAATGGACAGAATTTATACCTCTAGTAGTCCAATGTTTGAACGAGTTGCCACATGATACCACTGGGTATACACCAAACGAACTGCAACTGAACCAAACAACACCAAGGTTTTGGCAACGACAGTTAAATTTGGATGGAATAGAGACTAGAAATATAAATTTAGAAATTAAAGTAGAATTGGCCAGACATAGGATAAGAAAGAAAGGAATGATTAGAAATAGGGTATTCAATGATAAACATAAAATGATAGAATTGAAAGAAGGGGAAAAGGTATTGCTAAAGGAAATGGGTTATTCACATCAATTTAAGGGAGAAATGTCTAAATTATTTACCATTTACACAGGACCTTATAACATCAAAGAGAAACTGGGTAAGGCTACTTATATTCTCTCAGAATTAAATAACACAAATAAAATCAAAGGGATGTTTCATATTTCCAGTTTAAAGAGATATCATCAAAGGGATGAAAATGATGCATAGTTTAGAAGGATATTTTGTTTTGTTCAATGAATTAAAGGGAGATTGCAATAGGCAGAAATATAATATAAATAAATTGCTTATTGTTCCTGTGTTTATATGTTGTTAAAGTAATATTGTATAGTTGTTAAGTGTTGTTTTTTTTTTTTTTATTTCATTGTATTTGTGAAGGATATGATAAACTATTGTGAACGTAGGATAAAAATGTTACTTAAAGAAAAAATAAAATTTATAATTTTTTTTATAAAATTGTCAATTATATATAAAAAATTAGAAATTTGAGGGACAGTTGTAACAGTCAAACTGGATAGGCCACACAATTTAAAGGTTAATAAAATATGTTGATAAAATGTTAAAGCCTAAATGTAATAACTTCAAAATTCGTCCTAGCCTAATAATTTAATTAACTTAAAGATTTTGGAAATTTTAAATGAATAATATAAAGCACAGTCATAATATAATAACTACAGCTAATTTAAATAAAACTTACTTCCATTTCAAAAAAAACAATAATAACAGTAACTTTACTTAATAACCTAAAATGATTGAATAAGAACGTTTTATTATCCTTTTGTAATTTATTTCATGTTTAGATAATTATTTTTAATTCAAATTCAATGTATATTGTGTATTAGTTAATTTAAATAACAAACTGGTTGAATAGGATAATTAGGTTAGTTTTAGTGTTTACAAAGAATTATTACAATAAAGTGGAACAGTGCGAACTGGCGGCGAAAGTTAGAACTATTGTTGAAATCTAGGCAGTGAATATATAAAAACATAAATACATAAAAAGTGAATGTGGATTAATTAAAACCTTTTTTAAAAACAATTTTAACTTCAGATATGTCTACAAATTAATATACTATTTAAAAATGACTATGGAAGGACATTTAAAAATATATATATTTGATATGTTTGAATGCACGGCCATACGAAAAGCCGATAGCGGAAAAGATACAAAAAGATGGCGGTACTTCATTGTAGCCCGGGTTGTTAGAAGAAAAGAATAAGAGTTCTATAAAAAATTTCATGGAGGCAAGGTTAATTTTCGTTGTTCAGCAATTTTTAAAAAAAAGAAGGATTTTATAGACAAGTAAATATTTTAATAATACAAACATGTCAGAGGTGAACTACATGTGAATAATGGTGAACTGGACTTAAGTAGTAAATATATAGATTTTATTATTATCAAAATTGAACTTTAAGAACTTTTAATATTGATACTATAAGCTGATTTGTAAATTATAAGATATATGTCCATAATTGTAATAATTGCACATTTAAAAAAAGGGCCCAAACCTTAGTAAGACCCGAGAATAAAGAGTCATTTAAACAATTGAGTTGTTGTTACTAGTTAACCATTATATTTTTAAAGTAAACGTGCTAGAGCAAGACCCAACTAGGCTAAAATAATAATTATAATTGTGTGTTATTACAATATATATATATATATATTATATATATCCATGGTTGTCTATTGTTTTTCTTGACTTTTAGTTTGTAATTCTTATTTCGAGCTTTTTAAAGATGATTTTTGTTGTTTTAACTTTGAGTGTGTGTGTATGGTTTGTGGTTTGATGGAGTGTTGGTACTTTTCTTTGCTAAGTTATCTGTTTTTCATTTCCAGCAATTCTAATGTGTGAAGGGATCCACTGCAATGTGATGTCTGTTTATTTTTTTTTGAGTGTATTTAGCATGTGATGGATGTCCTTGAGTTTCTTATTTGCTGTTGTGTGACAGAATAGCCTGGATAAGTTGTAGTTAAGACCATTTTAAAAGCAAAGTGAATAAATTAGTGGTTTCTGTGTTAGAATAAATTCACAGACGTTAAACTTTTGCAGTGAACTATGCTTTACAATTCATATAATGATGTAATAAAATTATAGTGATATTATGTATATTATTTCAATTAAGAATCTCTTCTATAACTTGTCTCAATGAAATGGTGCTTATAGGTTTACCTGAAAAATGTGCATCCTAAATTTCCTGCAGGAGGGAAAATGAGTCAGCATTTAAACAACATGAAAATTGGAGATTTTATTGATGTGCGAGGACCTTCTGGGAGACTCAAGTATTTGGGCAAAGGTCAATTCTCAATGAAACTTTTACGAAAAGATCCTCCAAAAATTGTTAAAGTGAAGAACATAGGCATGATTGCAGGTACAGTAGATTCATAATTATTACTGATATAAGTATTAAACTCATTACATAACAAGACAATTTAAATAAAGAGAAAGTACAACCAAGGAAAAACATTATACTTTTGTTGTAAGTTTTTTAAATAAACTTAATCAAAACATTTTCTATTTTTATTTTCTTGTTGTACTAAGTTAAATACAGAGAAGCTCTTTTGGTATTATAAAGACATTTACTATAAGTACTATAAAATATAGTTATTCATTTTTTCTTTCTTTTTTTTTCTAAAAGAGACATCTTTTTTTAGGCAGGGTGAAATTTATTTAATTGTTTTTTTTAGGTTAGAGCTACCTTATTTTGAACACAACGTATCCTTTGTTCTTCTTGTTTTTTGATTGTGAACCACAACAGATCGCAGAACACAACGACAAAAAACACATATGAAAGTTACAGTTTATTTAATGGTAGTCAATTTATCTTTAATGAATCTTTAAGGAGTACAGTTAGTTAGTAATGACCCTCAGGAATAAAAAATGTGAACTTTTTTCTGAAATCACTTTATGTTACCGTATGATATATTCTAGGCTTGTTTTTTATTACTTTTTCTTAGTATGAAAAGTCTTTGAATCATGAAAAAATGCATAAGTAACTACACTCAGAACATTTAAAGGTTGAGCCTTTTAGCCATGGCTCCCTTGTTTCAGTTTTGTAGCAATGCTTTTAAGCTTTCCTGGTCTGTCCTTCAGTGGTGGGGAGTGGGTGCGTGAAGTGGTGGCCAATCATGCGGAGCAGGTGCATGACACAACCAGTCATGAAAATAACCTTATCACTAGGAGTGTGGTGAACTTCAAAAATCAGTTATGACAATTTGAACATTAAAAAGCATTCAATACAGTTTAGTCTAAGTGCAAGAAATGTTTCATATACAACTTTGTTGATTCTCTAGAATCATTGAAAGATATCATCGTCAGTTTGATCAACGGCTCCTATATAATTGTTGTACTTTATAACCATGTTTTGTTTTAGAATTGTTTTTCCCAGTTTGGTAATAGGTTTCATCTCATGTTTGTGAACCGCTGACAGCATTGTCACATTGTAACAGTCGCACAACTTCATTACTATCATTTTATCATTGCTACGAATTATATAATCTCCTTTGTCCATCTTCTTTGGCAACCATGGCAGTCCTTTTTGATTATATTTTACTGTAACACAAGTACCATTATCACTGTTGTGTAGCCATTCAAACAGGGTGGTGCTGCTGTACCAATTATCAACAAAAAGCATATGGTTTTTGGTAAAATAAGGGTGCACAAGTGTTTATATCACTTTGGCAGAAGCCTGTGAACCATTATATTCCGAATTGTAGTTCGTGGTCTTTCAAGTGCATATCAGGAAATCCAGGACAATCCTTGAACTACTATTGTAATAATTTAAAAAATTGATAAAGAAAACATATGTCATTACACTTATATAAAAAAATCTAATATTTTACTTGGGATGAATTTACTGTTACTTGTTGAGCGCCATTTTGTGATAAAAGCGCAAACACTTATTAAATTTACTCTTTTTTACCTTGGGTTGTGAATTACGGGAAAATGTACTAGATACACTAAATGATCATGAAAACCTCTGAAATAAAACATACATTTATTAACAAGTTCTAATTATATTTTAAACATACAAAATCTAGTCAAGCCATTTTGCTTAACTTTCTCTGAAATATGTACAGTGAATAACATGACTAATTATTAGACATTAGTTTCATAAATATTAGTTCTTGTTACAAGTGTTCACAATGGTTAAATTCAAAATTAAATAATAAAACACAATTATTTATTTTGTAATATCCACTTTTAATTAATTAGTCTAGCCGACCAATGGTTTCGCCTGCTAAGGCATTGACGAGGCTGTATTACAGACTGAAGAAAAAAGACAAAAACAGAAAACCTTAAAACTAGAGGGTGAGAGTTAGGATACAATGAATGGAAGGTTGGGGAAATACCCGGCTTGGGCAATGACCATAGGAACAATACATATGAAAATATGTATTGTTCCTATGGTCATTGCCCAGGCCAGGTATTTCCCCAACCTTCCATTCATTGTATCCTAACTCCCACCCTCTAGTTTTAAGGTTTTCTGTTTTTGTCTTTTTTCTTCAGTCTGTAATACAGCCTCGTCAATGCCTTAGCAGGCGAAACCATTGGTCGGCTAGACTAATTAAAAGTGGATATTACAAAATAAATAATTGTGTTTTATTATCTTTAAACATGGAATTCCACCAAGAAAAATCGGTCTCAACAGTAATGAAAATTCAAAATTAAATGTTCAAATAGTTCGTGTTACAAATATTCTTTACGATCAAATTCAAATTAAAAGTTCAAACAATTCATTTAGCTATTATTAACCAATGTCTTTCATTACATTACGACGCCATAGTTTAAACTGATTGTTTCTACTTTTTTAAGACATTAATTACCAATTATAATGTTCTTTTTACACTATACCAAGGTGTAACTTTGCACTGAATTTAGTTTTAGATTATAAGTTAAACAAAAGTATCAAACCATGGAATATGCACAGATCGTTGCACTAGATGTTCAGCCAAACAGCCTTACTGTTGATCTAATGGCGAGAGATTCCTTGTTCTTGCTAGAACCGCTTGTGCATTCCCCCACTACTTCTATCTATCTTTTCATTGGTCTATACTGCAGTCCATTTCTGATCACTTGACAATATTCAACCCTCTCTTAATTTTATTAAACACACTAATTTAGGCCTAGTTAATTTTATTATAATTATTTTAATTACGAAATTCTAAACTAATAATTTTTTATAAATTTTCCAAATAACACACATACTTAGTTCTATAAGTTTAGCCATTCTGAAATCCTGTCTGTTTGTCTACATTCAACTTTTTATTACAATTCTTTGAACGCAAATAATCCATGCAATAAAACTTTTTACAATTTTATTACATTTATGGATAACTCATGTTACCTGTAATTAATTTCATTTCTCTCAATCAAATGTATCTTAACATAAAGATATCAAAATTATGAACGTTACACTATCACATGGAACAAATATTTTTATTCCAAAACTAATACACTTGGAAGGTATAAATGGCTTGAAGCCAAGTCTTGTTCTCCACAGCATTAAACTTTTGTAGATGGCCAAGTTTTTATTGGAATTTTGCTTCTCTCCCTAAAATAGAGAAGTTTGGAGGTACTAAAAACTTTCAAATAGGAACCCACATCTTATGACTTGTCAAATTAACTTTTTGAACATCATGCCCACATATATGAGAGCAGAATACAGTCTTTCAATGTTCTGTGCTCACGAACACCAGTACATGTTTAATTTCAGCTAAAATTTATAGTTATACAATTATATTATAGAAGACTATAGTTTATTTGGTTATGTTCGGGAGTATTTGTAGATTTCAATGATAATTTTAGTAGCTTGTTTCTGTTTTCATCTATGTGTGGTAGTGAACAGTTTACGTCTCTTTTTGTATTTTTCAGTTGTCAGTGTAGGTTATAACCTAAAATGGCATTGCAAAGAAGTATCAGCATGAAATAAATAAAAAAATGAATATTCTACAAATGATTTATCTGATTTCAGTTTAAGTAGTGGTGAAGAACAATTTATTTGTGATACCCTAGTGAAGAAGAAAGTTTAGTGGAAATAGTGAATGAGGAAACTGAAAGTATAATGGATATTGTAACTGTGGAAAACATTGGAGTAGAATTTTAATAGGTTAATATTAATTTTTTGTATGGTTTTTAAAGTTAAAATTTTTTATAATTTACAACATTATAGTAATTAAATATTTAAAGTTTTTTAAAAATCAGGGCCAAGAGAATGTGCTTCTATCAAAATACTTAGGACTCAAAAAAGGACAGAATTATTGACACTTACGAAATATTTTATCGATGACCCTAACCAATAAGGTGACACAAAATGTATTTGAGATTTATATTCGTATAAAATATAAAAAGTATTTTAAAAAGTTTTGATAAAATCATAGGCTAATGATTAATTCCGATCAATGTTGAATTTCCATCTAGAGGTGAATATGAAATGTAACAATCACACGAACTGTAAAAATCCAATACCATTTTTTTGAAAATGTCGTCTGTATTTTTAAATAACATTTTTCAATGTTAAAAGTGAAATTTGGTTGTGTCATTAGTTTTGCCTTAAAAATACCTTTAATTTAATATGACATATTTTTTTAAATATTTCGAAAGTACCACATTTTTGGTGGACAGGCAAAATTGTTGAATGTTTCTCTTAGATTAGAGTAACGAACATTTTAAAAACTGTTTAGTGTTCTGATTTCATATATTTAGCGATTTTAAAATTAAAAAATCTCAAATACATTTTATTCTGATATTTTTTTATTATAATATTTTGTTCCAAAAGGTTAGGGTCATCCAAAAAAATATTTCGTCATTAATTATGTCTTTTTAATTTGACATGTGACAAGATGTGCGTTTCAATTTGAAAATTTTTGGTACTCCAAAAATTCCAAATTATCATAAAAAACTTCATATATATATAGCCTATATATCCTGGGTTAACAGTCCTAAAAGGGTTTGGCTCCATTTAAGATCATATAAAATTTAATGTGCGGGAGGGAGGAGACTGTATTAACACACTCTATATTAATAGAAATAATATACACTACTATTAATTACATACTATATTTGTAACTAATGGCACAAAATTCTTGTGTTTTAAATTCTAATTGAATGCTACATATGATTATTTTTCTTTGTGAATTATTATTCTATATTTTAATAAACTGTTCTTATAAATTGTGTATAGGAGGCACAGGCATCACACCAATGCTGCAGCTGGTACGTCACATCACTAAAGATCCACACGACAACACAAAAATGGCTTTATTGTTTGCAAATCAAACTGAAAAAGATATACTTCTGCGTAATGAGCTTGAGGAAGTGGCTGCTAAACATCCAGATCAGTTTAAGTTATGGTTTACTGTGGATACTCCTTCTGAAGGCATGTATAGCAGTAGATATGTTTTCCTCTTTAATTAATATAAGCATGCAATTGTAGATTATTATTGAAACTCAAATGTTCTATAAGTAATTATTATTTATTAGTAATCTCGAAAATATTAAACTGATATTGGAAAAATCTTTTATCATTCATAAACTATTTCTTTCCATTGAACTTAAATTATATATTTTTACAATATATATTAATAAATTGTTCAAAAACATTGCGCAAACATTTTCACTCACCCATCTCTAAAACAAAATAAAAACCAACCACAACTATCACCAAAACTATCAGTTCATTAGTAGTCAGTCAAAATGTGAAAAGGAACTGTGGTGAAAAATATTTAAATAGAACCATAAGCGGTCAGACGTGCACGTTATCGAGGCATTTTGAGCCATATTACTCTCGTAACTGATGATTACGAGAATGAAACTTATGTTTATGCTAGTGTTTTGTATTGTGTGTTAATGTTTTCTAATTTCCTGATGATGGTCGAATTGACCGAAATCGCGATAGATAAATAAGGTAAGGCAATTAAAAATTTGGATTAGTTGACATACTTTAATAAATTTGATAATTCACTGATCCGTGAGCTAAAATAGAATCTAAAGTTATTTCACATAGTTTCAAAATTAAAATTGTATTAAATGCTATATTTAAATGGCATTAATAGTAAACTTAGTGTTTTTCAAGCCTCAAACCCAGATCAGCCCATCAGGAACAATCTTGTAGCCTAGAGGGGCCGAATTTCAAGAGGAGTGTTATTAGACACTCTGTGGAGCAGCGTCCTACAGCCCAGAAATAAAATAAAAATATAAGAATCCATTTTCATATTCAGTATATTTATGTTGTGAGTGTTATTATTGTATAACCCAGAAGTGAAATGTAGATCCCATACAAATTAAAATAGAATTTGCGTGTGTTAGTGAGATTTTTGTGAAAAAAGTTGGGATTTAGGTGAGATATTTCCATTTTTTAATACTTAATAACATTTTAGCACTCTTTTACAAAATCCAATGTTGATCCACTAAACTTTTTAAGCATTTATATTCTTATTACAGTCAAGTATTTAATCGAAAGCTTATAGAAGCAAATCTGGACAATTTAAAAAATAAAGCCTAGACAAAACTGATTAATTTTATGAACAAGCAGAGGCTTTGAAATTAATATTTATTGGGTCAGATTTAGTTAACATAACATTTTATGAACAGTGAACATTTAATAAAAGGAGAACTATATTCGGACATTCTTTGCTTTATAAAGATACAAGTATATAGAAAAAAATTATTAATTTTGTCATTGAACTGATCACAAGAGAACCGAACTAATAAACCACTCTAATCATATAAACTAATAAAATTGCTCCAACTAATAAATATATACTGTATATTGTTATCTGTGATGATAATATCAAAGATAATATATGATGTTTTCCTTTCATAACAACTGGAAAACCTCTTGGCTCTTGTACAAAATCCAATATTTAAAATTATACTATATTATTTAAACTCTTTATTACCAAACATTTTAAAGACATTATATGTTGTATTATAATAAAAAGGAATTATTTCTTAACATTGTTTTTCTTTGTGAGAGAGCCAGTAGGAACGCATAACAAAGTTGGAGCTAAATCCAACTTCATATCGGGCTGAAATTCTGAATGCATATTCTTTGATATAGAACACTTTCAAAATAGAGGGAGCAAGAATTTCTTATTTATTAATCGTAAAATGATTACCGTTAAAGTAAACTTAAAACAAATTGACCAATACAATTAGTTTTTGTGTTACTCTCTATTTTGTTATTAATTTTGTTGGAATGAAAATGTTTGTTTTATAGCTGAAGATGTCAGGGAAAAACATGTTGGATAATTTACTTTTGGGAAGGAACTTATGAAAACAATATGGAATGTAAAAACAAAGAATGTGCAGGAAGTGAGTTTATCATACTCAAAGGTATCACAAGTCAGTTGAGGGGGGGGGAGGAATGGTAGCTTATTGTCAGATGACAACACCAAATCTTTTATAACTACAGCCCCATGGTTGATTTTTCTTTTCTTTTTAAATGATAACTCGTGAATCAGTATTTTTCAACAGATCATGACCAAAATTTTTTTCTTTTTTTTTCTTAGAGGCTACACTTGAGCAGAATTTGATTAAAATTTTAAAACCGATTTTGAGAAAAACGTTTTTTCTTAAGGCAGCTGCTGTCCCTAAATTTTGAGTTATCAAAAAAGTGGAGAAAAAACAGCCGAGACATAGCTAAAATACACCCACATAACAAATTTTAATAAAATTGGTCCACACTTTGGACTCTAGATCATTCCACAGACGTTACACAATCATGATTTCAAAAATGTTTTTGTCTCATAGGATTCAAAAGGAATATATCCACAAAACAACATCATTATTTTGACTCATCACATACCATTTTCTGTAGCCTAGGGGTTATCATTTCTTTTTAATGATTTTCTTTAAATCAACAAAAATAGTAATATTATGCAAAACCCAACTTGTTGTATATTATTTTTTTCGCAAAAAGGTACATACAATTCATCAATTCAATGAAAAAATATTAATAGTAAAAATTTGTTGTATATTAGGAATCAAAAAATGTTTAGAAAAAATATTTAAAATGCACAATAAAGCCTGTATATAATATAGCATACAACAAAATATTTGTAATTTTTTTCATGATAAAAAAGTTTTATAATATAGCTGTGAGTAAATGTTGATAAGAAATTTAATCAAGTTATTCAATTTACATTTGGGGGGGGGGAGAAGAAAAAACTTTCTAAAAATTTAAGCTTAGTTTGAAAAATACATCAAAAATAGTAATTATATTTCAAAACCCAACTGGTATAAATTTTTTCAGAAAGGTGCATGAAATTCAAGTATGTAATAAAAAACATTAGACATAAAAATTTTGGAGATAGTATGTCAGGAATCAAAAAATCGTCCAGTAATCAAAGCCAAAATGCTAAAAAAAATCATATAATACACCATACCAAAAATATGTCAATTATTTTCAAGATTTACTAAAGTTTTGTAGTGTAGTTGTGAATAAAAGCGTGTAAAAATAAATATCAATTTATTTCGTAGAATTTTTATATCTCAATAACTATTAGAGCTACGATAATTTGTAAGGCACAGATCGAAAGAGGAAGAAAAATACTATACAATAATGATTAGTTGGGCAAAAATTCAGGCTTGTGAAAAATATACAAAGAATGACATAATTTTATCTGTATTGTGACGAATGTTGACATGTTACTCCTTAGCGGCAAAAGACACTAACTACAGCGAATTATTATTTTATATTTTTTCTTATGTTTTATTGACCTTTGGATTTATGAATATGAAAGTATGGAACAATCATTTTAATGGGACCTAAATTATTCCAATATAATGATTTTTAGTGGGCAAAATATTAAATTGAAAACGTGATTAAAAAAAAAAAAAATTAATTAAAAAAACTGCTCAGAGTGGATTTCCTTTTGGAAATTCAAAGGTAAGGATAAACGCAGATAATGAAAATTAAAGAGAGATCAAAAATCTACCGTACAAAATTGTATTTCAACTTATTCTAAATCGACAATGTAATATTTAAGATACCTTCAATTACTTGCATGTAATTTCATATTTGTTATGTTTATACTCATAACTTCTTTTTTGGTAATCCTCTGTTCAGGATTGACCTTAGAGATGCCTTATTGTTGTTCTTCCTTTTAGATTGAATTTTTACGTTATACTAAATAAATGTTTGTTTACCAATAAAAAGGGAATACATGATAATAATAAAGAAGATTGTAATTAATTTAGTTTATTTTTATATATAAAAAAGTGTTATGTTTATTTTTTAAATGTTAATGTTAGCAAGCTAAGTGAGGTGATTTATTTAGTTTTTGTTGTTAAGGAGTAGTTTTTTGTTTATTTTATATGTATACATTTTTATGTATCTGGAGGACCAATAAAATAATAATAATATTGTATTTCAGGTTGGAAATACAGCTCAGGTTTTGTTTCGGCAGATATGATTCAATCCCATTTGTTTCCACCATCTGCAGATACTTTAATATTAATGTGTGGACCACCTCCGATGGTTAACTTCGCTTGCATTCCTAATTTGGACAAATTGGGCTATGATGCAAATCTCCGTTTTGCATATTAGGGCAAAATATTTAGTGTTAATAAGTGTTATAGAATTTATTTCAAGATGTTAATTTTTGTTAATATTGCTTTGCATATTTTGCCTATCAGAAATAGTGTTTTTTATTTAGTTATAAGTTAACTTATTTGTTTCTTTTCCAAGAAAATTAATTGATAGCACAAAAATTGTATTGTAGTGTCAATGTATTTTTAATAGTTTTCCTTTTCATTTCATTTCATTTATTTTTCATTGTGGGAAAATAAGTTTTAAAGCCCATATTAAGCTAAGTTGTTAGTAACATATTTGATTTCTTGGGGGCGGAATGTTATCATACTCGGTTTATAAATAAATATTGATTAATATTTAAACTCGGTTTAAATGTTTTCTTTTATAGAGATCACCTTTTTCTTTCCGAATAGAATTTCATGATTGGTATTTTTAATGAAAAGTTAAAATCTCTGAGTTGCATAAGAATATCATAGATTAGTTAATACAAATTATGTAATTTAATTGCGTGCACTGTTGCATATGGCTTATTTTGTTTTGATTGCTTAATATTAGAGATTATATCATGTTTTCTATAAAATAGAATGATTAAAAACCCAAAGATCATTGATTTCATTCTTGCTGATGAATTAAAATTTTTATTTCCATTTCTATAGGTACTATTTTATACAAATGATATGATTTAATAATATCAAGTTTATAATGTATAGTAATTGGTAATATTTTATCTATGATGATGTGTTCCCTTTTACAAAAGAATCTCTTTTATGTAAAATCGAGCGTAGGATGTAATAAACATTTTTTATTAATATAATGAAACAAAACTTGTTTTACAAGAGCTATGCTTCTACATAGTTGCCATTCAAATTTAAACATTTGTTGTAACGTTTCACCAGCTTTTCTATGCGGTTCACATACTCAGTTGCTGCCAAGTTGTTGAACCATTCACTAACGGCCTCTTTCAGTTCGTTATCACTTCCATAGTGGTTTCCGCCCAAAACATCTTTCAATCACTGAAGTCAGTGAAGGGTCTGACAGTAAGTTGTTGCATTTATGATCTCCCATCTAGGCATGAAGTCGATGAGTAGGACATCCTTTCGATCCCAAAATACTGTACCTATAACCTTCTTGGTGCTCAGAATTTGTTTGGCTTTTTTGGTTTTGATGGGGTCGGGAATGATACCATTCCATTGATTGGCGTTTTTTGTTTCTGGAGTATTAAGTTAAACCCGCGTCTCATCATCAATTTTAATGTGGTTCAAAAACTTCTCGTCATCCTTGTTGTACCAACTGAGAAAAGTCAGTGCAGCACCCATCCTTTTTTATTCTGTGTTCATTTATCAAAACTCTAGAAACCCACCTTGCACACATCCTTTTTAATAGCCCAAATCTCACTAACAATTTCATAAAGAAATGTCCTTGAAATTTCAGGAAAGAATGAACTCAGCTCGTCTAAAATGAAACGTCTATCCTGTTGAATTTTTCTTAATTCTTGATTTGAGTTCGGCAGTCACAACTGAAGATCGGCCCGAGTGTTCTGCATCATGAATATTCGTCCGGTTGTTATTAAACATGATGCATCATTTTCGAACTGAAGCTTCATTCATCACGTTACCATAAACCTTGGTTATTTGTCTAAATTTAAATGGGGCACATTTTATTCGCATTCAAAAAGTGTATTACACTATGAACCTAGTTTTGGCAAGATCATTAATTTTGTCACACAAATAAACATTGAACGACTTTAGTGGCTCGCTGTTAGCGCCAGACTTTCCAAACGACTCTCGTTGTTACATTGTTTTATTACACCTAACTTGGTTTCATAAACTACATGGAATCACATTCCAACTTTATATTTCTAATTATTTTGCTGAAAAATAAGTAAAGTTTGTTTGTTTGTTCAGAAAATTAGATTCAAATTTGTTCGCATCTTTATTTCATACTTCTTTTTAAATTATAGTGTAATTTTTGGAGTGGACCATATTTGGAGTAGTTTAAGATTTTGACATTCAACTTTTGATTACCTATATTCAAATGTGTTATGTATGGTGGTACAGTAGACTCTCATAAATTCGAATCATGAAAATCCGGACTCCGTAAAATCCGGACTCCGTAAAATCCGGACTGGACAGTAAAATTTTTTTAATAACAATTTGCCGCTTTAGCGTCTTCAATTTTCACGCGATCTTCCGCTTTGCATGAATTACGTATTTTGTAATGATTCACGGGCATTGGAAGTTTCTGCGCGGCTGAGGTAATTGACACGCCCTAACCTGTGTTTTACTTAATTTCAGTCCAGTACTTTATTATGTATTATTTAATGTTTCAGAGTGTACAAGTGTCGTTGGGTATCGGCATGGGCCGGTAGCGATTGCATGTGCGGCTTATCACCGCTCGTATCGGCCCCGCGGCCGACTCCGGGAATTCCGGATTTTTCGGAATCTGTACCGGCCGTCCGCCAGAATAGTCCGGATTTATGAGAGTCTACTGCAGTATTTTCCATTACCTGTTGCCAATGCTATATGCCAATCATGGTGACCTTTTTTTTATTCTTTTTATTTTAGGTATTAACTTTAACGAATTCTTTCAATCTTCCCAGCACTTGAAAGATTGCTTAAAATCTACAGCAGTGGAGGAAAGACATTTAACATATAAAATAATAATATAAGAATTCAAGTCTCTTGTTACTTTGTATAAAAATCCTATCTACAGAGATTAGATTTTTGACAAGATGTTATACTTACCTACCAGAGATTTAGCCAAGACAAATTGCCATCTGTTATGTTCCACCAACAACTTCTTTCAGGTTATAATGTCCATTGTATCCCAAATCCTTGTAGTCTTTTCTACATCATGCATCCCTCTCACTCTAGAACATTCTCATCTTCTTGGGCTATCTATTTAGCCAACTTATTCACATTATTTATTTTTCCACTCTATTATGAGAGGCACGATCATACCATATTTTTACTAGTCCAGTTAATAGAAATCTGAACATAAAAGTATGAACATTATCATAACATATTCTTATTTTGTTTATATAAATCAGACAAATAGTGTTAAGAATTTAAATTATTACAAATTGCCAATGACGTATCGAAACCATTCCTAAAGTTTTATCTACTTTTAATGACATAACCATTCCTAAAGTCGTTTGTTGTACAAGTTTTGTAATATGCTGATTACCACATAAAAGGTGAAAATCATTTGGTTTCACAATTTAACTATAACCTTACTATCTTTGTACATACTCATTGAGATTATGGTGTTTGTCATATATGTTAAATAATTGCTCATTGATTTGAAGAATTTTTGTATAATGGTGGTTATGATGTATTAAATTGACAGTTAATATTTTATAATATATAAACATTTATTTAAAATAATTTATTAGTTTATGGTGCTATAGTATAGAAATAAAAAGTTACTGTTATGGCTTAGGAATAATGTAGGTTATGGTTTATATGTTTGGATGAAAGATGAATGTTAAAACAGTTTTAAAGAAGATGATATGTTGACTTTATAGGTAAACATTAAAAAATATAATATATTTTGTCGAAAGAGTAATTTTTAAATTTATTATAAAAAGATTTTGTTTACTACTAACTATGTGGTATAATTAAATATGAACTTAAAAATGTAAATGAGTTTTAAAATTTGACACAATGTCAATGTTAATCATATTCTTCTACATTGTAAAACAGGTAACAATGCTTTACACGTTTTTCAAAGCCCTTTAAAATTCACTCACAAAAATTTTTTTAACATTTAAAAAAAAAAAAAAACAATATCAAAATATCATTTTTTTTTTCCTTTTGGAACTTACAAATTTAGTTCAATATTTTAATGAAAATTATGTATTTTATCACTCCACTGTTGTAAATCCAAAAATTCTTTTCATTTTTTTTTTTTTTTTGGTTAATATCTCC
The DNA here is from genome assembly GCA_963513935.1 of Aphrophora alni. Taxonomy (NCBI): domain Eukaryota; kingdom Metazoa; phylum Arthropoda; class Insecta; order Hemiptera; family Aphrophoridae; genus Aphrophora; species Aphrophora alni. Next base: position 66,863,671 of record OY740774.1, on the reverse strand, counting down.
TATAATTTTATTTTTTTACTGAGCTAAACTATTTTTTTAATAACTTTCTAGTAATGAAAATTAGAAGAACAGCAAAGTGGTTTAACCATTTAATTCTCCAGCTTGTTAAAAACACATATCCACATGTCTCTTGGAAAGTTTATAAAACGTCTTTGGTGCTTTATAATTTATTTTGTACCATGTGAACACAATTCTATACGTACATTTTATTTAGCAAAACCAAATTCATTTGTAGTAAGTTCAAAAACATGTAAACAATGTCATTTTAAATACATTACATATTGTTTACAAAGAAATATAAAGTTAGAAATTACAAATAATAATATATACTGTGGATTATAAGTTTAGAGCAGCAATTAACTAATGTTAGAATATTCAGTATCACCCATATATGATTTCTAATTTGTAATTTTGTGCAAGAATTTGTAATCTGCTTAATAGTTGTGTGCTCTCTATAATAGTTAATTGTCATTACTTTTGTTTTTTAAGAGTAACAATATTGAAAATAGTAATCAAATAGCAGTTTGTATGACAAATAAAATAAATAAAGTTTAAAGTATTTTAAAACCTTCAACAAATAAATCGTTTATCATGTTAAGAAAAACAAATAAATATTTTTGTTTTCAACACAATGCATTTCAATAAATTATCAGCTTTCAATTGAAGAATTTAAACAATAAAATTATTGAATGAAAAATAAAATAAAACTTTAATTTGGACACATTATTTATTTTTGTATTTCTTATCCTGTAGAAAGAATATTACTAATTCCTGATATATTTTCTCATAATAATGACATTTTCAATTACTAAAAATGGCATCATCTCTACTTTTACCGGGTGTTTCAGTAAGGACACAAATCTGCATATAAGGATAGTTCATGTCATGCAGAGGTATATTTTATGCCATAATTTGTGTTGATGGCTATTGTACTCAAGATTAATAGTTCTTAACCATTGAAATGACCTTGTCCTATACTAGTCTCTTGCAAGTGTTTATTGCTTTGTATTGTGTCAGTAATGTTGCATTCCAAAGATGAACGTTTGAATGATGAGTTTCATTTAAAGTTTACTCAATCTGCAATTCCTAACAAATCTACAATATTTCCTTTAATAAATTTCATGACAGGTCAAGAGTCCAACCCACTCATTGTTAACTACTGACATTGTCGATATCGTTTATTTGTGTTTAACTCGTTCACCAAGAAAATCATTGAGAAAGTAATCTTCACAGGTGAGATTATTACCAATGAGTACTGATTTTTAAAGTTACAAGAAAGTTAAAACTGTATGCCTGCCATTGTTGTCATTCATGAACTGTTACAACATGACTGTGGAAAAGCATTTTTCTATAAAACTATCACTAACAAAGTTTATCGTGATTTAGTCCAACAGTTTATTATGGGTGTGTGAGCCCGGATTTTTTAATTCGAGCCGAACTCGAGCTTTTTAACAAGATTAAACTTTATTGAGCCTATAACGAGCTTGAACTTTTATCAAGCCTTGTAACGAGCTCAAGTTATTATCAAACTCAAGTTTTTTAAAGCTTCCGATTAATTTTAGATTGAATAATAATCAGTATAATGTCAATGTTTTGTTTTGGAATGGACAATACCACTGGAGAAACCAGTGTAGTGGGGAAGGCGAAGTAGCTGTAATTGATGGGAAATTAGACACTCGATCGAACTAAAAGATACAAACTTCCTTTGGTATGAAATTATATTACAATCCCATTTCATTATCATATTTTCTAACAATTACATATTTGATTACAGATAAATAATTATGAATTCGTAGATAGATTTTTAAAATTTTTATTTACGAATATGTGAACATGCCGAGTGTGAATTTCGGTTAACTATTATACACAAAATTTAAGTATAGAATAACATAATTAACAAAGTGTTATCACAATGACTAGTGTTATGCCTAGTAGAAATGAGGCTGGAGAAATAGCTTATCTTGAAGTTTGTATTAATTTCTTATGAAGTCTATGCACCTCAACAGACAAAATGTCCTTTATATACATATTTTACTGTACTGTAGTAGGAGAAAGTACGGTTTATGTCTTACTTTAATAATAGTACTATTAATTCTGATATAATTGTTTGATCATTATTTGTAAAAAAAAAAAAAAAAAAAAAAACTAGTTGGATTACTAAAAAACTGAGAAAACTATTTTTTCCAGAATTGGTGTAATTTTAAAAATTGTTATTTGAAATCGAAAAAGATCAAAGATTGTCAAACGGGAAACCAAGCGTCTTATCTATATTTTGTTTTAATGTCTTACACTTTATAAAAGTCTATGCATATAACTTAGGATGTAACTGTGGGTAGTCTTGTTTTTATAAAGGCTATAATTAATGGCAGTTAAAATAAAAACCTTCAAAAATTGTGGGAAGATCAGAGACAAAACTACCCGAGTTTTAGATTAAACTCTGCCTTATCATATTAATAATTTCCTTCTTTACAAGTTACAAAAACAAGGCAGACTTTTGGAAGGAGAGATATCTCTAATTGGAAGAAAATATATTTGCTTCATTATGCTGTTGCCTTCAACATGTCTCAAATAAAACAGGAAAGAAAATAGTGTGTGTTTTTGTTCATTAGCTAAAGGTAAACAAACATTGGATAAAGTTGTGATTTATATAAAAAAGAAAATTACAAACCATAATGAAAAAATCAAAAATTAAAAAATTTGTTCACATTCTATATTTAATTATCTTACAAAAATAAAGAATAATTGAAGCATGTTTGCAGGTATTTTGGTCAAATTTATTTCTTTAAAGAAAAACAATGAAATTTGTAATCACTTCTGCAGAGCTTTTAATCTGATTCAGTAGTTTTAACAGAATAATATACTCTTCAGTAAACATAAATGTAGTTCCTTTATATTAAATTATATGTGCGAAAAATTAAAATGTGAGTAAATTGCAATTTCTTGTGTCAATAAGATGTATAATATGGGAAATACAACAAACATGTTCAATGTCAATTAGTTTTCCCACCACTGTATTATTTGCACTTGTTTTAGTATATTATCAGTTTTTGGTAAACTAGATCCATTGGACCATTGAGGCTGTTTTAAACCTGTCTGAGCTCTCTCTGTTACGCACAAAGACCCAACTGCTTTCATCTTTCTTATTGGATTCCGAAGCTATATTAAAATAGTGAATAAGATTCTAAGACTGGAATAGAGAGCATATCGTTACTATCTTTTTGTTTTCAATTCGTTAACATAACAAACAGTTTTTCACAACAAAACCACTCTATTCACGTTTAGTAGTGTTTTCCACAGTATTTTCAGGATGGTTTTCTTCATTATGTAAGTGAAATTGTGATTATCAGGGAAGTGAGACGTAAAACTGAATAAGTTACTTTTTTTTAGAGAGATGGGATGTGAGTTCGAAAGACAACATGCTGTTTGAACAAGGAAATAGTTTGAATAAAATGAAAGTTTTAAGTATGATACAGAATTTAGCTTCAGTGTATTTTAGCATGCTTGGTATAACATGCTCAAATTATGTTTCATAAAAAAATTTAAACAAAAATAATTGGAACTTATAATCTATTTTAACAAAATTTGGAAAGGATATATTACCTAATATATATATATTTCCAAAATATAGAACAATTTCAGCTAATAAATTGAATTTTACACGCCATCTAATAGACGAGTACCATGGATACACAGGCCTACAAAATAACCTGAAAGCAATCAAAATATGTTCTAAAGGTAGATATACGAATGCAGTTGAGGAGTGCGACTTTTATAAGGCGTTCAAATAAAGAAATGCTAATGGCGAATATAGACTACTGAACGACCAACTAAATTTCGACTCAAATACTTTGTAAGACACAGCGATAAGAATTCAAGAAGACCGCGATAAGAATTCAAGAAGACTGCGATAAGAACAGGTTCCGAGTGCGCGAGATAATAGATGGTCAGTTGACGTCCGGTAGCCAGAAGAAGGTGTACAACAAATCGGACTTTTAATGTGAGATGTGTGTTTTATGAATAATTTTAGTGTTTGACGACCTCAGTCGAGTAATTTAAACTAATATATTAGTGTCTGAAGATGGGATAAAAGTCCCGAAACGCATCATGATTACAAAAAAGAGGTCACTTGACTGAAACAAAGGTAAGAAACTTTATTTTAAAATAATAGTGACCTGGATACTGAAAATGTTTGAGTTGTATTAATAGCAGAAAATTTTATAGTATTTAAATGGGTAAGAAGGCAACCACATCCAGTCTCTAGTCCAATAATAGTTTTATTTTCGTAACTGACCATTGGTAGATCAGACCTTTCCTTCAGAAATTGTTTCTCTTACTGTAAATTTGTTTTCTTTGCCATCACCTTTTTCAATGTGTTAGAGTCATGAGAGTATTACTATGATGATAAATAATCATTCCTCTTTTTATCAACAATGTGTTATGGCAATGGCTTGGTAAATATCCATTACCATGTGGTGTCAGAAGCCTAATAAGATGTGTTACTTCCTATACACTCCAGATCTTCCAGTATCATTTGATAAAACCATTTCTATAGTCAATTTCGAGTCCACAAAGAGAACAGCACTAAAATTAAACTTTAGTCTCCAAAAAAGCTGCTGAATACCATAAATGTTTTAGTTGTGACTATTTTAACTTTAGTATCTTTAATTATCAGTACATTTTTTTGTTGAAAATTTGGAAATACAAGGTCTTATAAAAATTTTAAGTATTTATTTATATTGATGTCAGTAAGAATAAGAAACTGACAGATTACTGATGATTATGGTGCATTTTTTTATGGAAAACATTGAAAATGTATGCTTGATTTTTGTAATTTAATTAACTTTCAACATTACACATCAAAAGATAAAGATTAAAACTTATTAATTTATAATACTTATATTTGTTTTAATTTAAGTTACATATGACTGCATGTGTATACTCAAGGCTGTGTGTGATTTATGATCAAGAAATGTGAAATTGCGTTTATGATTCTATTGTTTAAAATGATTATTTATGAGAAACAATAAATTTTTCAGAAAAGACAGGATAGTAAAAGCGAACTCAAACTATAAAATTGGTTAATTTTCAGTTTTTAAATATTATCTGTGGAAATAATGGAGTCGAAACTATTCCTTCGCTTTTTTGTTCGATGGTTTCTCATATATAATTTTGGTATGTACAGTTTTAATACAAAAATTATAATCAGTTTGTAGACCTTTTTGAATAAAATTAATTAAACTACCACACAAATATATTGTTGTTTTTAAATGTGACTTGATTTGTTATGTCAAAAATATTGTAGAAAGAAATTAAATATATGTATTATATTGAGTGCAAGGATTATGTTGAATACATAACATTAGATTTCATTTTCTTCAGTTGACATGTTTTGATATCAATGGTTGTTGAAATACAAAAAGGTTTTTGCTAATGAATTACCAAAACTTTATACCTTAGTAAAATTAAATATATATTCCTCCTCCAAAAAATTGATATCTAGGTTTTTTTACTAAAATAACCCTTTCAAGTTCCTCTCCAAAAAAGAGATTTTTACTAAAATCTGTCTACAAATTTCTGTCTTTGGAGCTCAAAAGGTTTAATCAATTTTAACAAAATGAAGTATATAATAACATTTGTAGATCTGTGATTTTACCTCCAAAATAAAAGTATTTTAACTTTTGACATAGCTAACATAAGAAAAACAAAAATGTAATATTTAAAAATTCAACTTGTTTAGTTTTGACTCTGGAGATTTAAAATAAAGTCAGGAAATTAACTACAGGTCTAATTTGATAAGAAAAGGTTGTTTTAAGTTATGAAATATTTTGTGTTATTAACTATGAAATATGATTATTATTTTAGATCAGAAATTATTGGTGAAATGAACCATGGTTGTTCTCCTAAAAGAAATTGGTGACAAATTTTGATGAAATGTGAAGATTTTTTGACAAAAACTAATGTACTAAACTGCACCATACTCTTGAACTGTAAAAACTTTCAATATGTGTTTAATTATGTTTTAGTTGGCCTTTTGAAACAATCAACAGCTCAGTTTGTTCTAGTGAACACTAATCAAGGGACAGTTAGAGGTACCAAAGACTTTGTAACTGCTTACCTCCTAACAAGTAACAAAATAATAGGAAAACCTTTCTACAAGTTTCTAGGCATCCGATATGCCCAGGCACCAGTTGGACCACTACGATTTAAGGTAATTAGTTTTTTAATGTGTATTGTTCATTTAAATTTCTCTTATGCAGTATGAGCAAGCAATATTAACCAATAATACCTGAAATAGTGTTACTAATATTAATATTTTTATTTCACGTACTAATTAATTTATACATATTACTGAAACATAATTTATGTCATAGAATTTTATTTTTTAGTCTAAACTTAATATCCCTGAAAGAAAAAATTGCAGCAAACAATGATAAACATAAAAAAAATAAAAAAAACTACGGTAATTAAACATTTTCCATTTATCTTGCTGTCAATATTTCATCATGAAATTTCAAAATGTTTATTAATAAATCAAGGATACAAACTATTGCAATTAACAATAATATGTTTTTATTTAGAAAAGTACAGTTATTAAACATTACAATATATTTCTAGTATTTTATTATTATTCTCAGGTCCTTGGTAATTGTTAAAATATATATAACCCAACAAATTATACATAAAATAATTATACATATCTTTAAATTATACATAAAATAATTTAACTATTTAAAAAATGATTTTTATCAAACTACATCTACTTTTAAATTTTTAAATTATTGTTCCACAAGTTTATAATTGTCAACTAAAATGTTTCCCTTTTTTAATTTGAGTTCTTTTTAAGCAATATGGTGACTAGACTTTAAATTATATTTGGAAATTTGTTAGCTTGATTTAATTGATTATGGTTCTTAGCTCTTTTCACTACCCTGCTTTAATTAACTTAATAATGGCCACTGACTTTTATTACTTTAATTATAATATATTTTATTATTTGTTTTTCAAAAAACACTTTATATATCTTAGTTTTTAAAAAAGACGACCAAATTGTTTATAATATTCTTTACAAGATTATATGGATCTTATAAATTTGGTCGTTTATTGAATTGGTGATTATATTATAATTAAATAAATAAGTTTTTTACCTTGTGTAGTCAAAGGAATTTGTCATTCATGTGAAACACTACAGTGCTGTTTCACCGATAACGGTCCTGATGAAGCCGTATCAGAATTTCTTTCTTTTTAAAATTAAGTTAATAATTTTATAAATTGATTAATTTATTACATTTATTTAAATTCATTTAATTTATAATCATTTCTCAAAATTATATGATCAAATTCCAATTTTCAAACAGCGATCTTCTATGTCACTTTTCCATTATTTGTAAATTTGTATGTTCCGGTTTTCTGACCATAACAAATACAGCTTGTCTGTTGGTAATGTACTACAAGTCCATTTATTTATTTTACTTATTTTTTATTATAATCTCACCCTATATTGAGTCATATGAGTTATGAGTCATAGGTTATATTATATCTCACCTATTGTTATGAGTTTTAATAAATTTTGATGTATTTGAATTGTGATACGTTAGATTCAATGTCATTTTAATTATATTTATAGTTATTTCAACTTTCCTATTTATATAAATCATATTGATGTTAACCTAACTTAACTTTCTACCTACTATTTTAAATTATCACAACTGTCCCATACATTATTATTTATTAATAAGAAATAATTTTAATAAAATCATTACATTATTCGAATATTTGTACATTTACTCTTCTGTAAAAATTATCTTAATTCGTATTTTTTTAATTTTTATTAACACAAAACAACCAACAACAATTATTTATATACTTGCCAACTTATTATTTTTATTAACAACAAATATCAAATTGTAAAAACTATTTACAACTTATGTATGATGATAACTAGAATAAGTTACTTTCATCATTATATTATCTCTTGATACATGGAATATACCTTTTATTTTTTCCTCTATCATTTTTCTTTATGCTTTTTCACTCAATTTTCTTTCATTATGATTGTATGGCTCTGAATAAAACAGAAGCATCTTGCACAGTTCTCCAACCAGTTATTTTGAATATCCTTGTTCTTTTATCAACCCTTGTTTCCTTCAAAATTGAACATTTTATATATATATCCTATTAAAATAATCAGCCCTAATTTTGTATTTATTTTTTATTTTTTGTACACTCAATTGTAATTTTATCTCCAATTCTTGATCATCTTTATATAAATTTTGAATTTCTAGAAGTTATGCCAAAATCTAGATGTTTTATATTTATTTGAAATTTATTTGGAGTAGATTGTTTTCTCATGTGGTATCTTGTTTAAACAATCTGTTATTAACTCTACAAATGTTGTTCCACTCTTATGTCTATGGTTGCTATATGTTCTAAGGTACTGTATATAACTTTTTATTAACCCTCTCCACCATATTGCTGTTTGGTCTATGGTTGGCTTCGAATATTGGTTTTAATTTGGTAATTGGTATTAATTGATTTACTTACTTCTTAGTACGGGCATCCAGCATCAATCGTAGCCGATGGCCCGATGTCCAATGTACGCAGCACAAGCAAGCTGCCAATGTTTTTTGTTTTTAAGGATATCCTCAAAATTGTTGACTTCTGCTCTTAGTAGATCACGTGAAAGAATTGCATAGCTCCAACGCAGAAGAATGTGCTCCATATCCTCTTCATCGTCTTCGCATAATTTACAGTGCGACGAATCGGTAAGGTTGAAGCGGAATAGGTATTTCTGCATCACTATGTGACCGATTCTAGCTCTTACTGCAAAAGATGCTAGTTGTCTTTGTACCCCTTTATATAAGTTCCCGTCAGTTGGTAGGGGTTGAATCTTGTGTAGATGTCTCCCAACGGTTGACTGATTCCATTTGTCCGACCAGGCTTTATAAAAATATTTGTTGCTTTGGTTCCTACAGTGAAGCAATGAAACCTTCTTCTCATCGTAGGCTGCATTTTAGAGGCTGCTTTCGCTATTTGGTCTGCAACCACATTTCCGAATACGTCACAATGCGATGGTACCCACTGCAAAGTAATTTCACATCTATGGCTCTGTAGTTCACGAAGCAGGCGTCTAAACACCAGTTGTTTGATAGAAGTAACCGGCACCTGCAACTTTTCTTTCAATGTCCACTGAGCCATCGGTGAATATCTTGATATGGCGATCATAAAGCTCATTTATCATGGACAGTGCTTCATTTTTCAAGATTGCCGGGTGGTTGTTTTTCGTTAGCCGGTTTGGTAGTTCCATAACAATTTCCACTCCATCCCATATCCCTGGTCTGTCGTCGTATGTCACTGGGATGGTTTCAGGAACACCACACATTAACATGGAGGCCATGGACCTAATTTGACACGCGAATGAGTTTCTGATGTTACTGCTTGCATTTATCACGGGGCGTAAAGGATGATTGGGCGTTGATGACTGTATTCTTAAGTATTTGGTCCACATTTGCCTTCTGATATATATTTCAATAGGTTCAACACCCAGTTCCACTTCCATGGCGGAAGTGATAGTGATGCTCGGGCATCCAAGGCATGTACGGAGAGCCGCTGCTTGAATGCGGCCTATTTTGTCAATGTGTGTTTTGGCTGCAGCTCCCCAAACTTCACAGTAATAGGTAGCTTTGGAGCGTACAAAGGCTAAGTAAAATGATCTTAGTGTTGATGTGTCTGCACCCCAGTTGCGACCGGCCACTACTTTGAGCCCATTCAGCCGCGATGTGCAACTTCTCTAAAACATAGTCCACTTGCTTTGCCCATCGCAATTTTGAATCCAACACCACTCCCAACAATTTTGGATTAGGGTTAAATTTCACAGGAATATCCTGTATTCGTAACTGCGGTATGTAGTTTGCCAGATTATTTCTTCTCGTGAAAAAAGAGCACTCTGTCTTGTCCAGAGATATTTTAAGTGACCACTTTCCACACCATTCCATTATCCTGTGTAGAGCTAGTTGAACCAAATTTATCGGTTTGAGATGGTCTTCATCCGATGCCCAGATCGTGCAGTCATCCGCGAATGTACAGCTGGACACTCCAGGAGAGAGTTGGGCCGAGAAATCGTGGAGTGCGATATTAAAGAGGGTTGGGCAGATAATTCCACCTTGGGGAATGCCATTTGCAACAATGTAATTCGATGAAATGGTTCCATTGACGTCCACTTGAATGCACCTGTTTTTTAGGTAAGATACGATATACTTCAACATTTTGCCCCTTATACCAAGTTTCATACACTGGAGGATAACCGTAGCATGCGGAAGTAGTAGTGTGAACAAAGGTTCGTCAGAAAAAGTTATTAATCGCCCTTCAAGTCTGTAGTATTTCATTATTTTAAAATATTTAATTCTTTTCAATCGTATATCTTTTTTTTCAATTAAAATTCTTTTATTTTCGTCAGTTTTTCTCCATTGGAAACCCATGTTTCTAAGAATTTTGCGCAGAGTTTTAGTCGTGTAATTAAATTAAAGTTCTATGTGTTTGGTTTTTAAAACTGTCATCAATGATTTTGAACATGGTAGTTTGTTAGAAATTAAAAATGGAAATTGTGAACTTTATTTCGCAATATGCTTTTCTGAAAGTTATCAATATTATTTTTTTTAATTAACAATCTTCGGGTTTTTCCAGCAAAAAAGTCTCATTTTGTCCACAATTGTTGAATTCTGTTATTACTTTTTATACCGTATTTAATGGTATTCCACATAAGTCAGCATCTTTGTGTATAACATCATTATTTTACATATCAGGATTTTTTTTTACAATATTTTTAAGACGTTTACAATAATACACTTACTCTGACTTCGTAATGATACTCCCTGGCCTAGTCAAATTATTAATTATGATTTATTATTATGTTTGTAATACCAAAAATGGTAATTTTAACCTAGATAACCAAAAAATGGTTATATTGAGATTTGAATATTTAAAGTAACCCGGGAAACGTTAAAGTTGAATAAGGGAGGGGGTTTTAGAAGTCAAAAAGATGACTCAAATACATATATTATTAAGACAAGGGAATATAAAAAAGTAAATATAGGTTTCCAAAATAATAATGTTATGTATAAAATATTAATTATAATTTGTAATAAACATTTAGGTGGTGTTTGTGTTGTAAAAATAATAGACAAAGCTTGTCGTCAGACGAATATTTTAAACAGAGTCTGTGTTGCTATGTGAGAATAATTCAGGCATACGTTGCAAGAAAAGGGAGGTAACGGCAAAGGAAGTGAAAAATACCCATGCGGTTTGTCAGTCTTAGAGAGGGGTCTGAGGTGGTAGGACGTGTTTTCAGTGAAGAGAAACTTTCTCAAAATGTAGCAAAAGTAGTTAAGGTCCTATGGTGACATTTAGTTCAGGGAGAGATGTTTTTAAATGAAAGAAGTTTCAGAACATTAATGGGGACGATTCAGTGAGTTCAGAGACAGTTTGACGTGGTAAGACTTAGTTTGCGTTTGAAGAGTGTATTGGACAATAACTATTGGTAAAGTGATGAAAATCTTTGTACAATACCATGAATTTAAAAGGATAATTAATCGTCAGGTGTATAGATTGAGTCTGCAAGGTCTTTGCAACACAGAACGAAAGGAACTTGGCACGTGGAGGTTTCCAATCTACCGGATCGGTTATGCGGTAACAAAAAATCAGAGACATTTTTATAGGAATAATTTTGTAAAAGAAAAAGAACTTTTTATATGAACTTTCTAAATTTATTCAAATGTATAATCTTTGTTTAATAATTAGTCATTTAAAGAACTTAATTTCATGTTAATAATAATAATAATAATAATAATCATCTTTGCTACGTGAGAATTTTAAAGCTCACCATAAAAAATAGTTTTCTTTCAAGTTGCAACTATTAATTTTAGAATTATAAAAAAGGATTTAAGCCTCTAAGGCAGAATTTAAAGTCAAAGGATACTGAGATTTCAAATAATAGTAAGATATGCATTATGAATATGTATGTATAACCTTGTATAAATGTATAATCTTAATTCAATAAATTATGTTCAGTTTCAGCACAACAAAATAAGATTTTCTTTATTTCACCGAGAACCACTGTAAGTACACTTTCAAAAGGATTTGCGACCCTGAGAAATTTCAATAGTAACAATTAACTTATTTTTTCAAAATTGGTAAGCTAACGCTACCTGGCGCCCATAAAGCTTGGCATATTTTTATAAATAATAATAAATAAAATTTATTTTCAATTTTTTTGTAACAAAAAATAAGAACTCTTCAAGTTCAACAAGCACATATTTTAGATTTATTACAATTGGCGATCCAACGATTGGGGCTGTATTCTTATATTAAAAAATATAAGAATATAAGTCGAAAAAACAGTGGCTTCTTGGTGGATTAGAAATTCTTATCAAAAAGGTAAGAATATTCATAGTCAACATAAAAAATAAGAATGTTCTCTCTAAAAAATTTTTTAATAATAAGTAGATAAGTAATTTTAAAATAACTAATTCTAAATTTAAAGTTTAAATAATAATAATAATTAAAATGGAGGGAGATGATAATAATAAGTTAATAACTGATTTAGATAGGATTAATGCAGAATTTGAAGCAATAAAACAGAAACTTGAAAAGTATTTTATAAATGTAAGTAGAAGAATAAGATGTCAAAGGATAATAGCTAAATATAAGAAAGTTAGGGAACGATGGTACATAGAATTAGACAGAGAAGCATTAGATAAACAATGACATGTAAGGTTAGGACAAAATTTAATAGAAAGGGAATTTGAATTAAAAGAAGAAATAAAAAACATGGTAATAGCTGGATTTAGAGCAAGAAATGAAATTTATAAAAAAGTGAAAGATAGGCTATTAGAAGAAGCACCTCCTGTAACTGTGGTAACTGGAATAGTAATAATTAATGAGACAGAAAAAGTAGATTATGGGTCTTGTCAATTTGATAATATAAAGAATGAGCCTTTTAGTAATAATAATAAAGTAAACAATGAGGTAGATAATAATGAAAATTTAAAAGTTAAGAAAAATGGTGGGGTTAGTGATTTTGATGGAAAAGATAAGGTTTTAAGTGATTCAGTAAATAAAAATAGCAATTTGATAAAAGAAGATCAAAATTTAAAGAAAATGGAGAGTATGTTTGAGCAATTAATGAATAAAATGGATGAACTAGGTAATAAAATTGATAATTCGACTCAGGAATTAAGACGAGAAAGATTGAAAAATGAGAAAATAATTAAGTCTAATGTATGTCAAAATGAGCCTTTTGAAAATAATAATTTAAAACAGTTGATAAGTAATGTTGAAATTAATGTGTCTGGTGGGGTTAAATGTAATATAAATGATTAAAAAAACAATGTAGGAATAAATAATCTAATAACAAAGGAATCAGCTGTTTATTTTAAAAAACAAGTGTATCATAAGAATGTACAATTTAAGAAATATGTAATGATAAAATTTAGGAGTATCTTTCAAGTCCAAGAACAAGAAGTTAAAAGTTTTTATGAACGAGGTAATTTTGAATACAAATTTAAAAAAGAAGTAGTAAAAGAAGGTTTTGCAGTAATAAACAGGTTTTGTGGGGTGAGAATTCCCAGATTGACAGCTGACGAATGTAGGTCATTAGATTTTGAGATGTTTGAGAGAAAGGAGAGTATAGCTATGTCCGTAAGAGAGAAAGAGAAAGGTATTTTGTTGATACTTAGAGAAAGAAATAGAGGGAGATCTTTTGTTAAGTTAGGGTCCATTGTTATGACTAAGCTAGACAGACTGTCTATGTTGACAGAAGTAATTAGTGTAGGAGATGTTTACAGAAAAGAAATCATATATTTCAAACTCTTTCACCAATCGGGTAATCACAGAAAGAAACAAATTAATATAACTGAGTTTATTGTGAAGTTTTTGGAATGACTAAATAATAATGTAAAGACATTTTATTAAAAAACCACGGAATAGATTTTGAAAAATAATGTTAATAAGTTAGTTAAGAGTTTTTGTTAATAAATAGTTTTGAGTTTGAATAATGTATAGTTTATAATTTGAAATGATAATAATGTGTGTATTAGTGAATAAATAATAGGCCAAGTTTAAAATATTAAGAGATTTAGTTTAACAAAGTATTAGGTATTTGCTAAAGTAAAGACGATCGCTCATAGTAGATAACTCTGAATGTTGTTTGTTCCAATATAAATAATTATAGAACGTGACTAGATAAGCAAGTTGGTTAGAAGCAAAGATTCAGTGCATCTAATGGAAATCAATAATATTTAGTGTTGAAGAAATAAGATTTAATATTGAATGAGGACGTTAATATTAAATATTTAATGTGACGAGAGTTGAATCTGGTTGGAGCTAAAAGGTTTTCACGTCTTATCAGTAGACAGATATATTGCGTCATACAACTAGGGGAGATTGTTTATTCCTTAGTCAGGTATAAATTCCTTACATCAACGTTAAGGCTGAGATACAGTGTGTTAGAAAAATACTGTTCTAAAAAATAAAAAACTTTTGATTCGTCATAATGAAATAACTGGTGTCTTAAATAAAAAACGTTTAAATGAAAGATAGTTGGTATTAAGTAGAGTATCTAGAATAAAAGATTGATTACTTGAATAACTTTTACAGAATAAAATGTAAATTCCTAAATAAAGAATTTAGAATGATTTAAAATAAATTTTTTTTTGAATTAGGATAATAGTAGGTAGAAAGGAATACACAAGCAATAAATCTGCGATGCTAGGAATACAATCGGTAAAGAGGACAATATTTCAACTTCGGGTGAACCGATTTTGATGAAATTTTTTATGAATTTAAATTTTTTTTCTTCGAATACATGCATTTTAAAAACATGAACATTTGGGAGGTAGGAGGAGTTTGTGTTGGAAGAAATTGTTTTATTCGCAAGAATGAAGCAATTTCGGGACTGCATGGAGGGCGTTTTGTGAAATAGGGATGTGTTCTGGGCTTTATCTTGAATTTAGTAGGGATATTGCATTCAACCATTGCACATTTCAAAGTCACAACATGTTACTTTGTGTAAGAGTCTATAGAGCAATTAGAAGTATGCACGGTAAAAAGTAGGTGGTCAGAAGGACTGTAGTGGGGAAAAAGCAGAGGAGAAGAAATGCATAATAATAGTGTGACATTATTACATGAAAAAATATCATGTGATAAAAAATTTAGACAGATGTTGAAAGAAAATAAATTGTAGGATATACAGAATTGATCAATCTGTAAATGAATTAACTGGACGTGACTGATTTGGAGTTTTAAAGGAAGAAAAATGAACTTTTTCTGAAAAATGTATAAATTTAGTTGTAATTAGTATGCAATTTGATTGTATGTAATAAAGTATTGAAAGATTTGTTAGAGAATGTTAAGGTTTAGGTAAATAAGTAACAATTAGTAAGGATAATAATAATTTGTGTAAATAAGATGTAATTTGGAAAGGGCAAAGGAACTTTGAAAAAGGAAGGCAAGATTGTAAGGAGAGTTAGATATTTTGATTGTTTAAGATTGCTAGAAGTTTAAAAATATTAAAAGTTTTTGTTTGAAATGATAAAATAATAGTAGATTGGAGTAATGGATATAAAATAATTTCACTAAATGGGTAATAAAGTTAAAATATTAAAGTTTTTGTTTTGAGTTTTTTAATATAAAGAATAAGTAATATAATGTAAAGTAATTTGAAGTAGGTTTAATAATTTTGAGGGTAAATAATGGTAAATTGAGTTAAATAAAGAATAATAAGGAAGTTTGAAGATAAAATTTTTTAGATGAATAATTTGATTAAAAAGATTGATTATGTTTAGTGAAAATAAGGTGATTGCTGGGAAAATAATTAAAAGCAGGTTTTGATGAAATAGTTAAGATTTTTTTTTTTTTTTTAGGTAATATGAGGAGATTTTTCAAAGAAAATAATGAAATGAGAATTTATAAGATTAATGAAGGAGATATAAAGTTTACAAGAATATTGAAAAGTGGTGTCAAAGAGAGAAATAAGTCTATAAGGAGGTTTTTCTGTGAAAAAGGTAATTTGATTGCATTAAGAGTTAGTTTTTAAGTTAAGAAGAATTTTTTTTATGATCTACGTTGAAATAATGATGATATACGACGATGTTGAAGGAAAAAGGATGTTTTATTATGGAGGTTTCTACGAGAATTGCGACGAATTATTGAGGTTTTTAATGATTTTTACGAGGAAATATTTTTTAATGCGACGAAATATGTTAGTGACCTAAGGGGCTACATATAAATAATTAAGGAAGTTTTTTGATTAAGGAGTTAATGCAATCTAGTTATTAAGTTATAGAGAGCCTATAATGAGATGAGTTTTGAAATAAGATACTATGATGTAATATGATTGTTGAAGTTTATTGAAGGTAATAAGATTATTTTTTTTATGTATTTTAAAGAAGAATAAGTAATATTGTAATTTGTAGTGTTTGTAATTTGATAATGAAGTTTTTAATGTTTTATTAGATTTGTGGAAGAAATTTTATGCGTTGTCCCAGCAAGAAAAATAAGTAATTTGAGAATTTTTGAATAAAAGGAAGATTAATGAGTAATAATAACTTAAGTAATAAATTTTTTGGGTGAATGACAAAATAGGTTTTAAAAAATGAAATGCAATTTGGATGGGGTAAGTAACACAATTAAGTGATAAAATGTAACTTTAAATATTAATTAAGAGATTTTTAAATTATAAAATAAAAAATGAAAATTGTTAATTCTAAAAAGTATAATTGATAACTAGTAGGTCTATGGAATAGTTTGATGCAGACTTGGAGAAAAGATCTAGAGATTTTTTTCTTTTAGCAATCAGGAGTAGACACTCTGACGGAATTAGGTCATGAGATAAAAGTTGAGTGATGGACAGCTCAACGATAAGAAGTTGATGAAGGTTTTTTGATGATGAATAAGATTTGGTTATAAGTGGTTTGACTGATTATGATATGCAACTAGGTAGATTTAGTGAATCAATAGATTATATAATAAGATGATTAATGTAATTAAAGAGAGAATATTTCTTATTTTAAAGTTTTGTTTTCTTTAAAGGAATATGAATATTCTTAGTTTGCTGAAACTGTTTATTTTTGGAAATCTAAAGGGACCGGATTTGAAAGTTTTTTTTTTTGTTTGAAGTTAAAATTTTTTTGTTAAATAAAAGAAAAATCTGTGTTTCAATATTATATATTGAATCACAGCTTTGATGGGGTATCTGTAATACCAAAAATGGTAATTTTAACCTAGATAACCAAAAAATGGTTATATTGAGATTTGAATATTTAAAGTAACCCGAGAAACGTTAAAGTTGAATAAGGGAGGGGGTTTTAGAAGTCAAAAAGATGACTCAAATACATATATTATTAAGACAAGGGAATATAAAAAAGTAAATATAGGTTTCCAAAATAATAATGTTATGTATAAACTATTAATTATAATTTGTAATAAAAATTTAGGTGGTGTTTGTGTTGTAAAAATAATAGACAAAACTTGTCGTCAGGCGAATATTTTGAACAGAGTCTGTGTTGCTATGTGAGAATA